>NW_026844589.1:7878717-7995282 GCF_025583915.1 Anolis sagrei ordinatus | reverse complement strand
CAGAGGGACTCAGGCTGGCTAACAACAGAAAATACATACTCAAGTAAACTAATAACATCATAACATCATAACATCATAATACCGTAAAATACAAACAGAATAAATACATAAAGCCAAATCGACAAGATAAAATCACATTCATCACAGTCTGCCAGTGTGGTCAGTAGTTATTAGGTTATTGTTGACTCGCCAATCATTCTGAGAATGCTTTGTCCCAGAACCAGGATTTCACTAGCTTTCTGAAAGTCAGGAGGGAAGGGGCAGATCTAATCTCCATCGGGAGAGAGTTCCACAGCTGAGGGGCCACCACCGAGAAGGCCATGTCTCTCGTCCCCACCAGATGCGATTGAGAAGGTGGTGGGACCAAGAGCAGGGCCCCTCCAGAAGATCTTAACAACCTTGATGGTTCTTAGGGGAGAATCCGTTCGGACAGGTAAACTGGGCCAGAGCCGTTTAGGGATTTATAGGTCAACACCAGCACTTTGAATTGTGCTCAGAAACTAATTGGCAGCCAGTGGAGCTGACGCAACAGAGCAGTAGTGTGCTCCTCCTGTTAGTAATCTGGCTGCCGCTCGTTGGACTAATTGCAGCTTCCGGGCAGTCTTCAGAGGCAACCCCACGTAGAGAGCGTTGCAGTAGTCTATACGGGATGTAACCCGTATAGTCTATACGGGATGTAACTAACATTACATTTTTATTTATATAGACTAGCTGTACCTCGCCATGAGTTGCTGTGGCCAACCTTCCCTCCCTCTTTCTCTTTCTCTTTCTCTTCTTTCTTTCTTTCTCTCCTTCCTTCCTTCTCTTCTTCTTCCCTTCCATCCCCCACCTTTTCTTTCCCTTCCTCTTTCTCCTATTTCTTCCTTCTCTACCTATTCTTGAACAGCAACTCCCAGCAGTCCTCCTGATCGATCTACCTACCTACCTACCTACCTACCTACCTACCTACCTATCTCTATCTAATCTATCTGGAGGATTGCTGGGAGTTGCAGTACAGGAATAGGAAATATGCAGGGATTAGGATGCTCTCAAAGAAATCYAAGGTGAAGAAAGCTTGCAGCTTGGAAGCAGTGCATTTGGATCATCCTCTTCTCCTAAAAGACCTGGTCTAGGGGATGCTGGGAGCTGTAGTCCAGAACARAGTGTGGATATACTATTGGGGAGTCATTTTTGCACATGCACTGTAGTGTCTTTTTGCTTTTTGGCTTTTGAAGTCTCTTCTGCTGTGTTTTTCAGTGTTTTTATGAGTGATGGTCACTTGTTGGCCTGGTAAGTGTATTGTGTCCAAATTTGGTGTCAATTGGTCCGGTGGTTTTTGAGTTTTAATCCCACAAACAAACATTACATTTTTATTTATATAGAAGATTTACCTTCTCAAAGAGCAGCCAAGCCTCTGTTCACCCAAGATTATTACCTTTTGATCTCTGGGTCTTGCACCTTTGTTTTCATGAAACTAGACACTTAAACCAAACAAGGAATCATCTGCATATCCACATCATCATCTCCTTCAGTTTCATGCTGTCCACATAGGAGCCTCTGCAACGGACTGGACCTTTAAACTTACCAATAATCAAATGTTTTTCTTCCTGCCATGGGGATCCCCTGCTCTGTCTGTGATGTCAGAGAAACTTCCAAGCAATCCCTGCATGGATCCTAGCCGGCCATTTCCCAGCCAATCAAAAGGAGGCACTGGAAACCTGAATAGTTGTCAGAAGTGTATAAAATGTATTTTTCTATGGTAATGGTTCTCAACCCTGTGGGCCGTGGCCCACTGATGGGCTGCAAGACCTAAAATAAGGTCCACGGCTCTAGATTATTAAATATGGTTTTCTGTGGGTGAGCAGATGGCGACTACTGGATGGCATATGTTCTGTATCAGAAATTAGAACTGATGTGGTCTATCCAATGCAATTTTCTGAATCAGCACCCCAAATAACCAAACCAAATCTAAAGTTGACCAAAAACTGATTTTTAACCCTTTTGGTACTGATGTTGGAGAGTGGTCCCTAATCAAAGTGGTCCCTGGTCAAGTGGTTCCTGGTCAAATTGGTCCCTGGTCAAAAAAAAAGGTTGGGAATAACTGTTCTATAGAGTTATGTTTGTACATTTTTGAGCATTGACTGGGTACTTGCATTCCTTTTGGCCAAATGGTTATAAACCTCTGTAGTTTGCCTTCAACTCAAAATGTTTGTTCTCTGTTCTGGCTAATCTGGTTTAGCAGAATCTCACCAGGCATGGACCTCCTTATCTGTGGTCCTAGATGAAATCACTTCTAACCTGACTTGTTCTGACTGCAAACGTGGGAGCGCCCCCACACCAACCATCGAACTGACTTTTTAGAAGACCTTTGCATCTGCTTCCCCTTCTCAGAGGCATGTTATGATCATCAATGGACACAAACTGAGATCATTATGTATGACTCCCCTTGCCGGGTCCTTCGGTGTTTCTGTCTCAAAAGTGCTATTGAAAGCACGCTTGCCTTCCCGGGGAATTCCATTTAATATCTTGGCAGTGCATTCAACTCTTCCTGTTATGTCCTTCAGGCAGTCCTATAAATAAAGGCCAGCACAACTCATTACTGGATTCTGCAAAAGAGTTGCACTCACAACTATCTCGACTCTTAGGTCTTAAGGAGCACATAAACCTGACAGAGCTCCAAATCATAGAGTTGGAAGAGACCCCCTTCCCCCATAGCCATGCAGTTCATACCCTGTCCTGACCATGCTGGGAATTGTAGTCAGGCATACTAACTTTTCAAAACTTTGCAAAACTACAGCTCTCATGATTCCATAGCATTGATCTATGGCAGTTCAAATGATGTCACACTGCAAACTATCACAACTCCATTAGACACATTAAAGATTTTTTTAAAATATTTTTTATTATTTTATCATAGTTCAATACATTTGTTATACATTGTTTATTTTACAGCAGATTCATATTATACAATACACCCTACTATACTTTAACTTTTGGCATCTACTGTTATTTATCTGCATATACCTATTATCTATCCCTCACCGCTATGCTCCCTTCCCTGCTCCCAAGCCACAGCTTTTACATATAATCTGTCCAAAATTTCAGCTCTTCTTGTGGAGGTAACTTTTCTTCTTTCTTTTTTAAATCCTTTTTCAATTAAATTTTCTCCATACTTCATCAAAATCACTTTGTCTCCATATACTTCTTTTAACTTTTAATATACACATCAGCTTATCCTATATTTATTTCTCTTTTCCAAATCCTTGCTATAAGCAGTCTTGCTATTGTTAATAAGTTTGTTACCACATCTTTATCCTCTTTTTTCAATTGTTTATTATTATATAATGATAATATATAATGGCGCTCCATGCAGTCATGCTGGCTACATGACCTTGGAGGTGTCTATGGACAACGCTGGCTCTTCAGCTTAGAAATAGAGATGAGCACCACACCCCAGAGTCGGTCACGACTGGACTTAATGTCAGGGGGAAACCTTTACCTTTACCTTAGGACTTTTTTCTATTTTAATGTTTATTATATCCTCTGTTTCTCTAAATACTTTCCCCCAAAATTATTTACATATTTACATTGCCACCACATATGTATATATGTTCCTGATTCTTGGCATCCTCTCCAGCAATTTTTTGAGTAGTTTTTATTTATATTTTCTATTCTTACTGGTGTAAGGTACCATTTCCATATTAACTTATAATAATTTTCTTTAACCTGTATTGATAAATTCTTTAGATGTCTTTTTCTACATAATTGTTGCCCCTCTGTTTCATTTATTTTTATCCTTAAATCTTCTTAAAGATTTAAGATATGATTTTCATCTCAGTTTATTGCACATCACGAGATGGGGAAAGAGCAGTGAGAGGTCCATTCTTTCGAGAACAATGCAAAAAGATTACAATCACCATCATCAACAGTTTCAAGCCTCATTAAAGGTGGGTCAGCATGTATTTGTCTTTTTTGTACATAATACTCATGTCTAATTTGTTTCATTTGTGGTTTTTTTCATACCGTCCATTTAGATAGCATGAAACAAAAATCCCATTTTTTTACAGAAGAAGGGGTGAAATAAAAGAGAAAGTTGCACATTACCATTGCTTTGTTCAGTTTTCGGTCTTCCGAATGCTTCAAAGGAGGAGGAGATGTTTGGGCCAATCAGAGCCCAAGAAAATAATTTCATTGGCAGGCTATATATGGGGAGACCACCCCCAAAGGGTTGGTGGATGAAAGGGGTCAATATGCCCTCCGTGTTTAGCAATTTTCACACCTCTAGCCCTAAAACTGAGGGGTGTCGCAGCTCAGAGTAGAGTCACCTTGCTCAAAACAACAACCACACCAATGCTGAAGGTTTTGTAGTTTATTGAAGAAAAGAACAGTTTTAAATGCAAAGGTAAAGTTCTAAAAGTTCAATAGTGAACAACATGAAGCATAATCCAAAAGGCATTGTAGAAACAAGATTCCATGGCAGCATGACAGAGTCCCAAGAAGCCAAGAACATTGCCCAAAAGCCAAGGCAATCCAGAGGAGTTACCAGGTTATACGCAGAAGTTGTACTGACAAAGATTTGTCTTCAAACACCCCATTTAATATACTTTCCCAGCATGAATGCATTCCGTTGACCCCTAACCTCCCTCTTGTTAGCAAGCCTCACACTGCAGCGAACTTTGAATTGTAAGTGATCCTCCCTATCTAGATCTTCAGAGCTCTCAAGGTCAGATAGCTTGTTAGCCGCCTGAGAATTGTCAGCCTGGGAGCCATCAGAGGCGGCCCTAGGTAATTTTCAATGGTAAGCAAACTATTTTGGCACCTCCTCCCCCCAACCAATCACTGATATATATTTTCTGTTCGTCATGGAAGTTCTGTGTGCCATATTTGATTCAATTCCATCATTGGTGGAGTTCAGAATGCTCTTTGATTTTAGGTGAACTATACATCCCAGTAATTACAACTCACATATGTCAAGGTCTATTTTCCCCCAAGAGCGCCTCAAGAACGCCCCTGGGCAAAATCACTATACTGCAAATGCTTACTTTGCATAATGGTTGAGCCGCCCCTGGGAGCCATCCTCCTCCAACTGCACCTGGCTAACATCAAAAACATCATCTGAAACATTCCTTGCCATTCCTTGCCATGGGAAACTGAAACTCCTCATTTTCTTCAGAAATCTGAATCTGAATCCCATCATCTTCTGCCTAAGGCTCCAGCTGAGCCACAACAAGGGGGTGTCTAAGATCATCTGGGGAGGTCCTGCTCTCGCTCCCGTCAATAGCGTAAATGCGTCTGGTGGGGATGAGGAGCAGGGCCCTCTCAGCTGTGGCCCCTCACCTAGGGAACACACTCCCAAAGGAGGTAAGATCTGCTCCCTCACTCCTGACTTTTAGAAAAAAATTAAAATATTGGTTCTGGGACCAGGCCTTCGGACAATAGATCTATGAAGCTTTTAGTGGGACAAGGACTGGAACAATGACTCGACTGTTGAGATTATTTTATGGTTTTAATAATTGTTCTGATATTTGTTGATGTCCTGTGTTAATGTGATTTGTGTCTAATGTGTTGTTTTATTATTGTAGTTGTACGGCATTGAATTTTGTCATTATCTGTGTGTAAACTGCTTTGAGTCCCCCTCGGGGTGAGAAAAGTGGTATATAAGTACTGTAAATAAATAAATAGGAAGCACCACTAGTTTAAAAATGTTCGTTTTTTCAGATGCGGAACAAAATGCCCATTCAGATAGGCGCCCCTTTTCAGAAGTGGCGAACAAAAATGAAAACGGGACTAAACAAATGAAACAAAATGAAATGGATCGCGGTTCCATACAAATGCAAAAGACTAGTACATAACCACTTCCCAGCCGGTTTCTTCTTTAATGTTAGCAGCCATACAAGGAGTGTTGATGGAAGAGCAAAGAACAGTCAAATCAGTGGCCACTCTCAACCTGAAACAACCTTCTAATAATTGGAAAGGACAATTGTTTGCGGAGGACAAAGGTCATCCCGCAGATTGGTCTTAAAGATCTCTGTGAGGTCTTAGAGGTGGCTCTGCATATCCATATTTCTCTCTGGAGTGCATAGGTGAAGGAAAGAACCACCCTCGCTTTCCCCTCTTGATTTGATTTGGCCGATTCAATTCTCAAAGCCGTGGCTGTCAAAGTCACGTCTTGTTCCTTCCTTGAGGATGGTTGGAAGTTTCCAGCGGAGGAAGCAATTACGAGGAGACAAGTTGATGCGTCCCTCTTCCCGAGTCAAATGTCGAACTCTGGTGTTACAGCACTTGTCAAGCGAACTCAGACTTCAGCAGAAAGCAAATGGTGCAGCAGCAAAAAATGTCTGAAGTAGTGTTCTCCTGCTACTAGGAAGCTAGAGTTGAGGCAAAATTGACGGATACCACACTTGGGACTTCATCACATGTGTTGCAGAAAGCACAGGGGGTGGGGGTCCTTCTTAGCAAAGCATATCATCCCCTTCTATTTTAAAAAACATTGTTTCATCCTATCAGACTGGTTATATTCTCCAACCTTTCTCACATTCCATGTTCAGATGATCCACCGGAACTTGTGCCACAAGCACCATCTGTCTGCAACAAAGAACTGGTGGGATCACGAGCTGGAAAAAATACAAAAAATGAACACATCAAACTCCTCTGGAACTTCTTAATTCAGACTGACAGAGTTTTGGAGCTTACTTACTTAGGCAATCCCTCGTAGTCCGAGGATGATGGTCCTCCAAGGTTCTGTTGGTGGATCTGTAGGTGATTGTGGAGCCCTATTCTTGATCTGCATCTTCTCCTGCAGTGAGGGCCTTGGTTTCCAGGTGGAAAGCGGTCCCGGTCGAGGTTGGCTTGACACGCCTTCCTCTTGGCACATTTCTCTCTTTCGCTCTCTATTCGTGCCTCTTCAAACTCCACAGCACTGCTGGTCACAGCTGACCTCCAACTGTAGCACTCAAGGGCCAGGGCTTCCAGGTTCTCAGTGTCTATGCCAGAGTGTTTAAGGTTGGCTTTGAGGGCATCTTTAAATCTCTTTTCCTGTCCACCAACATTCTGTTTTCCATTCTTGAGTTTGGAGTAGAGCAGCTGCGGACATCCGGACAACATAGCCGGTCCAGCGGAGTTCATGGCAGAGGACTATCGCTTCAATACTGATGGTCTTTGCTTCTTCCGACACACTGACATTTGTCTACTTGTCTTCCCAAGAGATTTGCAGGATTTTCCGGAGGCAGTGCTGATGGAATCGTTCCAGGAGTTGCTTGTGATGTCTGTAGACAGTCCACGCCTCGCAGGCTTATAGCAGGATTGGGAGGACAATAGCCTTATAAACAAGCACCTTGGTATCCTTGTGGATGTCCTAGTCCTCAAACACTCTCTGTTTCATTCGGAAAAAGGCTGCACTCGCAGAGCTCAGGCGGTGTTGAATTTCAGAGTCAATGTTGACTTTTGTGGAGAGGTGGCTGCCAAGATAGAGGAAATGGTCAACATTTTCTAATGTTACACCATTAAGCTGTATTTCTGGCATTGGAGAGGGATTACCTGGTGACTGCTGGAAGATCACTTTGGTTTTCAGCACAAGACTTATGATTGTGGGGAAAAACAAAGTATGGATCATCGATGTTGCAATCCCAGGTGACAGCAGGATTGACGAGAAGCAACTGGAAAAGCTGACACGATACGAGAATTTAAAGAACAAACTGCAAAGATTCTGGCACAAGGCAGTCAAGGTGGTCCCAGTGGTGATCGGCGCATTGTGTGCAGTGCTTAAAGACCTTGGCCTGCACTTAAACACAATTGGCGGTGACAAAATTACCACCTGTCAGCTGCAAAAGGCCACCTGACTTGGATCTGCACACATTATTTGCCGATACATCACACAGTCCTAGACACTTGGGAATGTTCCAAAGTGTGAGCCAGTACAACAGCCAGCAGCGTGATTTTGTTTGCTGTGGACTAATCTTGCGCATCTAATAATGCTATATTTATAACCCACCCTCTCTCCCCAAGGACTCATCCCTGTTTCTTGACTGGAAATGACTAGAAATGGGATTTTGAAATAGAGAGAGAGTCAAAACATAGCTTCCTGCCTGATGTGATACCACAGCACTCCATAGTAATTTGGATGATTGCTTTTTTAAGTGCCTCCGTATTGATTTAATTAAACGGAATATCCAGCCTCTGAAGCGTTTAGCGGTTCTTAATTCAAATATCTTTAAATTTAACAGCTAACCATTAGAAACCCCGGTTGTTTTCAACCTCTCTTTGCACAGATGTGTCAGAAGGAGAGTCATAGCTGGACACCTGAAACAAAGAGGAGCTTTGGTTTTTAAAAATTAAAAATACATTGTGGTGTAGCCATAGAGACATCTTGTGGTCGCTCAGTGTCAAGACATGAAAACATTATATTTATATCTAATACTACAACTAGCCACCCCCTGCCACATGTTGCTGTGGCCCGGTTTGGTGATCTGGAAAATAAAGTAATGAGAAAGGGTTGGTTTTTAATATATGTAATTTCTTGATGCTTGTGGGTAAACAGTATTTCTTGCTGTTTCTTTGTCAGTGTTGATGTGGAGATTGTTTGGTTTGCCTACTCTGGAACATGCAATATATAATTGTCCTTCTTTCAAATCTATTATACTATATCTCTCTGTGTGTGAGATATATATATATATGGCTGGATGGCTCTTTTTCAGGAGGGCTTTGATTACATTTTATTGCCCTGGTGAAGGGAGTTGAACTGGATGGCTTTAAGTACTTTCTGTTGGTCATGGGGGTTCTGTGTGGGAAGTTTGCCCCAAATCTGTCGTTAGTGGGGTACAGAATGTTCTTTGATTGTAGGTGAACTATAAATCCCAGCAACTGCAACTCCCAAATGTCAAGCTCTATTTTCCCCAAACTCCACCAGTCTGCACATTTGGGTATATTGAGTATCTGTGCCATATTTAGTCCAGATCCACCACTGTTTGAGTCCACAGTTCTCTCTGGATGTAAGTGAACTACAACTCCAAAACTCAGGGCCAATGCTCACCAAACCCGTCCAGTATTTTCTGTTGGTCGTAAGAGTTCTGTGTGCCACGTTTGGTTCAATTCCATCATGGTGGAGTTCAGAATGCTCTTTGGTTATAAGTAAACTATAAATCCCAGCAAGTACACCTTCCAAATGACAAAATCAATTTTTTGAGTAATGGTCACTCCTTGGGTTAGTAGGTATCTTGTGGCCAAATTTGGCGGCAATTCGTCCCGTGGTTTTTGAGTTATGTTAATCCCACAAACGAACATTACATTTTTATCTATATAGATAATAATAATAATAATAATAATAATAATAATAATAATAGTAATAATAGAGGCAGTATCCCTAATTAATTGCTTTGTCTGTAATTGGACACTGCATTATTCCAGGTGTGAAAGGTAAAAATAAAGGTTTTCCCCTGACATTAAGTCCAGTCGTGTCCAACTCTGGGGGTTGGTGCTCATCTCCATTTCTAAGCCGAAGAGCCGTCATTGTCCATAGACACCTCATGTGGCCAGCATGACTGCATGGAGCACCATTCCAGGTGAGGTCTGGCCAGAGCAGAATAGAGGAGCACCATGACTTCTCTTGATCTCATTTCAGACACAATCCTTCTTTTGATGCAGCCCAAAATCTCATTGGCCATATGGGATATATTGAGCATGGTGATCAGATCATGATATGAATAAACATAACAGTTTAAATAATGTACCAGTAAGGCCTTCTCGTGGACCACCCTGAGAATGGGGGGGGGGGGGGGCTGAAACCCCTACATGCCTGCTGGACATTATTCCACAGATATATAAACCTCCCCTGCTTAGTTTCCAATAGACCTCACAACCTCTGAGGATGCTTGCCATAGATGTGGGCAAAATGTCAGGAGAGAATGCTTCCGGAACATGGCCATACATCCTGGAAAACTCACAGCAACCTAGTGATTCTGGCCATGAAAGCCTTTGACAACAAACTCATGCATGTTGCCAAGTTATCTGCAAAAGCATACAGCATACTGTTGAGTTTTCACCCACGGGTGCAAGGGCGATGTCGAGCAAATACACCATGCTGGAGACACGATGCATACCTGTTGCTTTTGTTGCTTGCTTGCTTTTAGGCTCTGAGTGGGGCTCTTTCCTAAGAGCAAAGGCTGCTCTTAGGTAAGTGCTGATAAAGGGGAATGGTGTGTTTGCAGAGGGGTTAATTACCCAGCCAGGGATTTCGGCTTTAATCTTTTGTGTTTGTTCCCTGCAAACCTTTCTTTGAGTCCTAGCCCTAGATGCACAAAACTAGCTTCCAAAACAAAGTACTAATCCTTATCTATGACAAGCCAATGTTGGCGCTGCCTCTTCCTTGGCCCCTGAAACCGAAGCAAACATAGTCACAGCCAGCCTGAAACAACATTTCTCCAACTCCCGTACCTAGGCATTAATATCATTCTGCCAATAATGTCATATGGAATCCTGGGATTTCTAGTTGATGAGGCACCAGCACCACCAAATGGCAACTCCCCTGATA
The DNA here is from genome assembly GCF_025583915.1 of Anolis sagrei ordinatus. Lineage (NCBI taxonomy): Eukaryota > Metazoa > Chordata > Lepidosauria > Squamata > Anolidae > Anolis > Anolis sagrei. The sequence continues at coordinate 7,984,778 of NW_026844589.1, read as the reverse complement.
CAATAGCTTTGAGCCCTAGCATTTAAAGTGGCATTAAACTACATTCATTGCAAATGCACCCCAAGTTAATACCCTACTTTGGAACACATCAGGCTAGATATGGTGCTTTACTTAAGCAATCCCTCGTAGCCCAAGGATGGGAGTCCTGCAACCTTTCAGTCAACAAGTTCAGCAGCTCAGTGGTTTAATGCACTGCTCCAAATTTGATTGAGAACCATTGATAGTGGGAGCCATAGTATTCCCTGGATGCGGGGTGAGCTATAACTCCCAGCAACCAAGGTCGATTCCCTCCAAACTCTGGCAGTCCTTAAAGCTGGTCATGTTTGGTCTGTGTGCCAAGTGTGGTCAAGATCCATGGTTGGCGGGACTCATAGTGTTCCCTGGACGTGGAGTGAACTATAACTCCTAAGGTCGTTTCCCTCTAAACCATGGCAGTCCTTAAAGTTAGTCATCTTGACTGTGTGTGCCAACTGTGCTCGAGATCCATTGTTGATGGGAGTCATAATGCTCCCTGGATGAAGGGTGAATTATAACTCCCAGCATTCAAGGTCAGGTTCCTCCAAACCACAACAGTCCTTAATGCTGGGCATGTTGGGTCTGTGTGCCAAGTGTGATCGAGATCTGTTGTTGGCAAGAGTCATAGTGCTCCCTGGATGCAGGGTGAACTATAACTCCCAGAATCCAAAGTCAATTCCTTCCAAACCACGACAGCTCTTAAAGCTGATCATGTTGGGTCTGTGTGCCAAGTATGGTCATGATCCGTTGTTGGCAGGAGTCACAATGCTCTCTGGTGCGGGGTGAACTATAACTCCCAAAATCCACAGTCAGTTTCCTGTATTGGTCATGGGGTGGGGGTCTATGTACCAAGTTTCAGTCTCAGTCCCCAAAATATTGTTAGGCCAGTCCAGGACTCTAAAGAAACACAAAAATGCTGCCTCCGTGGGGCCAAAAAGGATGTGGGAGAGAAGCCACCTATAAATAGATGTGCAGCCTAAGGACTCCGAGGGAATGGTGTCCAATGAGCTTATTAATACGTTGGCACCCCATCTTTCAACAAGCGCAAAATCAAGTGGCAGCTTTCCAGAAAGCTCCGAAGCATTTAGCTTTAATCTGCAGACTAATGGGGAATTAAATCTGCACTGAAGGCTTAGCATTGACGTGGCAGTGAGAACAAAAAGTTTCCCAAAACAGATTGGCTTAACAGAGGAAATGTTTGTTTCTGTGTCGGTGTGGAGAAACGAAAGGCCTCCTATGGGCGCATCTACACGGTGGAATTCAGGCAATTTGACACCACATTCCCATGCTAAACATCCCCACCTCCCTAGGCCACTCCTTATAGAAATCAATGGCTTCCGGACCTTGGACAATGTTGTCTCCCATCTCTTGTCCATCCTGTTCCTCTCCTCCTGGTTCTGCAAAAGACTCTTGTGCTTTTGTGTAAAGATCTCTCTGAGTCGTTCAGGCTTGCCGAAGGGAGGACAAACACGACGCTTTGTTCAAATTCCAGGGACAATAAAGTGGGAGGACTATGGGGAGTAACATTTTTGGGCCCTGGCCAGCCGCTCCCGCCGGCTCTCGAAATTTCAGCCGCGCTGAGCTCGGCACGTTCCTCGAATGCCTCGTGTTGCAAGCCAACGATCCTGCCACGGTCAACACGCCACACAGAGAGAAATGTTCCTGGAGCAGAGGAGTTGGCGCTGGATCTATTTCTCTCTGCTCAAGAACGGGGCCAAACTTTGCAGAGTTGCATGTGCACAACTCGCTTGCGGGTCACATGCAGTGGTTCAACAGCTGCGCCTTGGGGAAAAGCAACACCTCCCAGCATGTTTGTTGCAGCTAAGCCAAACGTAGGAATGTCCAGTTGGTGTCAAAATATCAACTTAATACAAACCTCTATATCTATATCTATATCTATATCTATATCTATATCTATATCTATATGTATTTATTTATCTACTGGTCTATACAATTTCCGCAACAGCATAAGCACTCTGTTTCAGCACTCCGAAATAGATTGTGTCTCCAACAGCCCAGGCAAACGCAAACGCAGGGATGCCCAGTAGTTGTCGAAAAATCAACTTAGTACAAACCTCTAAATCAGAATATGTGTGTGTGTATCTATCTATCTATCTATCTATCTATCTATCTATCTATCTACCTATCTATCTATATAAATGCTCTGTGCATAATGAGTGCCTTAAAAACAAAAGAACCAATGAATGAAATTGCACCAAATTTGGCAACAAAACATCTCACAACACAAGGAGTGACCATCATTTGGGAGTTGTAGTTGCTGGGATTTATAGTTCACCTACAATCAAAGGGCATTCTGAACTCCCTCAATGATGGAATTGAACCAAACTTGGCACAAAGAACTCCCTTGACCAACAGAAAATACTGGAAGGGTTTGGTGGGCATTGACCTTGAGTTTGGGAGTTGCAGCTCACCCACACCCAAAGAGCTCTGTGAACTCAAACAATGATGGATCTGGACCAAACTTGGCACAAGCACTCAGTACACTCAAATCTGAACACAGATGGAGTTTGGGGGGAAATAGACCTTGACATTGGGGAGTTGTAGTTACTGGAATTTATAGTTCACATACAATCAAAGAGTGTTTTGAACCTCACCAACGACAGAATCGGGCCAAACTTCCCACACAGAACCCCCATGACCAACAGAAAATACTCAAGGCCATCCAGTCCTACTCCCTTCACCAGGGCAAGAAAACGTAATCAAAGCCCTCCTGACAAAGAGCCATCCAGTCATAGATATAGATAGATATATATGATTCACACAGAGAGAGATATGGTTTCATAGATTTGAAAGGGACCCCTAAAGAAGGACAATGATATGTTGCCTGTTCCAGAGTAGGCAAACTAGACACTCTCCACATCAACACTGACAAAGAAACAGCAAGAAATACTGTTTACCCACAAGCATCAAGACATTACATATATTAGAAACCAACCCTTTCACATTACTTTATTTTCCATATCAACAGACTAGGCCACAGCAATGCGTGGCAGGGGACAGCTAGTTGTCTATATAAGTTCCGCAACAGCAAAAGCACTCCGTTTCAGCACTCTGAAGTAGATTGTGTCTCCAGCAGGCCGAGCAAATGCAAAAACAGTGATGCCCAGTAGTTGTTGAAAAATCATAGAATCATAGAATCATAGAGTTGGGCCATCCAGTCCAACCCCCTGCCAAGAAGCTGGAATATTATATTCAAAGCACCCCTGACAGATGGACATCCAGCCTCTGTTTAAAAGCTTCCAAAGAAGGAGCCTCCACCACACTCTGGGGCAGAGGGTTCCACTGCTGAACGGCTCACACAGTCAGGAAGTTCTTCCTCATGTTCAGATGGAATCTCCTTTCTTGTAGTTTGAAGCCATTGTTCCATTGCATCCTAGTCTCCAGGGCAGCAGAAAACAAGCTTGTTCCCTCCTCCCTGTGACTTCCTCTCACATATTTATACATGGTTGTCATGTCTCCTCTCAGCCTTCTTTTCTTCAGGATAAATATGCCCAGCTCTTTAAGCCGCTCCTCATAGGGTTCATTTTTCAGAAATCAGCTCTCCTAAAGTCTAAAATGTTGGTTTGACTTGTCTTAGTTTCGGCCTTCCTTTGTGCCTCAAATTGCAGGAGCACATGGTCACTTGCCCCTAAGGATCCAACCTCTTCAATTACATCAGGTCCTCGGCATTTGTTAGGATGAGATCAAGAGTAGCCGACCCCCTTGTTGCCTCTTCTACCTTCTAGACCATGAAATTGTCTGCAAGGCAAGCGAGGAATCTGTTGGACTTTGTACTCTTGACCGAGTTTGTTTTCCAGCAAGTATCAGGATAGTTGAAATCGCCCATGACTACTACATCTCTTCTCTTTGCCTGATCAACTGTTGGCAGAAGACTTCATCAAGTTCTTCCTCCTGGCTTGGAGGCCTGTAGTAGACGCCTACAACGAGATCTTTTTGAGTCCCAGTCCCTTGATTCTTATCCAGATGCTTTCAAGCTGGTTTCCCGGATTGCTGTCTTGCATCTCTTCTGCAGCGTAACAGTTTTTGACATATAAGGCTACTCCGCCGCCTCTCCCCTTTGTTCGGTTTCCATTAAAGAGGTTATAGCCCTTGATGTCTACATTCCAGCGATAGGAGTCATCCCACCAGATTTCAGTGATGCCTATGACATCATATTTGTGGTGTTGTGCTAAAAGTTGGAGTTCATCTTGTTTATTTCCCATGCGCTGTGCATTAGTCTAAAGACATGTGAGCCCCTGAAATTCTCCCCTGAGCTTTTTATTTGGGATTATTGTGTTTTCGGTAGTTGGTCCTCGTTTTGTTTGTGCAGCCCTCCGTTTAGCCTTCTGGCGGCTCCCTGACATTGTGGGTAAAGTACTGTTCGCAAGGCTGTTGTCCCCCTCCCCTGGTGGACCTAGTTTAAAATGCAACTAATGAGATTTGCAAGTCTGTGAGCAAAAAGGTGTTTTCCTACTTGTGTGAGATGAACCCCATCCCTTGTCAGTAGGCCATCCTCCTGGAAAAGCAGGCCATGGTCAAGGAAGCCAAAACGTTCCTCCTGACACTATTTTCTAAGCCAGTTATTGGCCTGCACTATTTTTCTGGCCCTTGTAGGGCCATGTCTTACAACTGGGAGGAGGAATGAAAAGACCACCTGTACATTACTTAGTACAAACCTCTAAATTAGAATATATATGTGTGTCTGTTTGTGTGTGTGTGTGTATTTATTTATCTATTAGTCTATATAAGTTCCGCAATAGCGAAAGCACTACGTTTCAGCACTCCGAAGTATATTGTGTCTCCAGCAGCCCAGGTAAATGCAAACACAGGGTTGCCCAGTAGTTGTCAAAAAACCAACAGCACAAACCTCTAAATCAGAATGTGTGTGTGCATTTATTTATCTATCGATCTATACAAGTTCCACAACAGCGAAAGCATTTCATTTCAGCATATTCAGTATATTGTGTCTCCAGCAGCACAGGGAAATGCAAACGCAGTGATGCCCAGTAGTTGTCAAAAAATCAACTTAGTACATACTTCTAAATCAAATTGTGTGTGTGTGTGTGTATTTATATATATATATATATATGTATTTATTTATCTTTTAGTCTATATAAGTTCTGCAGCAGCGAAGCTGCTCTGTTTCAGCACACCGAAGTAGATCGTGTCTCCAGCAGCTCAGGCAAACGCAAATGCAGGGATGCCCAGTAGTTAAAAAAAATCAACTTAGTACAAACCTCTAAATCAGAATATGTGTGTGTGTTTATTTATCTGTTAGCCTATATAAGTTCCACAACAGTAAAATCACTCCGTTTCAGCACTCCGAAGTAGATTGTGTCTCCAGCAGCACAGGACAATGCAAACACAGGGATGCCCAGTAGTTGTCAAAAAATCAATGTAGTACAAACCTCTAAATCAGATTGTGTGTGTGTGTATGAATATATGTATTTATTTATCTATTAGTCTATATAGCTTTTGGCCATGCTGACAACTGATCAAAGGACCTATCGATAGACAAGGACAATGGAATGGAATGGATATATGGACTCTGATATATGGACTCTGACATGAGATAGTTTTTATGATTTTAATAGGTATTGATGTTTCATTTTAATTGTTGAACTGTTATATTTTGTATTGTTTGTTGTGTGATTTGGGCATCTAATTGTGCCTCCTTTGTAAGCCGCCCTGAGTCCCCCCCGGGGTGAGAAGGGCGGGGTATAAGTAGATGAAATAAATAAATAAATAAATATAAGTTCTGCAACAGCGAAGCTGCTCTGTTTCAGCACTCCGAAGTAGATCGAGTCTCCAGCAGCAGCCCAGGCAAACACAAACACAGGAATGCCCAGTTGTTATTGAAAAATCAACTTCATACAAACCTCTAAATCAGAATATATATGCATGTCTGTTTGTGTGGGTGTGTGTGTATTTATCAAGTGGTCTATATAAGTTCTGCAATAGCGAAAACACTCCGTTTCAGCACTCCGAAGTAGATCATTCTCCAAGCAAAGAGTGTTGACTGCAATGAGCTATGAATATATCTATTTGTTTATCTATTAATCTATACAAGTTCCGCAACAGCGAAGCCATTCCGTTTCAGCACTCCAAAGCAGTGTTCCCAACAGCCCAGGCAAACACAAATGCAGGGATGTCTAGTCGTTGTCAAATAATCAATGTAGTACAAACCTATAAATCAAATTGTGTGTGTGTGTGTATGAACATATGTTTTTACTTATCTATTAGTATATACAAGTTCCGCAACAGCGAAACCACTCTGTTTCAGCACTCCGAAGTAGACTGTCTCTCTAGCATCCCACACAAAAGCAAACACAGGAATACCCAGTTGTTGTTGAAAAATCAACTTAGTACAAACCTCTAAATGAGTGTTTCTCAACCTTCCTAATACTGCGACCCCTTAATGCGGTTCCTCATGTTGTGGTGACCCCCAACCATAACATTATTTTCATTGCTACTTCATAACTGTCAATTTGCTCCTGTTATGAATCGTCATGTAAATATCAGATATGCAGGATGCCTTTTCATTCCCTGGACCACGTTTGGCACAAATACCTGATACATTGAATACTGGTAGGGTTGGGGGATTTTGTCATATGGGAGTTGTAGTTGCTGAGATTTATAGTTCACCTACAATCAAAGAGCATTCGGAAATCCACCAGTAATAGAATTGAACCAAACTTAGCACACAGAAATCCCATCACCAAGAGAAAATACTGGATGGGTTTGGTGGGCATTGACCTTGAGTTTGGGAGTTGTAGTTCACCTACATCCAGAGAGTACTGTGGACTCAAACAATGATGGATATGGACCAAACTTGGCACGAATACTCAATATGCCCAAATGTGAACACTGGTGGAGTTTGGGGAAAATAGACATTGCCATTTGGGAGTTGTAATTGTTGGGATTTATAATTCACCTACGATCAAAGAGCATTCTGAACTCAACCAATGATGGAATTGAACCAAACTTGGCACACAGAACTCCCATGAACAACAGAAATACTGGAAGGGTTTGAGTTTTGGAATTGTAGTTCACCTACATCCAGAGAGCACTGTGGACTCAAACAATGATGGATCTGGACCAAACTTGGCACAAATACTCAATATGCCCAATTGTGAACACTGGTGGGGTTTGGGGAAAATAGACCTTGACATTGGGGAGTTGTTGTTGCTGGGATTTATCATTCACCTACAATCAAAGAGCATTCTGAATCCCAGAAACTATAGAATTGGGCCAAACTTCCCACACAGAACCCCCATGACTGACAAAAAAATACTGTGTTTTCTGATGGTCTTTTGCGACCCCTCTGATACCTCTTTGCAACCCCCCCCCCCCCCCCCCAGGAGTCCCGACCTCCAGATTGAGAAATGCTGTTCTATTCTAATTCTCCTTTGCTTATATTTATAGCCTCCAATGTGCTCGAATCCTCAAGGCAATGTTCTTGTTCAGACTATAAACTAGCTGTTTCCAGAACCTCCCAGTTATGATAAGCACTGGCCACACTGGTTGGGGGATTCAGAGTGTTACAATCAAACTTTCACAATGCTTCAATGGTGGAGCCGGAAGATGCAAAATCCCTGAACTGCGAAAATTGTGCAACATTTGCCTTAGTTTAGGAACCTTGGAGACGTTCTAGCCTGGCCACTCTCTGGGTCTGACTTTGCCCAGCTGTTTGACACTAAGTAAATACTACAGTCTTATGTGACATGTTGAGATAAGCTTTGCATTGATAGTCTATTCTTCACTCTACCAATGATTTGAAGCAACTGGGGCAAAAGAAAGGATTTCCCCAACTATTATCTGTAGGAAATCCATCTCAAGGTAGAATACTACCCAAGATAAGAGACGAGGATAGGCAGACAATCAACATCAAGGTACTTTTTCACAATGCTATCATTTTTCTTAACCTTGCAGACAAAGGCACTTCTCCTTTGTTATAGATTGCCCAGCGTGAGCGGTGGCTCATCGTTTCCCAAGGAGTTCCCTCTGTTTGAAGGCCTCAAACACTTCCATGGAGAGTCTAAAATCTCATTGACTTTTGTAGCTGCTCTATGCATATATGTATGTATGTTGGTTGGTTGGGTTGTGCCACAAAGGCTCCTTCATGGCTGGATGGATCAGGACCAAATATAGCACACAAAGACTTCATTACCCAGCTTAAAATAATGGCAGGTGTTGGACTAAAAAACTTCACCCATTGAGGCCCAGAGCAAGCTTCCACTGTGCCTGCTAGATGGCCATCTGTCAGGAGGGATCAGATTGTATTTTTTGCCTAGGAAAAAAAGGTTGGAGTAGATGGCCTTAGGGGATTCCTTCCAATTCTAGGACTCTATGAAAATGTTTAGATGCAGGTTGGATGGCCATCTGTCAGGAGGGATTGGATTGTGCCTTTTTGCCTAGGAAAAAGGGATTGCACTAGATGCCCCTTGGGGGTGCCTTCCAACTCTAGGACTCCGTGGAAGTGCTGAAACACAGGCTGGATGGCCATCTGTCAGGAGGGATCAGGTTGTGTTTTTTTGTCTGGGAAAAAGGAGTTGGACTAGATGCCCCTTGGTGTCTTTTCCATTCTAGGATTCTATGGACGTGTTTAGACACAAGCTGGATGGCCATCTGTCAAGAGGGATCAGATTGTGCCTTTTGCCTAGGAAAAAGGAGTTGGACTAGATGCCCCTTGGGATCTCTTCCATTCTAGGATTCTATGGACGTGTTTAGTCACAAGATAGATGGCCATTTGTCAGGAGGGATCAGATTGTGTCTTTTTGCCTGGGAAAAAAGGTTCAAACTGGATGGCCTTTGGGGTCTCTTCCAGCTCTAGGACTCTATGGAATTGTTGTTGTTGTTGTTGTTACTACTACTACTACTATATTTTTATACCCTGCTTTATTTTTCCTGAAGAAGACTCAAATTCGCTGATATTGAAATGCAGGCTGGAGGGACATCTGTGATGAGGGATCGGGTTGTGTCTTTTTTTCTGGCCAAAGAGAATTGGACTGGATGGCCTTAGAGGGTCCTTCCAACTCTAGGATTCTATGGAAGTGTTCAAACACAGGCTGGATGACCATCTGCCAGGAGGCATCAGATTATTTGCCTAGGAAAATGGGGTTGGACTAGATGCCTCTTGGGGGGTCCTTTCCAGCTCTAGGACTCTATGGCATTATTATTATTATTATTATATTTACTTATACCCCATTTTATCTCTCCCGAAGGAGACTCAAAAGGGCCTAAGTGTTTAAACACAGGTTGGATGGCGATCTGTCAGGAGGTATTGGATTGTGTTTTTGCTTGGGGAAAACAGTTGAACTAGATGGCCTTTGGGGTCCCTTCCAGCTCTAGGACTCTATGGAATTATTATTATTATTATTATTATTATTATTATTATTATTATTATTATTATATTTATACTCCACTTTTTCTCTTCTGAAGGGGACTCAAAGCGGCCTAAGTGTTGAAACACAGACTGAATGGCCATCTGTCAGAAGGGATCAAATTGTGACTTTTTGCCTGGCCAAAAGGGTTTGAACTACATGCCCCTTTGGGGTCCCTTCCAACTCTAGGACCCCATGGAAGTGCTGAAACACAGGCTGGATGACCATCTGTCAGGAGACATCAGGTTGTGTCTTTTTGCCTGGGAAAAAAGGATTGGACCAGATGGCCTTTAGAGGTCCCTTCCAACTCTGGGATTCAATTATTTCGAGCCATCTTATCTGGCAGTTCCTCCCTATGGATTTTCCATTAACCCCAAGTATCTCTGAAGTTGTGTTTGTCATGTCCTGACAATCAGTTCGATAAGGTCTTGTCTTCAGTCTTTCCTGAGTCACTCACCAAGGATTGAACAATACTGAAAACAGTGAATCTCACATTAGGGATATTTAAAATGATATCCCAATGACATCTCTAGACAATTTTATATTACAGATTTTATTATTATTTAAAAATATTATTCTCATATTTTGATGCCCTTAGACTTGCATGATATCCCATTTATTGTTAGCCACATTGAGTCCCTAGAAAGGCAGGAATTAAATAGATTAAATAAATACATGTACTTTGAACTGATGGAATACATTGAATTTTCATGCATTTGAACTGAAGGGATACCTTGTATATTAATGTATTTGAATGGAGAAGACACATTTTGATGTATCTGAATGATGGGCTACATTGTGTTTTGAACTGATGGGATACATATTTTGATGTATCCAAATAATGGGATACATTGTATTTTATGTACTGGAACTGATCGAATACATTGAATTCTGATGTATGTGAATGATGGATGGGATACAATGTATTTGGATGTGTCTGAATTGATGGGATACATTGTATTTTATTGTATCTGAAGTGATGGGATACAATGTATTTTGATGTATCTGAATGATGAGATACATTGTGTTTTGGTGTATCTGAATGATGGGATACATTGTATTTAATGCATTTGAACTGATGGGAATCATTGTATTTAATGCATTTGACCTGATGGGAATCATTGTATTTTAATGTATCTGGATGATGAGATACATTGTGTTTTGAACTGATGGGATATATTTATTTTGGTGTATTTGAATGATGAGATACATTGTATTTTCATGCATTTTAACTGATGGGCTACATTGTGCTTTGAACTGCTGGGATACACTGAATTTTGATGTATCTGAATGATGGGATACATTGTAATTTGATGTCTCGGAATAATGAAATACATTGTGTTTTGAACTGATAGGATACATATTTTGATGTGTCTGAATGATGGGATACATTGTGTTTTGAATTGATAGGATACATTTTTGATGTATCTGAATGATGGGATACATTGTGTTTTGAACTGATAGGATACATATTTTGATGCATCCAAATGATGGGATACATTGTGTTTTGAAGCCATAGGATACATATTTTGGTGTATCGGAATGATGGGATACATTGTGTTTTGAAGTCATAGGGTACATATTTTGATGTATCCGAATGATGGGATACATTGTGTTTTGAATTGATAGGATACATTTTTGATGTATCGGAATGATGGGATAAATTGTGTTTCAAAGTCATAGGATACATTTTTGATGTATCTGAATGATGGGATACATTGTGTTTTGAATTGATAGGATACATATTTTGATGTATCTGAATGATGGGATACATTGTGTTTTGAATTGATAGGATACATTTTTGATGTATCTGAATGATGGGATACATTGTGTTTTGAACTGATAGGATACATATTTTGATGTATCTGAATGATGGGATACATTGTGTTTCGAACTGATAGGATACATATTTTGATGTATCTGAATGATGGGATACATTGTGTTTTGAAGTCATAGGGTACATATTTTGATGCATCCGAATGATGGGATACAATGTGTTTTGAAGTGATAGGATACATATTTTGATGTATCCAAATGATAGGATACATTGTGTTTTGAACTAATAGGATACATATTTTGTTGTTTCTAAATGATGGGATAGATTATATTTTATGTACTGGAACTGATCAAATACATTGTATTTTGATGCATCCGAATTATGGGATACATTGTGTTTTGAACTGATAGAATACATATTTTGATGCATCCGAATGATGGGATACATTGTTTTGAACTGATAGGATACATATTTTGATGTATCTGAATGATGGGATACAATGTGTTTTGAAGTCATAGAATACATATTTTGATGTATCCGAATGATGGGATACATTGTGTTTTGAAGTCATAGGGTACATATTTTGATGTATCTGAATGATGGGATACATTGTGTTTTGAAGTCATAGGATACATTTGATGTATCTGAATGATGGGATACACTGTGTTTTGAACTGATAGGATACATATTTTGATGCATCCGAATGATGGGATACATTGTGTTTTGAAGTCATAGGATACAGATTTTGATGTATCTGAATGATGGGATACATTGTGTTTTGAACTGATTGGATACATATTTTGATGCATCCGAATGATGGGATACATTGTGTTTTGAAGTCATAGGATACATTTGATGTATCTGAATGATGGGATACATTGTGTTTTGAACTGATAGGATACATATTTTGATGCATCCGAATGATGGGATACATTGTGTTTTGAAGTCATAGRATACATATTTGGATGTATCTGAATGATGGGATACATTGCGTTTTGAAGTCATAGGATACATATTTTGATGCATCCGAATGATGGGATATATTGTGTTTTGAACTGATAGGATACATATTTGGATGCATCCGAATGATGGGATATATTGTWTTTTATGTTCTGGAACTGATGGGATGCATTGTATTTTGTTGCATCTGAATTGAGGGGCTACACTGTATTTGCACGACATGCCTTGAAAGAAACACCACCAACGATAAACAAGTTGGGAGCCATTGGAGCCCTGCCTGCTTGGACTACGCCTCCCAGGATGCAACGCCCCTCTGCGCATGCGCCCTGGCCGCCCCTTTGAGTGGCAAGTTGTTTGTTTCATTGGAGAGCTGCCTTCTTCTCTTTTTTTTGCTGCCCAACTCTCCTCTTTCTTTCTTTCTTTCCCTCTCTCTCTCTCTCTCTACTTTGCCATTCCCTCTCCCAAGGAGAATGCAAGTTCTTTCCCTTCCTTCATGACCCTCCTCCTCCTGTTCTTTAGGGGAAGCAGGAGGGGAAAAGGCTGACCCAAAGAGTCCAGAGAGAGAGAGAGAGAGAGAGAGAGAGAGAGAGGGCAGTTTCCTCCCTTCCTCCTTGACTTGTTTTTCCCAAAGGCGAAAGGCACCAAAAAAAGGCCATTGGAGCCCATGAACCACAAATGAGAAAAAGGAGGAAAGATGGAGCTGCACATTTTGGAGCACCGGCTCAAAGTGGCCAGCGTGAGCAAGGAAGGCCTCCCCTTCTTCACCTATGGGCTCATCAAGCTGGCCTTCCTGCCCTCCAGGACCAGGTAAGCACGTCTGAACGCGGGCCAAGCAAGACACGTGTCGGGAGGGGGGCGTGCACGGGCAGCAGGCACACCAAGCTCCCCACCTATCTCCCCTTTCCATAAATGTAGGTATGTATATATAGATACTATATATGTGCTAGTATATGTATAAAGTATATGTATATGTGTACACTATATGTATACTCTCTCTCTCTCTCTCTCTCTCTCTCTATATATATATATATATCTGTATATGTATACTTATATCCTATATACATAGGTATATGTGTATACTATATGTATACCATATATACCTGTATATGTATACTATATACGTATGTATGTGTGTGCACTATATATATACTATATATATGTGTGTATGTATACTATATATATACCATATATCTGTATATGTATACTATATACGTATGTATATGTGTGTTCTATATATCTGTGTACGATATATGTATATGTGTATACTATATTATGCATATGTATACTCTATATGTACACACACACAGCCTTGATGGACATACAATAATATCACAAATACTATATATTTTGTATATATGTATACTAGTGTATGTATATGTTTACTATGTAAGCTAGTGTATGTATATATGGTATATGTGTATGTATACTAGCTTATATACTAGTGTGTGTGTGTGTGTGTGTATATATATGCTATGTACTGTGTGTGTGTGTATTAGCTTATATACTGGTATATATATACTATGTGTATGTGTGTATGTATATAAACTTACAAACTTGTGTATATATATTTGCTATGTGTGTGTGTGTGTATATATATATACCAGCTTATATACTAGTGCATATATACTATATGTATTTGTATATATATAGACTAGCATATATACTAATATATATACACACTAGCTTACATACTAGTGTGTGTATATATATGCTATATGTATGTGTATATATATGTATATACTACTATATATACTACTATGTATGTGTGTGTGTGTGTGTGTATATATATGCATTATGTGTATGCCTGTATGTGTGTATATATACTAACTTATATACTGATATATATGTGTGTGTGTATGTCTGTATGTGTGTTATATATGTTTGTGTGTTATATGCGTGTGTGCATGTTCACTGTGTATGTGTATATCTAGCTTATATACTAGTATATGTATATACAGACATGTATGTCTGTATGTGTATATATACACTAGCTTATATATTTGTTTGTGTATATATATACTAGCTTATATATTTGTGTGTGTGTGTATACACACTATGTGTATGTCTATATGAGAGAGTATATATAAAAGCCATATACTAGTATATATACTGGGTAAATTACAAGCTGGTATGTAATGTTGGTCGTGGTGGGTTTATATGGAAAGCGTGGTCCCGATCCAGTCTTAGTGGGGTTTACAGTGCTCTTTGATTGTAGGTGAACTACAGCTCTCATCATTTATTCATGCTTAGACCATAGGGCTATTTGCATACAGAACAAGTCAATGTGATTGAATGTGTATGTGTGTGTGTGTGTGTGTGTGTGTGTGTGTGTGTGTGTGTGTGTGTGTGTATATATATATATATATATATATATATATATGGGATGGGGTATGTGTGTGTTTGTGGTCTCCCCCAGGGTTTGCTTTCATTTCATTGTACACAGCCATCCAGATAGGAGCGTTTTTTTCCTCCTTCAACACACCCCCTTTTTCTTGCTCTTCCATTTCTAGAGGTATTGATGCATGAAGACAGGTGTTAAGCTCTTTCTAGCCCAACTTGCCAGGCTAAGTTTAGCCTTGAATCAATAGACCCTGGGGTTTGAAGTCTGGAGAAAAAGGGACCCCCCCCCTTCCCTCCCCAAAAGAAAAAGAGAGAAAGCAGGACTGACAACAAAGACCAGCAGCCCAGAGGCCAGCAGAGAGAAAGGCCTCTGGTGGGAAGGGGTGGGAGTGTTTGTTAGCATATATATGTGTGTTTGTATATCTATATATACATACAGGCAAACAGACACACACACAGCGATATAAACATCACTATGCCATTTGTAAAGGCAGTAATTTTCCAATACAGCATGTGCACACACACATACACACACACACACACACACGGGGTGTGTGTGTAGAGAGAGAGAGAGATAATATGAATATCTTGTGGACTAAACATTAATAAACCACCATATGGGATGTATATTATACACACAGGTATACATATACAGTACATGTATATTACAGTGTGTGTGTGGATGGATGGGTACATACATACAGTGTGTGCATCTGTATATAAATACATACATATAGATAGATAGATAGATACATACATACATACATACATACATACATACATACATTGTGTGTGTATATATAGATACAGAGAGTGTGAATGCTATATGGTCTAAACATTAATAAACAACCGTATAATGTGTGTATTGTACACACAGGCACACATATACATGTATATATACAGTGTGTGTGTGGATGGATGGCTTGATGGATACATACATACATACATTGTGTGCATTTGTATATATAGATATAGAGTGTGAATGTTGTATGGTCTAAGTATTAATAAATCACCATATGGTGTGTGTATTATACACATAGGCACATATATACATGTATATATACAGTGTGTGTATGGATGGATGGATAGATAGATAAGATACATTGTGTGCATCTGTATATATAGATATAGAGTGTGAATGCTATATGGTCTAAGCATTAAGTTTGCTGTCCACCATTGGTGAGGTTGAGAGTACTCTTTGATTGCAGGTGAACTATAAATCCCAGTGCCTACAACTCCTATAAACCAAGATGATTTCCTCCCATACCTTTCCAGTATTTTGCCTTGGTCATGGGGGTTCTATGTTCCAAATTTGGTCCGGGTCTGTGGACGGTGACAGTGCTCCGTCTTGGTGCAGGGTGAACTTCAACTTCCATCATGTTGAGTCAAGTCCCCAAACACCTCCCGTGTGAGCAGTTCCTGATCAGTGCCTCTGTGGCCCCTTCCACCCAGCTGAATAAAATCCCACACTATCTGCTTTGATCTGGGATATATGGAAGTGTGGACTCAGAGAACCCAGTTGAAAGCAGATATTGTGGGTTATTCTACCTTGATATTCTGGATTATAAGATTGTGTGGAAGGACCCTGTGTTTCCTGTGTGCCGTAGGAAAGGGTTAAGGGAGAGGCAGTGGGCAGAGTCATGCAAATTCCACACCAATGGAGAGAGTCAGAAACACTGGGATGTCTGTGGTGGAGGAAACACATAAAATCTAGGATGGAATTGTCCCTGAATGGAAGGCTTCTAGTTTAGGTGTTTTTGGGGTTCTCTGAACAAAACAGTAAAATTACACTATGTAACACGATTTGAGGAAAAAAATCTGTTCCTGGTTCAAAAATGTTATTTCCTCTTTAATTGTGTGGTGCTTACTTTGAAAGTAGTTGTTATCCTCCAGAAACTTTGTTTCTGTTGAAGTGGAATTCTTTGAGACTCTATGGCAGTGGTTTTCAACCTTTCTAATGCTGCGAGCCCTTAATACAGTTCCTCATGTTGTGGTGATCCCCAACCATAACATTATTTTTGTTGCTACTACATAACTGTAATTTTGCTGCTGTTGTGAGTTGTAAGGTAAATATCTGATATGCAAGATGTATTATCATTCACTGGACCAAAATTGGTACAAAAACCCGATACACCCAAATTTGAATACTGGTGGGGTTGAGGGAAGGATTGATTTTGTCATTTGGGAGTTGTAGTTGCTGGGATTTGTAGTTCACCTACAACCAAAGAGCATTCTGAACTCCACCAACAATGGAATTGAACCAAACTTGGCACACAGAATTCCCACAACCAACAGAAAATACTGGATGGGTTTGGTGGGCATTGACCTTGAGTTTGAGATTTGTAGTTCACCTACATCCAGAGACCACAGTGGACTCAAACAATGATGGATCTGGACCAAACTTGGCATGAATACTCAATATGCCCAAATGTGGACACTGGTAGTGTTTGAGGAAAATAGACTTTGATATTTGGGAGTTGTGGTTGCTGGGATTTATAGTTCACTTAGAATCCAAGAACATTCTGAACCCTGCCGATGATAGAATTGGGCCAAACTTCCCACACAGAACCCCCATGCCTTGAAGGGACTTGGTGACGCGAGCCTCCCTCCAGGCTCACATGCTCTCCCTCGCCTGCACATTCACACCACACTGCATTGTGCTGAGTATGCCTGCTCTCCCCTTCGCACTTGGAGTCTCAGAAACAGCCCTCCCCTTGGCTGAGAGCCCGTCCAATCACAGTGAAGGAGGGCTTTGGTGGGAGGATTCCTTGTCTGTTTCCAAAAAGGAAGAGAAGAACAGGCAGAGAGATCTTCAGCCTTCTCTGCCAAAGGGGTTCCTAAGACCATCAGAAATATATGTTTTTTCATGCTCTTTGGCGATCCCTCTGAAACTCATTCACGACTGCCCCAGGTTGAGAAACGCTGAATTAGGAAATGGTATTTACAACCCAGGAACAAAAAAACCTGTTCCCTACGGTAATCAGCTGCAATCCCTTAGCTACTTCTGCTTTTTATGGCTCGAGTGTGGGCTCTGTTGCAAAGCGTTTGGGCCGAGAAACCAATTCTCTTTCTGTCCTTTTGGCAGGAAAGGAGGTTCACGGCCTTGGCGTCCCTGCGGTCCCCCAGACCTAATTGCTCCCTGAACATCGGCAATGATTTCAATAATAATAAAAAGGTTGCCAGTCGATATAGGCAAACAAAATAGCTGACCGGCTATGCATGAGAGTTGCACAACCTGAGGTTTTATGGTCACCAGGGCTGATCCCCCTCTACCTCCTGTTTTTTCTAAAAGCCAAGAACTCTCGGCTCGCGCTGTGGCATTCCATCGTGACTTGCAGAGCGGAGCATATGGTTTAGCTTTATCTCTCATTGTTTGTGTACTTTTTTCACTGGGAGAGCATGTCTGTCAGCAGTTCTGTGGCATGGGCTTGCTGTTTGTCTCCTTGCAAGGAAAGCTTCTCTTTAAAAAAAACACGAATAAACCATCCATCAAATCTAATGGGCATCTCTATTTTCAAAACCCTCCAGCCCACACTCTGCCTACTCATAATAATCTCTCTCTCTCWTCTATCTATCTATCTATCTATCTATCTATCTATCTATCTATCTATCTATCTAAGATGTATGTGTGTGGTGCAGCGGTTAACTGCTGAGCTGCTGAACTTGCTGACYGAAAGGTTGGCAGTTCGAATCCGGGGAGTGGGGTGAGCTCCCGCTGTTAGGCTCAGCTTCTGCCAACCTAGCAGTTCAAAAACATGCAAATGTGAGTAAATCACYGCTGTGAGTCGCCCCCGGGCTGAGAACAGTGGTATATAAGCAAAGTAAATAAGTAAATAAATAAATYGATAGGTACACTWCTGCGGGAAGGTAACCRAGGATTATSCAGTCATGCTGGCCACATGACCTTGGAGGTGTCTACGGACAACAYCGGCTCTTCGGCTTAGAAATGGACGTGAGCACCACTCCCCAGAGTCGGTCACAACTAGACTTAATGTCAAGGGGAAACTTTTACCCTTTATGTATGTTATGGTTGCTTTGTTTGTAGCACAAAGGCTCCTGTGTGGCTTGATGGGTATGGACCACATTTGGCATGCAGAGCTTTCTTTACCCAACGTAAATAGTTGTAGAGTTTCAATTACAAAACCCACACTATTTTGGGGCAAAGGATCCCCAAAAGTAAAGAAATATATATGTAACACTCAGGTGCCACCAGCAGATGGCGGTAAATAGATAGACAGGATTAGCTACTGACCTGTCAGTATGTATGTAGTGCTCATATGCAACCAGAAGAGGGCACTGTATAGATAGAAAGAGTTAGCTACTAGTTGATAAAATTAGGCAAAAAACGCAGCCCTGAAGGTGATAGTTGGGACATCCACCCCATAAGGAAGCAAATGATTTAATGAAGATTTGGGCCTAAGGCACCCATGACATCATGCCTGACACATCTGGACTTCAAGGGCTCATCTTGGATCCTCTGGGAATATCTAGATTGCTGGTTTTTCACTCCCTGCATTCTCAGGTCTAATCTATTCTCCCTGGAAAACTTCCCCCTCCTTCCAAGGCCTTTTCTCAAGGGAACAGGTATTTTCACTTTCCCCTATTGCCTGGGAATGTGCTGAAGAATCCAAAACATCAGCCTTGTCTGCCTGCAATTCCCTGCAATCACCCGCAGACTTCTCACTTTGTGTGTGTGTGTGTGGGCCTTGCTCTGAGGCTGAGAGACTGTGACTTCCAAGAAAAAGAAGACAAAGGAAAGGGGAGGGGAGGAAGGAGAAAGAAGGGAAGAAAAAGTAAGGGAAGAAAGAAGGGATGAAGGAAGGGAGGAAAGAAAGTAAAAGAAGGGAAAAGAAAGAAAAGAGAGAGAAAAAAAGAAGTGAAAAGATGTATGAGGGAAAGCAAGCGAAGCGGTTCATCTCCCAGGTCCAAAACACATCAAGCAAAGTACATATTTGACCAGCTTTGCAATAACCACTTCCTCCCGCTCCTCCCTTGCTCTCCGCCGGACCACCACCCTGACATACACTTAACCTATTCTGACTCCTCCATTTACATAAGCCTTCATGCAAACTGACCTAAGAAACCATGCCATGAATAAGTTTATTCTGGACTCTGGAGGGGGGAAGAAAAAACAAAGGACAGACCAAGAAATGCCTTATTGCACAACCTGTCCTTTGCTTTCCTCTGGAAAACAAGACCATTAAGGAAGAGGTGAAAGGGTCAAGTCCTCCCCGGAATGGAGGGATTTGCACCGAGGTGGTGACCGAGGCGCGTCCAAAGTCTTGGATCTTCCCCAAACTGGGGAACGACTGGGTCAAACTACGAGAAACTCAGCAAGAAGGCTTCTGCCGCATGCAAACGACAAACAAACCATTTGAAAACATTTTCGGAGACCCTTGTGGCACTTCAAAGACTGGTGCGTTTTCCTTGGCAATGAGCGCAGCCCCCAAAGTTGGAGGCCAAATAAAACTTGTTAGTGTTTTGATGTGCCACAACAGGCTCGGTTGTTTTTGCTCCGGCGGAATCGCATGGCCAGTTCCTCTGGGATTCTGAATAAATGTTGAATAAAGTTAGGGGCCTTGTCCGAGATGTTTTCTGTGAGGTTGGGGCCTTGCCCTAGATGTTTTCTATGAAGTTGGGACCTTGCACTAGATGTTTTCTGTGAGGTTGGGACCTTGTCCTAGATGTTTTCTGTGAGATTGGAACCTTGCTCTAGATGTTTTCTGTGAGGTTGGGGCCTTGCTCTAGATGTTTTCTGTGAGGTTGGGGCCTTGCCCTAGATGTTTTCTGTGAGGCTGGGACCTTGTCCTAGATGTTTTCTGTGAGGTTGGAGCCTTCTCCTAGATGTTTTCTGTGAGGTTGGGACCTTGTCCTAGATGTTTTCTGTGAGGTTTGGGCCTTGTCTTAGATATTTTCTGTGAGGTTGGTACTAATGTTGGAGAGTGGTCCCTGATCAAATGCTCTCTGGTCAAGTGGTCCCTGGTCAAAAGAAAGTTGGGAACCACTGAGATAAGGGAAGCCAACCTGTCCCCAAAATGTATGCATGGTTTGGTGAAGATGACACGAAGATTCTTAGGATGGCCATGTGTCCTGTTTTAAGGAGGATACTTTTCTTTGTGAATGTGTCTTCTACAAGCACAGAGGTGGAAGGGGGCTCATGAGCCACAAAGTCCATCTCTCTGCCCAATGCAGGATTCCTACATTAGGTAACTGATGTCCAGAGAAGAGACTCCACCACTTCTCTAAGGAATTGTCTCCTAATTCGCTGGGTTTGATGTTAGACTACGTTTGCAGAGGACATTACTGCTCAGCCAGTGAATAAACCGGAGTGTTTTCTCTCTATTTTAGATGCAAATTCTTCAGTCTGACCGAGACACCCGAGGACTATACAATCATAGTGGATGAAGAAGGGTTTCTTGGTGAGTTGTTGCAGCACATCTCCATAATATAATTCTGTTTATTAGAATTGTAGACCCGAAAGAGACCACAAGGACCATCCTGTCCAGCCCCCTTCTACCATGCAGGAAAAGCACAATCAAAGCACTCCCGGAAGAAGACAATCCAGCCTTTGCTTAAAACCCCTTCCTCTCCCCACTTCCTTTTCCGATTGCCCTGTCTCCTCAGTTTATATCACTCCAGAAGACAATTGTCCAGTAGGACCCATGTCACAGAGACTACCACAACACGGAGGATTGGTGGGGATGATATCTGTCATCCCATGTCCCCAGACTTGGGACGACAGATATCTCCGGTTTGGTCTATTTCTCTGAAGTTATACCCCTCCATTACTACATTCCACTTATAGGACTCATCCCACCAGGTTTCAGTTATGCCTATTACATCGTAACTGTTTTGTTCTGTTAAAAGTTCAAGTTCATCTTGTTTATTTCCCATGCATGCATGTAGAGACCTCTAAGCCCATGGAATCTTCCCCGTAGCTGTTTATTTGGGTTTTTTGTCCTCTTGCCACTTGGTACTTATTCTGTTTGTCCAACCCTCTCTCTATCCTTTGGACTGTTCCCTTCCGACCTTGATAAATGACTGTTCCCAAGGATATTGTCACCTTCCCCTGCACAACTTAGTTTAAAGTCCACCTGATCAGGTTTGCAAGTCTCTCGGTGAAAACATTCCTTCCAACTTCTGTGAGGTGCAGTCCATCCCATGCCAGAAGCCTACAGACTTGGATAGCTGTGTCCAGCAGATAGTCCAGTGGCCTGTTTGAAATACCAGGCATCTGGATCCATTGGTATCTGTTTGTCCCCCACTCCCACCACTGGGTCATACACAACAAAATATGTACTTTTGTATCTTTTGTTGTGTATGTCCCAGTGGTGGGAGTGGGGGACAAATTTAATCCTGTTGGAATTTCTATGTTGGGCCAGGATAATGCCTCTTTCTAGGTCAGTGCTTCTCAACCTTCCTAATGGCGCGACCCCTTAATACAGATCCTCATGTTGTGGTGAACCCCAACAATAAAATTATTTTCGTTGCTATGTCATAACCGTAATTTTGCTACTGTTATCAATCAAAATGTAAATATCTGAGATGCAGGATGTATTTCCATTCACTGGACCAAATTTAGCACAAATACCCGATACACCCAAATTTGAATACTGATGAGGTTGAGGGAGATTGGTTTTGTCATTTGGGAGTTGTAGTTGCTGGGATTTATAGATCACTTATAATCAAAGAGCATTCTGAACTTCACCAACAATGGAATTGAACCAAACTTGGCCCAAATAATGAACAGAAAATACTGAAAGGGTTTGGTGGGCATTGATCTTGAGTTTGGGAGTTGTGGTTCAACTTACTTACTTAGGTGATCCCTCGTTGTCCGAGTAAGCTAATCCTCCAGAGTGTGTCCGTAGGTGACTATGGAGGCTTATTCTTGATCTGCATCGTCTCCCGCAATGAGGGCATTGGTTTCCAGGTGGAAGGTGGTCCCTGTTGGGGTTGGCTTGACCCGTCTTTCTCTTGGCACGTTTCACTCTTTCGGCCTCCATTTGTGCCTCTTCAAATTCTACAGCACTGCTGGTCACAGCTGACCTCCATTTGGAGCACTCACAGGCCAGGGCTTCCCAGTTCTCAGTGTCTATGCCAGACATTTGGGAGTTGTAGTTGCTGGGATTTATAATTCACCTACAATCAAAGAGCATTCTGAATCCCACCAATGATGGAATTGAACCAAATTTGTCACACAGAACTCCCATGATGAACAGAAAATATCGGAAGGGTTTCGTGGGCATTGACCTTAAGTTTTGGAGTTGTATTTTACCTATATCCAGATCTGGACCAAAATTGGCACGGATACTCAATATGCCCAAATGTTGACATTTGGGAGTTGCAGTTGCTGGGATTTATAGTTCACCTACAATCAAAGAGCATTCTGAACCCCACCAACAATAGAATTAAGCCAAACTTCCCACACAGAAACCCCGTGCCTTGAAGGGATTCGTTGGCATGAGCCTCCCTCCAGCCATGAACGCTCTCCCTCTCCTGCACATGCGCACCATACTGCCATGCACAGAGCATGCCTGCTCTCTCCTCCCTGTTTGGAGTCTCAAAAACAGCCCTCCCCTTAGCTGAGAGGCCGGCCAATCACAGCGGAGGAGGGCTTTTGGTGGGAGGATTTGCCATCTGTTTCCAGAAAGGAAGAGAAGGACAGGCAGAGAGATCTTCAGCCTTGTCTGCCAAAGGAGTTCCAAAGCCTATCAGAAATATATGTTTTCTGATAGTCTTTGGCGACCCCTCTGAAACCCCCTCGTGACCCCCTCCCCAAGTTGAGAAACACTGTTCTAGGCAAAAGCAAAGAAAGTGTGCATGCCCTTGCACATATCGGTATATTAAGACTCATGTGCACATTTGTATCTAATGTATCCTGACTTTTCCAATGGCAATTCCTTGTCTCATACGATTGAGAGGTTGTTTTTGTTTCGGAAAAGGGATTTGCTGGGCTGTGAAGCTGCCATGCCGGGAGCGGAGCAAACAAAGTGCCCATAACTCTAGGGTTTGTTACATAATGAAGCTTATGTAATCAAGTGGCAACTAAAAATATACTTGGTTTTTCAACTTCTAACGCTGTGAAGCATGAATTCGTGGCTCTTGTTCTAGGGATAAAGAGAGGAGGGAAATCTCTCTTTGCAATTTTAAGATCAGGAACGCCTATGTCGATTGCTAAGCACAGGACTGTATTATTCCTAGGCCATGCTATGCCAGTTGAAGTGGCCTCTTATGCAATCATTGTACCTAATCATCTTCTCTGTACATACAAGTTGAAGTATGTTTATGTTTGATCCACAAAGACTCCTACAAGGTTTGATGGATCTGAATCACATTTGACACATATACTTGTCATGATCCAACAACATACTGACAGGTTTTAGAGGGGAATTGATAGAGCAGCGTTTCACAACCTGGGGGTCAGCAAAGACCATCAGGAAACACAGTATTTTCTGTTGGTCTTGGGGATTCTCTGTTGGAAGTTTGGCCCAATTCTATCATTGGTGGGTTTCAGAATGCTCTTTGACTATAGGTGAACTATCAATCCCAGCAACTACAACTCCCAAATGTCAAGCTCTATTTTTCCCAAACTCCACCCATGTTCACATTTGTGCATACTGAGTATTTGTGCCAAGTTTGGTCCAGATCCATCATTGTTTGAGTCCACAGTGTTCTCTGTATGTAGGTGAACTACAACTTCAAAATTCAAGGTCAATGCCCAGCAAACCCATCCAGTATTTTCTGTTGGTCGTGGGAGTTCAGTGTGCTAAGTTTGGTTCAATTCCATCATTGGAATTGGTGGGGTTCAGAATGCTCTTTGATTGTAGGTGAACTATAAATCCCAGCAACTACAACTCCCAAAATGTCTAGCATAGACGCTGAGAACTGGGAAGCCCTGGCCTGTGAGCGCTCCAAATGGAGGTCAGCTGTGACCAGCAGTGCTGTATTGGTTCAATTCCATCATTGGTGGAGTTCAGAATGCTCTTTGATTGTAGATGAACTATAAATCCCAGCAACTACAACTACCAAATGTCAAAATCAATCCTCCCCAAACCCCATCGGTATTAAAATTTGGGCGCATCAGGTATTTGTGCCAAATTTGATCCAGTGAATGGAAATACATCCTGGATATCAGATATTTACATTATGATACATTGGTTTTCTCCTGACAACCCCCAGTGTCCGACTGGGGGTTGGTGCTCATCTCCATTTCTAAGCCGAAGAGCCAGCATTGTCTGTAGACACCACCTAGGTTATGTGGCCAGCATGACTGCATGGAGGGCCATTACCTTCCCACAGAAGCAGTACCTATTCATCTGCTCACATTTGCATGTTTTCGAACTGCTAGGTTGGCAGAAGCTGGGGCTAGCAGCAGACTCTCACCCCGCTCCCCGGATTCGAACTGCGATCTTTCAGTCAACAAGTTCAGCAGCTCAGCCATGTAACCCACTTCGCCACCGAGGGTTACATAAGAGTAGCAAAATTACAGTTATGAAGTATCAACAAAAATAATGTTATGGTTGGGGATCATCACAACATGAGGAAATGTATTAAAGGGCCGCGACATGAGGAAGCTTAAGAACCACTATGATAGAGGATGATGGGAGTTGTAGTCCATCCACATCGAGAGAGCTAAGTGAATATCCCCAACTATCAATCT
The DNA here is from genome assembly GCF_025583915.1 of Anolis sagrei ordinatus. Taxonomy (NCBI): domain Eukaryota; kingdom Metazoa; phylum Chordata; class Lepidosauria; order Squamata; family Anolidae; genus Anolis; species Anolis sagrei. The sequence continues at coordinate 7,959,643 of NW_026844589.1, read as the reverse complement.
GGACCAAACTTGGCTCGCATACCCATCACCACCCAATTTAAAATACTGGTGGGATGGGGGGTGATTATGGGAATTGGAGTTGACTCACATCCATAGAGTCAACGCAATTCAAATACAGCCTGTTCTGGGCCTGATAGCCACCTTATGTCTTGTTTGAGGTATAAAAAATCATCACAATTTTCCATCAAGCAAGATCTAGGACTGATAGGAGTTGCACCTAAATCTGGAGATGATAGGTGCACCTCCTATCAGCTAGATCTAGGACTGATGTAACTTACATATATACGCACCATCTCCCAGGTGATTCCTGGATGCAAGGGACAAGTATGGCTACAAACCAGCTCTGCCTGGTCTTAGTGGAACTCATTCTTGCTGGTCCATTGAGACATTCTTGATCTTTGCTCCCTCCAGAGCTCCCGGCATCCGAGCATTTGAGCGTGGCGGACGCAACGTGGTTGGCGCTCAACGTGATTTCCGGCGGAGGTGGCTTCTCCAGCTCCCAGCCCATTGGAGTGACCAAGATTGCCAAGTCAGTGATTGCACCTCTGGCGGATCAAAACATCTCTGTGTTCATGCTCTCCACCTATCAGACAGACTTCATCTTGGTAAGGAAATGCCATGGAAGCAGACATTGGGAGAAAGCGTTTCCTCTCAATGGAAGAATCAGGGTGCTTTTACACTGCTATTTTTTTGTTTTAACAGCTGGCAACAAGGTTTAGTTTCCAGATCTGTAGTGCCTAGTGCAGGCTAAAGTAGGAAATCATGTCATCCTAATACACTAGTGATGAGTATCTATTTGTCTGTGCATTTTTGTTTTTGCCGTTTATTGTTGATATGGTCAGTGGGCTAATCAATAAACAGATCTATCTATCCATAACTACTACACTATCCTAAGCCATGACTTTCTGCATCTTCCTTCCTCGGACCTTGACATTGGGTATGGTTTCCTCCATCTCTGGCCATGACTTCCTCCATCTTTCCACAACTGGTCCTGAAATTAGCCATAGCTTCCTCCATTTTTCCACAACTGGTCCTGAAATTGGCCGTGGCTTCTTCCATCTTTCCCTGACTGCTCCTGAAATTGGCCATGGCTTCCTCCATCTTTCCTCATCTGGTCCTGAAATTGGCCATGGCTTCCTCCATCTTTCCTCATCTGGTCCTGAAATTGGCCATAGCTTCCTCCATCTTTCCACAACTGGTTCTGAAATTGGCCATGGCTTCCTCCATCTTTCCTCTACTGGTCCTGAAATTGGCCACGGCTTCCTCCATCTTTCCTCGTCTGGTCCTGAAATTGACCATGGCTTCCTCCATCTTTCCTTGTCTGGTCCTGAAGTTGGCCATGGCTTCTTCCATCTTTCCTCGTCTGGTCCTGAAATTGGCCATGGCTTCCTCCATCTTTTCTCATCTGGTCCTGAAATTGGCCATGACTTCTTCCATCTTTCCACAACTGGTCCTCTCCGGGGTGGAGAAAGGTGGGGTAAAAATGTCATAAATAAATAAATATACTCAGCATTTACTCACATACATTCACATTCATACCCACCATCCCTTCACCGGCCTGCTGCTGGAGAAGAGAGGCGAGTGTTCAAATGCTGCATTCCTCACAGATCTGGCGCACTTTGGGAAAGGAAAAGGGTCTCCTTATGTAGGATTCTTTGTTGTTGTTATACTTGGTTCTTTAGATAACCTGTCATTCAACTCAGACTTGCTGGAGCCTCATCAGTTCTGGAACAGATAGGTTGTTTGACTTCCTTCTTAAAGTAACATTGTGTTTGTTTATGTAAATATGTGTTGTTTACACCAAAAGTTCTCAGGTCAATTTCTGGATTTCTCATTAGCACTTTTCATGCATGGACTTTGTAATTCTTCACCTCTTTTATTCTCCATAATACAGTTTTCCAGGTTCCCTTTTTAGGATGTTGTCTTCAGCCTAGCAAAACCTTAATGGACCCTCTCCATACCCCAATCATACAATTTCATTTAATCCAGTCATCACATTAACATAGTACGTGTATTCACCAGCAATTTTCCCCCCTTTCCCTACTCCAGGTACGTGAACGGGACCTGCCTTTTGTGATGCACACGCTGGCTTCGGAGTTCACCATCTTCCGGGTTGTGAATGGGGAGACAGTAGCGGCTGACAACCTTGGAATATCCAATGGATTTATGAAGCCCAAACTGGGTATGCTTCTTCTCGCCTCCTTCCATATCTCCAGCAATCTCATCTTTGCTCCGGGGCCATGAAAAATCATTGTTACTGGATTTGCTTTTGGGGGGAAATTGGAGCTGGAGAAAATTTAAAATAGGTTACTATGCAAGAAAGTTTGGGAATGTTTTGTGGTCTTCAAATCAATGTTGACCACCTCAGTTGTGCCAAATTGGTACAATGCTGATTTACACAATTTGGTTAAACCCTGAGTCCCTACGCTGATTATTTCCAAAATCTTTATACACATTGTTTTCAACCATTTTAGCTTTTTAAATCTGTTTGACACTCATTATGTTGTTTTAAGCATATCAAAATTATTTTTCTTGTTTTTGGTTATCTGAATGAATGGCCTTTGGGCATGTTGGTGAATGGTGCGGAGGTTCTCAGCCCAGAACATCACTTTTCCATCTCTCCTGTAACATTTCCTTCTTCTTGAGTGGAAGATGGAAATGGGAAGCATCCTTTAATGGGTGGGCACTTTGCAGAAGCACGGCAGGCTAAACCGCTGTGCTGCAGAAAAATCCTGCAGATTGGAAGGTCAGCAGTTAGAGCCCAGGTTGGGGTGAGCACCCTCCGTTAGCCCCAGCTCACCTGTCCACCAAGCAGGTTGAAAGCAGAAATGCGAGTAGGTAAAATAGGTACCACTTTTAGCGGGGAGGTAATAAAGGCGCCCTTGAGGACATTGATCGGAGGAAAGCTCCTCGGCATGGAAGATGGAGTGACAACACTCCCCATGGCCGGAGTTGGGCACAGTCTCCAAGATGCCAGAAACAAGATGGGAAAAACTGCCTTTACCTGTTTGTGTTGCCTGTCCTTTGTGTTGTGTGTTCTTGTTAATTCTTGTTAATCGGCATTGAAAGTTTGCTGTATGTGTGTTCTGTAAAGCCACTCTTGAGTTCCCTTTTGGGTGAGAAGGGTGGGGTATAAATACTAATAATAATAATATGATATTATAATTATATATTTATATTACTTGTAATATTACTAATAATATTATAATATAATGGTATAGTACAATATAGTAATATTTAATACTGATATTGTACTATGCTAATAACATAATATATTGTATGCGTATATATCTTGTAAGCTGCCCTGAGTCCCCTTCAGGGTAAGAAGGGCGACATATACATGTCATAAATAAATAAATAAATAAAAATACTGTAAATAAACAAAACCCCATTTTTATTACTATCTTTACAGAAATTGTTTTAAACTTTAAACTTTTACTGTATATACTCATCTATATGAGTCTAGAAATTTTAGCCTCAACTTATCTGCAGGTCATACCAAAATCCACCATAATGGCTCCAAAAGTTTCCCTCAATTTATACATGGGGTCAGCATATACATTTATTTATTTACAGTATTTATATTCTGCCCTTCTCACCTCGAAGGGGACTCAGGGCAGATCGCAGAACACATATATAATATATTGTATATACATATAATATTTATGATATTATAATGTAATGCAACATTATACTAATAATAATATGATATAATTATATATTTATATTACATGTAATGTTACTAACAATATTACAATATAATGATACAGTACAATATAGTAATATTTAATACTGATATTGTACTATGCTAATAATATAATATATTGTATGTATATATATCTTATAAGCCGCTCTGAGTCCCCTTCGGGATGAGAAGGGCAGCATAGAAATGTCATACATACATACATACATAATATATGGCAAACATTCAATGTCAATTATACAATGACAAGACAGACAACAGATAGAGGTATACATAAGCTTTTTCTCATCGTTCGGCATCTTTTGGAGGCTGTGCTCGGTTCTGGCTACAAAGGGTGCTGTTGCTCCATCTCCTTGCTGAAGAGCTTTTTTGTTTGTAAACTTTTCTCCAAAATGCCATGTCTAAAATATCTCCCCGCTTAATGCGGTTCTTATTTATCTACTCACGTTGCTGTTTTCGACCTGCTAGGTGGGCAGAGGAGCTGAGCTGAAGGACAGGAGCTCACCCTGGCCCAGCTTCAAACTGTCAACCTTTTCGGTTGAAGCTGGTGATTAACCTGCTGTGCTAAAGCTGGCCCTTTGAGTATATAGGCCAATTTCGTTGTCTTGTAACATTATAATAATATACTTACTGTGACCGAAAGATGGTTGCATTTCTTATAAGTGGAAGGCTAGAATGTCAGGGAAATGGGTGGAAAGGCTTGCCTTCTTCCTGACATACGGGTTTTCTGTATACATGGGATGTTTTTGAAAATTGAGATTAATTCATCTGCAAAGGTCGAGCCCGGGCATCTTTGGATACAGCCCAAAATTCCATTGGCTTTTTGAGCTGCTGCATCACATTGTCGGCTCATGTTCAACTTGTTGTCCACGAAGACTCCGAGATCCCTTTCCTGTGGACTGTTGAAAGTTCTGAAAGTCAGTCGAATGAAGTCTCACATCTTTTTCTCCCTTTCCTTTAGTTCAGAGGCCCGTCATCCACCCACTTTCCAGTCCAAGTAACATGTTCTGCGTCACCAGCCTGGACCCGGACACCCTTCCTTCCGTGGCTACACTCCTGATGGATGTCATGTTTTACTCCAATGGGTAATTGTCATGGTTTTGTTTGTACATAGTGTTATCTGCATAAGTAAGTCAATGTATTTGCGTATGTATATTCATTGGTTGGTTTGATGGTTTGTACCACAAAGGCTCCTTTGTGGCTTGATAGCTTTGGACCAAACTTGACATATAATACCTTCAGAATTCAACTTAAAATAATTGGACAAATAGAACCAGTCCTTTTGGGCCCAGAGCAGAGGGAAAGCAAAGAAATAGGGGGTTGGTTGTAAGTGCAAAGTGATACGAAGGCATCTCCCACCCCCAACCAACTCAGAAAGGTCTTGATTTGTGCCACGAAGGCATTTATTTCAACACTTCTTTCCTTCAGAGTAAAAGATCCCGGGGCAGACAGCGAAGACTCCGGTCACATCCGCTTCTTCTCCTTTTCTCTCATTGAGGGTTACATTTCTTTGGTGATGGATGTCCAGACACAGAAAAGGTAAGACTTCCAACTAGGTTTGTATAATCATAGCCAGAGAGCATTTCCTTATTATTTCATTTATTTTCCCAATACAAGGTGGCTGGCATTCAATCAAACACAATGCAAATAATAATAATAATACACTTTATTTATCTTCCCCTTCTCCCCTAAGGGATTCAGAGCAGATTACGGCATTTATATACATAGGCAAACATTCAGTGCCTTTACAATCATATACAATGATACACACAAACAAAGGCAGAGGCTTCTTCTTTCATTTCCGGCTTCCGGAGGTGGTGCTCATCTCTGGCTCTGGGGAGGTGCTTTCCTCCATTTTCAAGCCGAGGAGTCTACGTTGTCACCTGGTCATGTGGCTGGCAATATTGCTTGGATTGTCTCGCTTTTTCCCACTGAAGAGATACCTATATATCTACTCAAATTTGCATGTTTTCGAACTCTTAGGTTAGCAGAAGCTGGGGGTAACAGCGGGAGCTCACCCCATCCCACAGATTCGAACTGCCAACCTTCAGGTCAGCAGTTCAGCAACACAAGGGTTTAACCCATTGTGTCACCGTAGCTCCTTGAGTTATTGGGGACTCAAGGTGACTGGCAATGACATGACACAAAATTTAAAAACAATGCAAATGCATGCATATGTGTGTGTGTGTGTTTATGAATGATGCTAATTCCTGCAATAAGATGTTGTCAGACACTCCCTATCTACAGATGGAAGATAAGTCCTGGAGAATGCATTGTTGTTCTGCGCGACCTACTTTTAAGTCTCAGATATTATTTTTTTAAACACAGTGTTAGGATAGATCTTGTTCTTTCATTCTGTGTGTGTATCTCTTTCAGATTTCCTAATAATCTGTTGTTTACAAGTGCATCTGGAGAGCTCTGGAAGATGGTCCGCATCGGAGGGCAGCCCCTTGGCTTTGGTACGTTGATGGCAGTCGAGATCCTGCCCTGTCAGTTGTCCCATCAAAATAATAATAATAATAATAATAATAATAATAATAATAATAATAATTTTACATATTTTCACTTTTATTATGTGTATAGATAATACATTCACACATAATAGTAAAAATTACTATTACTATTTGAAACACAACAAGATTTTATAAAATAAAATAATATTTGAAACACAACAAGATTGGTACATAGCAAACAAAATCGCTATGCTGGCTGTTGTATTGGATCACACGTCAGACACTTCCCAAGTGTCTAGGATACATCACACAGTCCTAGACACTTGGGAAGGGTCCAAAGTGTGATCTAATATCCAATACAACAGCCAGCAGAGTGATCTTGTTTGCTGTGTACTAATCTTGTTGTGTTAATAATAATAATAATAATAATAATAATAATAATAATAATAATAATGTGTGAATGTATATTTATATGCATAATAAAAGTGAAAATATGCATGTGTGGCTGTGGTGTCTACTTACACAGACAAGCTGTGTGTATGTATATATGTATGTGTGTGTTTTTATATATATGTATATATATATATAAGAGTTATAATCCTTGGGACATGTATAAATGGCAGTTTCATTCAATATTCTTAGCCAGTGAGGCTTACCAGGGGAACCATCCATATGTCCAGATCTTTCACGTTCAGTTTTAATGAGTTCATCCCTTTTGTCCTTTCAGACGAATGTGGAATCGTGGCCCAAATTTCGGAACCTTTGGCGGCGGCTGACATCCCGGCTTATTACATTAGTACTTTTAAGTTCGACCATGCGCTGGTAAGTCATCGCAAGTGGCCTGAGACTTAATCCTGGTCTAACATTCTCTATTCTGGTGGGAAGGAGTCTTAGATCCCAAGGTCTGTTGAGCTCCTAAAATAATTTATTCTCATAATCTCACAAAAATAATTCATTTCTAAATAAATTCAGCCCACCTACCGGCCATGTTTTTTGTGTGTGCATCATCAAATGGTAGCACCTTACAAAGAGTATCCCTCCCTTTCAATCCCCATAATGGTTTCCATTACTGTTGTGAGACATCTACATGTCTTTTCTGACCTCTTCACCCACTAAAAGCCCATGCGGCAACCCCACGCAAACCCTCCTCTATGCACTTAAGCCTTTTTGTGCTTTGCGTTGCCCTCTTTCTCAGCCTAATGTGTATACTGTGGTCCAAAATCAACACCATCTCAGATAGCAAAGGTCAGACGTTCAGCTCCGTTGGGTTTATTTTGTTGAACATTTACCCTGCTGATAAGATAAGTCCATCAACGCCTGTCTGAAAGCTAGCGCACTGGCCTATTTCTCACTCCGGTGATGATAACACCTGCTTCGGTCAGATGGGGAAAATCCTTATCTGGAGGTGAAGGGAAGCTCATCCTGGGGGAAACTCACCCAATATACTCATGTATAAATAGCTCTCAACTTCCCGCATTAGTCGTCATCGAAATCCATCATTTGTCTTGACCGATACACCAGTCTATACAGTACTTCTCCTTGACATGTTGTGCTTGGATCTAATCAGTCTCGCCCAATGAAACTGAATCTAATCCACCTAGAGGAGATCTGTTGTTGAATTTAAGTCCGCACTAAACCTACCATATTTACACATGTATAGCCGACCTCATATACAAGCATACGGGATCAGTCCTTTTTTGAGGTGATGGAAAAAGCTCTCATCCTTTTGTCACTCTATTTTGATCATGTGTAAGGTACAATATTCATTTTGGCCCATGGATAGGTTGACTCACATTTTGCGGGGTTGTTTTTCAACTAAAATTTGTGGTCTTCTACATGAGAATACAGTAGAGAAGGGGTCCTCAAATGTTTTAAACAGAGGGCCAGGTTACAGTCCCTCAAACTGTTGGGAGAGCTGGATTATAATTTAAAAAAAATATGAATTCTTGTTGAAATACTAATAAACTTATTAGTATTTCAACTGAAAGTGTGGGCCTGCTTTTGGCTAATGAGATAGGGTTGTTGCTGTTGTTGTTGTTGTGTGCTTTCAAGTCATTTCAGACTTAGGTTGACCCTGAGCGAGAGCCGGGTAAATGACCTTGGAGGGCTGTATTCGGCCCCTGGGCCTTAGTTTAAAGACCCCTGTAGTAGAGTCTCGCTCATCCAACATAAACAGGCTGGCAGAACGTCAGATAAACAAAAACATCGGATAATACGGAGTTTCCTATTGTTACCCGCCTGATGCAGTGCTAGACACCTTTATTTATTTCGTATCAAAAGCATTGCATAAATTAGTATAAAACTGATAACAATAGAAGGAGCGCAGGCAGCTAAATATCTCTTGACCAAAAACGGGCAACAGTAATGGCATTGTCTGTAGCCTCCAACAATTCTTCCTCTATACATGAGGCAGGGCACAGTGGGCAAGCATACAGATGCGGAGTTGTCTGTTCTGCTCCACAGTCACACAAGGTGTGGGATTCTTTTAAGTAGTGCCATTTTGCCAGGTTGTCTTTTGATCCGTCCACGAGGGAATTGGGGAGCGCTCCTTTCATTGAAGGGGAAATGCTGGAGGAAAAGGGGGGTATTGGATAAGACGGATTGTCGGATAAGTGAGACTCTATAGGGTGAATCTCATTAATTTGGTGCCCCTATTCTTGACAGAAATCATGCAACCTTCTGTGCTCAATTTGATGAACAAGACTACTTGATTTAACTCTGTAATAAGGCACCAACAGCCATTGCTTTCAATGGATCGATTCCACCCAGGACCTGCTCACCCTACTTGGAGTCGAGCCACTAACTTCATTGTTGAACCGCGAATTGAAACATGAAGAAACCTCGTAGATTCAAAGGGTTTCCTCTTGTTGGGCATACTATTGTGATGCCAATAATATGTAACTGGGTTAGTAATTTGATGAAGAATCGTAGAGCAGGGGTCTCCAAACTAATGCCCGAGGTCCGGATACAGCCCTCCAAGGTCATTTACCCGGCCCTTGCTCAGGGTCAACCTAAGTCTGAAATGACGTGAAACTACACAATAACAACAACAATCCTATCTCATCAGCCATAAGCAGGCCCATACTTCACATTGAAATACTAATAAGTTTATATTTGTTAAAATTGTTCTTCATTTTAATTATTGCATTGTTTTTAAGTGTTTTTTGCACTACAAATAAGATCTGTGCAGTGTGCATAGGAATTCATTCATGTTTTTTTCACATTATAATCCAGCCCTCCAACAGTTTGAGGGACTATGACCTGGCCCTCTGTTTAAAAAGTTTGAGGACCCCTGTTGTAGAGAGCTGCAATAAGAGCTGTTACTCCTTTGCAGATATGTGCCAATGTCTTTACACAATGAGCCTCGTAACGTTTTGATGTTGTTTTGTTTTCTTGCGCAGGTCCCAGAAGAAAATATCAACGGTGTTATCAATGCGCTCCAACTTAGTCAGGCTGAAAAGGATTAGAAGCCATTTCCGAGTGGGGCCCGGGTGCATTTTTCCACAAGAAAAGAAAAATATTCTCAGTATTTGCAGGATGGGGGATGGGGATGATTTTTGTATTATGATTATTAATTACTCCAAAGAAAGCCTGGGAGGAAGGCGGCTGTATCGCGAAGAAAACGAGAAACAAAAGACTGCTGGCTAGACAAACAAGTCCTGTAGCTTTTTAAACCTTTGTTTCGTGTGGAACGAGACGGCACTTTCCCACCAGCTGCTGCAACGGTTCTCAACCTGCTGCCTTCTTGGTCTTTTTCTTTTTTGCCATGAACTCAAAAATGTTCCGTTGCTTTGATAGATGTTTAGGCATCTTCTGGAATCAGGTGGATGACAGAAACACTAATAGTAACTAACAGGACTTTAGGTATTAGGTCAGCAACTCAAGCTCGCAGAGAAATTGCACAGTAAGGAATTATCCATAGCTGCTTTCAAGAAGGTAAGAGAGAACCCTTAGAGAGGGAAGTGCAAGAGAGCTGTGATGTGACTACTTTCAGGTGTTTTTTAAATAATACAGTAGAGTCTCACTTATCCGACATAAATGGGCCGGCAGAACATCAAATAAACAAAAATGTTGGATGATACGGAGTCTCCTCCTGTTACCCATCCGACAAGGTGCTAGACACCTAGAATACAAACAACAGGGACTCAAGGGTTAAGGCAAGGCAATGCCTTGGGGCTAAAGCGGCCCAGCAGGAAGTGCCCAGATGTGGAAGAGGAGCGTGGAAATAACAGAGGGAAGGAGGAAGGATGCTTCTGATTTCATTTTTGCCTCTTTTCCCCCTTTCTTCTCTCCTCTTCATCTTTTTCACTTATTGGGAATGGAGAGAGTTGGGGAGCAGTCCTTTAATTGAAGGGGAAATGCTGGAGGAAAAGAAGGTGTTGGATAAGAGCGTCGGATAAAATGGAAAGTCGGATAAACAAAGGTTGTATAAGTGAGACTCTACTGTACTTCAAAAATGGTTGAGAATCTAGTTAGGAAACGAGTGTCGTAGCAAGATGGTCACGGCACTTCCAAATATCAATGACAACCGTAACCAAGAAGCTTGCCGGAGCGGCAAATGGTTACGCTTTACGTCTAGTCTTGAGACTCATATTTTTTCTCTCTAACAAGCCAGGATTTGAAGCTGGTTTAGAATTCTAGGCTTTTCTTAGACCCGAATTGAAAGATCTGTCCATGAGGCGTTTTCATCCTGAGCAGTTTCTGATTGTTTCAGCCTCTCCTACTTCCAGGTTGAGGCAAGCTCTCGTTTGATATCTGGAACGAATAACAGGAGGTGAGGGTATAGCTATGCCATATATTTGGACCCTGGGCGAAATCCAATTGGCCTATTGACAGAGCATTAATCTCCGCCAGTTAGCAAGACAAAATGAGCTGAGTCTACACCAGGCACAGGCAAACTTCAGCTCTCCAAGTGTTTTGGATTTCAACTCCTAACAGCCTACCAGAATTGTGGGAATTGAAGTCCAATACACCTGGAGAGCCAAAGTTTGCCCATGCTTGATTCAGAGACATGGGGTGCAGTGGCATTGGTATGCTGATGATCCTGACATATATTTCTCCCCGCCTTTCAAAATAGCCGGTAGGCTGTTAGGAATTGTGGGAGTTGAAGCAAAACCACCTGGAGGGCTGAAGCTTGCCTGTGCCTGGTCTACATAGTTGAACGGATGTGGACTGATCCCACCAACACGAAGGCATCATGGGAGTTATGGTTTTGTAAGGCCCAAAGAGCATTGGTGCCTTCCCACATCACAAATCCCAGGATACGGTAGCATTGAGCCAGGTGGGATCAAACCACATCAATTCGACAGTGCAGATGCACCCCACAGGCACAGCATCCCTTTTAACGTCCACCCTGCCAACACAGCTTAAGCGCTGGGTTCTATTTTGCAGCCTTTTTCAATGAATGGGATTTACTCCTAAGTCTTGAGTTACTTCTGCTCCAGGCAGGGCTTAGCAATAGGATTTATGCAGAAAGGACCCAAAAGCAATACGATGAGTAGTGCAGATACTGATCGCAGAGGGAGAAGTAATCCATCCTGGTACAAAGTTGTATTCTTGTTCTGTTAGGCTACTTCTTCATAGCACCAGAAAAGTCTCTTGGAGGGAGACTTCTCTGAACCCACATCTCCTCCTTGGAAGCAAACTGGATCCTTCAGGGGTTTTTTTTTGTTGTTGTTGTTGTCGGACGTTGCTCTTCGGACCTAACGAGTTACGGATATTGTGATCGAAGCAACACCTGCTGGACGTTTCTATGTACGAAACCCTCCTCTCTGTTGCTGCGACGGTTTGCCTCTAAGAGAGCCCTCTGCAGTTCACCCAATACATCTTTGCTACGAAGTTTAACGAAGTGTTGCGGTCTGTCTCTTTTCTTTCTGGTCTGCCATGGGGAAAACCATTTCCTTTTTTCCTCGATCCCTTTGAGGGGATTCCATTCACCAAAACATGAAACTTCGTCCTCAAATACACCTGGAGCCAAAATTCTCTCCTTTCTACCTGCCCATTCCATATTTCCTTATCACCCCCTGTTCAAACTTAATTCCCTTTGCTAGTGCATACGAGGGGGGGCATTCATTAAAGATTTCCCCTGACCCACTTCTATTTATCACAGGATGCTGAAACTGCACGTTTAATGATATACATCTCTATAGGTCACATGTAACCTATAGAGCAGTGTTTCTCAACATGGGGGTCACAAGGTTGTTTCAGACCATATTTCTGATGGTCTTAGGAATCCCTTTGGCAGAGAAGGCTGAAGATTTCTCCGCTTGCCCTACTCTTTTTGGAAACGGATGGCGAATCCTCCCATCAAAAGCCCTCCTCCTCCTGTGATTGGCTGGCCTCTCAGCCAAGGGGAGGGCTGTTTGAGACTCCACACGGGGAGGTGAGAGCAGGTGAGGCTGGAGGGAGGCTTGCACCAGAGTGTCCCTTCAAGGCAGGGGGATTCTGTGTGGGAAGTTTGGCCCAATCCTATCGTTGGTAGGGTTCAGAACGTTCTCAATTGTAGGTGAACTAGAAATCCCAGCAGCTACAACTCCCAAATGTCAAGGTCTATTTTCCTCAAACTCCACCAGTGTTCACATTTGTGCATATTGAGTATCTCTACCAAGCTTGGTCCAGATCCATCATTATTTGAGTCCACAGTGTTCTCTGGATATAAGTGAACTACAACTCCAAAACTCAAGGTCAATACTCACCAAACCTGTCCAGTATTTTCTGTTGGTCGTGGGAGTTCAGTGTGCCAAGTTCAGTTCAATTCCATCGTTGGTGGAATTGAGAATGCTCTTGGATTGTAGATGAACTATAAATCCCAGCAACTACAACTCCCAAATGTCAACGTCTATTTTCCCCAAAATCCATCAGCATTCACGTTTGGACATACTGAGTTGTAGTTCACCAACATCTCTGAATGTAGGTGAACTACAACTCCAAAACTCAAGGTCAATACCCACCAAACACTTCCAGTACTTTCTGTTTGGTCATAGGGGTTCTGTGTGGCCAAGACTGGTTCAATTCCATCATTGGTGGAGTTCAGAATGCTTGTGGATTGTAGGTGAACTACAAATCCTGAGCCCCTCATACACATATACACTTTTGCCTTTTTTAATAGAAAGATTGTCCAATATTTGTCCAGACAAATATGTATCTTTTTCTCTTAGAATATTTAACACATAAACAATATTCCATTTTGTTTTGAACCCCCCAAAAAGAGTACTGCACAGTCTGGCCTCGCCAACCACTTGCAACACTGAAGATAACTTGATTCTCCCCCAACGAAAAGGTCTCGTGTGGCAATGATTCTGAGGAAGCCGTGCCCGCTTTGGATTTCCTAGCAGAGTGTTCCAGCAATAAAGACAGTCTTGATGCAAAATTGCCAAGAGAAATGGTGCGGTTTTGTGTGGCTCTTTAGTCTCGAGCCTAAATAAAAGACTTCGCCAGAGCCACCATGTGGTCTACGCCACATGCCACGTCCATCACCTCGCCTGGCAGCGTCACCTATGGAGAAAAGAAAGAAAACTGACAACATCCGCAAATCAAAACACTATGGAAACCTTAAAAATGATTCTTCATAACTGTATTTGGCCTTAGAACAACTGGAAGGCTATTGGGTCCCAGTTTCCCTGGTTATGGGTGAACTATAACTGCATAATTGGTGAGGTTTAGTGTGCTCACTGGCTGAAGGGTAAACTACAACTCTCACTATGGTGAGTCAGTCCCCTCTAACCTCTCCAGTAGGTTGAGTTACTCATGGGGGTTCCGTGTGCCAAGTTTGGTCTGGGTCCATCATCGGTGGAGGTGACAGATTCTCTGGTTGTGGATGAACTACAACTCCCTGAAAGGAAGGTCAGTTCCCCCCAACCCCCAAAAAAAACCCTCCAGTAATCAAATTTCAACATTTCAGGTCTGTGTGCCTAGTCTAGTCCAGATTCATTGGTGTTTGGGTTCCCAGTGCTCTCTGGATGTAGGTGAACTACAATTCCCGCAAATCAAGGTGAATTTCCCCCAAAGATCTCCAGTATTTTTAGCTGGTCATGGGGGCTCTGTATGCCAAGTTTGGACCAATTCCATCTTTGGTGAAGTTCGGGGTGCTCACTGATTGCAAATGAACTACACATCCCAGTACCTACAACTCCAAAACGTCCAGACCAATTCCCCTCAAAACCCACCAGTGTTCAAATGTGGGCATATCGGGTATGCATGCCAAGTTTGGTCCAGATCCATCAATGTTTCAGCTCATAGTGCACTTTGGATATAGGTGAACTATAACTCCTTTAAATCCCTCCAGTATGTTTTGTTGGTCATTTGTTAGTGTGCCAAATTAGTTCCAGGCCCATCGTTGGTGGAGTTCAGAGAGCTCTTGGATTGCGGGTGAACTATACATCCCAGGACCTACAACTCCTATAAATCATGGTGAATTCTCCCCAAACCCTTCTAGTATATTCAGTTCCTGATGAATTCCTCTGCTGTGCCATAGAACAGAATAGAAAAGGGTTAAGGGAGAGGCAGTGGACGGGTCATGCAAATTCCACACCAATGGAGAGAGTAAGGAACACTGGGATGCCTGTGGTGGAGGAACCGCATGAAATCTAAAATGAAATAGTCCCCATATGAAAGCCTTCACTTGGGTGGTAGGTAGTATGGCATTTGGGGAGGACATTGGCAGGGTTCTTGGACATGTTCATGGCTCTCTCTCTAACCTGCAGTGTCAATGGAGGGAGGGCCTTTGGTGTCTCCTGAGTGGTGGAGCTATAGCTGTTTGTGTAAGTGGATACCCCCGCCACCCACACATATACATATTTTCACTTTTATTATGTGTGTAGATTAAATATTAAATAAATCGGGTATTAAATTCCTTAACTCTTGACCTGTGTAAATCCAACTCTGTTCCTGGCGAGATTAGCGCACCTTCAAGAATTAGCTCAAGGGACAGAACAAGAGCCCATTTGGCTCAGTGGGATTGACTTGCATTTTCTTGAAACGCATTTGAGTGTTCTTAATTTGACTTTGTAAAAAAACAACACACCAGAAACATCTCTTTAACACCCTGACCTCCTAGCGAAGGCAGTCCACTTTCCCATCCTAGTTGCAATGCTTCAACCCAGCCCTGGTTTGTTGCTGTTACCCTCCATGGGAAGTACTGGTCCTCCATCCTGCCAATCCCGAGGCATCCCCTCACGTTCTTGCCCCAAACGAACAGCTCTCCTCGATCTGCAAACCAAACAAAAAGGCTCTAGTTTTCCAATCAATATCTCATCCGAGTCTCAAACAAGTCAACATAGTTTGTGCCACAGAAACAAATACTTCATCCCAAAACATTTACTATATATTTCTATTTATTTATTTATTTACTATGGTTGTATACCGCCCTTCTCAGCCCTCAGGCGACTCATGATAACATTTTGTTATCATGATTGATATATGAGGGGTGTTCATTAAAGATTTCCCCTGACCCACTTCTATTTATCACAGGACACTGAAACTGCCCATGTGTCATGATAGAAGTCTCTATAGGTTACGTGCCAATTGACAACTCAAAACTGAGAACAGTCTTGATGTTACAGGTGAGGAAGTGGTGTGAGGTTTGAGAATGGACCCAGCAGAAGACAGAGCATTCCTCCAGTTCCTTGACTTGAAAGGCTGCACACCAAAGGTGATGTCAGATGAGACAAAAGAGGTTTATGGTGAGGATTCCCCATCATATGATGGAGTCAAGAACTGGCATTGTCAATTCCAATGTGCTCGGTTGTTGTTGTTTATTCATTCAGTCACTTCTGACTCTTCGTGACCTCATGGACCAGCCCACGGCAGAGCTCCCTGTTGGCTGCCACCACCCCCAGCTCCTTCAAGATCAAGCCAGTCACTTCAAGGATACCATCCATCCATCTTGCCCTTGGTCGGCCCCTCTTCCTTTTTCCTTCCATTTTTCCCAGCATAATGTGCTCGGACTTTGGTGCAAATAGCTCGAATTCCAGGCCGCCCCCACTCTGCTATTGAGGAACACACCATCCAGCAAGTGGAGGTCACCATTTTGGAAAATCACTGCATAACCATTCTCCACTGGGCCCAAAATGTCAAAATGAGTGTGAGGTCCATGGAAAAAATCCCTCAAGACCATTTTCCCATACATAAGGGATCCACTCGCTGGGTCCCCCGACTGCTCACACTTTTCCAGAAGCAGAAACGTGTCAAATGCTCTCTTGACCCTCTTGACAATGATGTGCCATGGAAACCAGGAAGACTTTTTCAACACAGGATGAAAGTGGAGTCCATCACTCTGATCCTGAGACTAAAGTTCAGTTGATGTAATGAAAGCCTCATGACTCTCCGCCTCCAAAGAAGGCATGTGCTGAAACTCTCGGCAGGCAAGGTCATGCTCATAGTTTTTGGGAACCATTACTGAGTAGCATTGATGGATTTCCAACCAAAGGATACCATGATAACTGCGACAGACTAGGCTTCACTGCTGTGGAAATTGTAGGAGGCCATCAAAACCAAGAGACCAACGTGGCATGCTCCCCAAAGATGTCCACCTTCTGCAAAACAATGCACCCGTTCCCAACTCACCTGTTGCCCAAATGGAAGAAGCATGTGCTTTGACATTCAACCGCCTCCTCCTTCTCCACCCAACCTCACACCATTGGACTTTCACCTCTCTCCAACAAAGAAGCTATTTTGAAGGGCAAGCCTTTCTCAGATGATGAGACTCTGATTTCTGAAGTCACAACATGGTTTTTGGAGCAAACTGTTGACTTCTACAAGCGAGGTGTTGACAGTTGCTTGAAAAGATGGGAGACGTATGTGTCCCTTGATGGCACCCATGGAGAGAAGGACTCCAAACTGGGCCAAGTTTTATTGCCCTCAGTTAACAGGAAGAAGTGGGTCAGGGGAAAGTTTGAATGAACGCCCCAGGAGTTGGTCCAGTCAGTCTCTGGTTCATGAGGCAAACAGTTACCGTGTCACAAAATAATGCATGTTTAAAAACCATGTCACTAACATAAATGTTTGGAAAGCTATGTTAGCAGTACTACAAGGCAGAAATAAAGGCTTATACTATGTTTCTTTGGGAAGAGAAGAGGGTACGTTTACTTACTGGTGATTGCTGCAAACTGGCCGAGTCCGCAACGGATCCGGGCCACGCACACGTCAGGGTTGACGTCTGATAAGCCAAAAAGGGATGGCGGGATCATTTCAGGAACAGCCGTCTCCATTAGTTTGGGCCCTTTCCCAAGGATGCCATATCCCCAGACAAAGACGTGGCCTTCCTCTGGATCAGGTTGAAGAAAGGAAGGAAGAAAACTCTATCAAGGACATGGTCTCTCTTTTATAAGTCTCAGTCTGCAATCTGTGGGTGGAGGAGGAGTTCAAAGTCTTCAGAGGCTGCCCAAAATGCTACACAAATCTCATCTTTTATGAACACCACAACCAGCTTAATTGGTTGCATGCTGCAAGCTGGCTTCAGGAAAGGCAAAAGCTGCACATCACAAGTGCTGAATCTGACTCAGCACATAGAAGATGGCATTGAAAGCCAGCAGATTCCAGGGCCTGTCTTCATAGACCTGTCAGCAGCTTATGATAGTGTAAATCATTGCCTTCTCCTGAGAAAAATGTATAATATCACAAAGGATTACCATTCTCACCCGCTTCATAGGAAATTTGCTACAAAACAGGAGCTTTTTTGTTGAGTTCCAGGGCCAGAGAAGCAGGTGGAGAAAACAGAAGAACGGCCTGCCTCAGGGAAACGTGCTTGCTCCATCAATGTTCAACATCTACACAAATGACCAGCCACTGCCAGAAGGGACAGAGAGTTTCATCTATGCTGACGAATATGCCATCACCACCCAAGCAGGGAGCTTTGAAATGGTTGAACAGAAGCTCTCTGAAACTTGAGGTGCTCTTACTGCCTATTACAGTGAAAAACAACTGATTTCTAATCCATCTAAAATGCAGACATGTGCTTTTCACCTTAAGAACAGACAAGCATCTCAAGCTGAGGATGACCTGGGAAGGAATCCCACTGGAGCCCAGACTGTGCTCTGATAAGAAGCACTGCTTGATTATCAAGCAAAAAGTGGGTGCTAGAAATAATATCATACGAAAGCTGACTGGCACAACCTGAGGATCACAACCAGACACAGTGAAGGCATCCACCATTAGAATCATAGAATCATACAACCATAGAGTTGGAAGAGACTTCATGGGCCATCCAGTCCAACCCCCTGTGACTAAGCAGGAAAACTGCATTCAAAGCAACCTTGACAGATGGCCATCAAGCCTCTGTTTAAAAGCTTCCAAAGAAGGAACCTCCACCACACTCAGGGAGAGAAAGTTCCACTGCTGAACAGCTCTCGCAGTCAGGAAGTTCTTCCTAATATTCTGGTAGAATCTCCTTTCTTGTAGTTTGAAGCCATTGTTCCATTGCGTCCTAGTCTCCAGGGCAGCAGAAAACAAGTTCACTCCCTCCCCCTGTGGCTTCCTCTCACATATTTATACATGGCTATCATGTCTCCTTCTCAGCCTTCTCTTCTTCAGGCTAAACATGCCCGGCACTTTAAGCCGCTCCTCATAGGGCTTGTTCTCCAGACCCTTGATCAAAGTTGCACTTTGCTTCTCTGCTGCTGAATACGCATGCCCAGTGTGGAACACATCTTACCATGTTAAAACAGTGGATGTGGCTCTTAATGAGACATGTCACATTATCACAGGATGTCTACGCCCAACAGAGGTTGAGAAATTACACTGTTTAGGTGGTATCGGACCATCTGATATCCATTGAGAAGTAGCAGCCAGTAAAGAAAGGACCAAAGCAGTGGCATCTCAGCCCACCCCCTCTTCTGGTATCAGCCAGTACGCCAATGCCTTAAATCAAGAAACAGATTCCTAAGATCTTTAGAGATACTTGCAGGAACACTTCAGCAAGCAAGAGTCCAAAAGTGGCAGGCTAAAACCCAGCACCTCAATCTGGATGAGAAACTCCCTTCCGGGATGGAAGACTCACCATTCAGGACAGCGCTGACTGTCCCGCCGCAAGCAACTTCCTTCACTTTCCCAACTTTGAAGGGCAGGTGCCGTGGCACATTGACCTGTGGAGGAGGATGTTTTGGATGTGACCTTATACAGGTATGTAATTGGTTCCCACGGCTGTCCCAAATCCCCAGCTCTTTTTATCCATGCCCAGAGCTCCATTGTAAGTGTCCCAACCTGGGTCGCCTCCGTCACAGAAGCCAGCTGCAGGTATTCGGAATTGCCCCAACCGAAGAGGTCCCCTTCCTCTGACACGGCAAGGCAGCAATCCCCGCCCGTGGCAACTTGAGCGACGCGCACCCCAGCAAGGTCTCCTTGGAGCTTTGTGGGTCGGCTTACAATGTCATAATGGCCGAGGCCTGGTTTACAAAGAGGAGGCAGAGAAACAGAGAGAGAGAAACATCCTTCTAAGCATCATCAGGTCGGAAAGGACCCCAAGGGCTATCCAGTCCAAACATACAGGAAAGGCAGCATCAAAACACCACCAACAGATGGCCATCCAGCCTCTGTTTCAAAGCTTCCAAAAAAGGAAGAATTTCCGGTAAGTTTAATTTGTTCCGTGACCAAGCTCTTAACTCAAAACACTCTTATCTAGAAGCAAATTCGCCCACTGAATGCTATTAAACCATTCTGGCCCCTCAACCACTCCCTTCCCCATTTGACCTGTTTGGCCATCCGCTCCCCATCCACAGGAATAGACGTCTCCTCTCTCTGTCCTGAAGAGACTGTGGTCCTGTCCACAGGCGACCTACAATAAACAAAATGATAATAATCTATATAGCTATAGCTGCCGTATATACTGAGTATAAGCTGAGTTTTTCAGCCATTTTTTAGGCTGAAAAAGCACCCCTCAGGCTACACTCGAGTCCAAGTTATTTATTATTTTACTCTGTTGTTGTTATTATTATTATTATTACATTTATTATTTTACTCTATTTATATTATTATTACTACATTTATTATTTTACTGTATTATTACATTTATTTTACTCTATTATTATTATTATTACTATTACATTTGCATTATTTTAATCAATTTATTATTATCATCACATTTATTGTTTTACTCTATTATTATTACAGTTACATTGTTTTACTCTATTTTATTACCTTTATTATTTTACTCTATTTATTATTTTTTCTCTATTATTACTACATTTATTTTACTCTATTGAGACACAACAAGATGAGTCCACAGCAAACAAGATCACTCTTCTGGCTGTTGTACTGGATCACACATTGGACCTTTCCCAAGTGTCTAGGACTGTGTGATGTATTGGCGAATAATGCGTGCAGATCCTAGCAGGGTGGCCCTTTTGCAGCTGACAGGTGGTGATTTTGTCAGTGCCGATTTTGTTTAAGTGCAGGCCAAGGTCTTGAGGCACTGCACCCAGTGTGCCAATCACCACTAGGACCACTTTTACTGGCTTGGGCCAGAGTCTTTATATTTATTTATTTATTATCATTACATTTACTATTATTATTATTACATTTATTTTACTCTATCATTGTTATTATTACATTTATTATTTTACATTATTATTTCATTTATTATTTTACTCTTTTATTTTCATTACATTAATTATTTTACTCTATTATTGTTGTTGTTACATTTCTTATTTTACTCTCTTATTATTTGAAGGATACATAAGCATATTGACATTGAGGAAGGTTAGAATAATGGTTTAATGAGAATTGGACAGTCTTATCTTAAATTACTGTTTTAGGTAAATACTCAAAAACATATAACCTACTGATGATTATCCATACCTGCTGCATTTCCCATCCTCAGCTTATACTCGTCAATCTGTTTTTCCAGTTTTTTGTGGTAAAATTTGGTGCTCCAGCTTATATTGAGGTCAACTTATACTCGAGTATATACAGTATAAATAAAATAAAGATTGAGATGGAGAAAGAACAATGAAGAAAAGCATCCTCTATCTTTTCTACTCAACAAGATACCATTCACTTGCTCAACGTTGAATTATATGAGCACGAAAGACAGTTTATATGCACAGCCATAACTAGGAAGAGTACATCCGCTCCCTGAAACACATTGCTTATTACTTCGTTATTTCAACGCTTGGAGGTTTATGGAAATATCTATGTAAGGAAGGCCACAAAAAGCAGCACCCTAAAAACAACAATACGGATCCAGAAAGGCATGACTTACTTGGACAACTGTGTCTTCAAATCCCTGCAGCCTGTTGATGACCTGGCTCTCGCTGCATTTCGTCAGGAAGAGAAAGAGAAATGAGTCAAAGTGGTGAGCAGTAGGATCACGCAGAATTAGAATTTATTGGGTTTCTTTGCAATTTAAAATAAAAGGCTTACAACAAAAGAAAGTTCAGAATTCAGTAATTATCTATCTATCTATCTATAAAAAGTGAAAATATGTACGTGAATATGTGGCTGGGGTGTCTACTTACACAGACAAGCTCCTGCCTCCACAAACAGCTATAGCTTCCACTACTCAGGAGACACCAATGGCCCTCCCTCCAATGACATTGCACGTTAGAGCGAGCGCCATGAACATGTCCAAGAGCTCTGTCCATGTCCTCCACCAACACCACACTGCTCACTACCCAAGTCAAGGCTTTCATTCGAAGACAATTCCATCCTAGATTTTATGTGTTTCCTCCACCACAGAGACATCCCAGTGTTCTTTACTCTCTCCATTGATATGGAATTTGCATGATCCCGCTCACTGCCCCTCCCTTAACCCTTTCCTACTCTTTTCAACTCTGTCTGCACAACAAACAGAGAAGAACTAATTAGCAACTAAACATACTGGAGGAGTTTGGGAGACTGACTCAACATGATGGGAGTTGTAGTTCACCCTGTATCAAGTAAGAGCACTGTGGCTCCCACAGACAATGGACCTGGACCACATCTGGCACACAGAACCCCCATGACCAAAGGAAAATACTGGAGAGGTTTGGGGGGAATTCACCTTGATTTATAGCCATTGTACATACTGGGATTTATAGTTCATCTGCAATCAAAGAGCACTTTGGACCCCACCAATGATGGCTTTGGACTTCACTTGACACACAGAACCCGCATGACCAACAAAAAATACAGGAGGTCTTTGGGGAACATTCACCTTGATTTATAGGAATTATAGTTCACCTATATCAAAGAGAGAACTGTGAATGCAAACAACACTGGATCTGCACCAAATTTGGCAGACACTCGATATGCCAAAATTTGAATACTAGTGGGTTTGGAAGGGAATTAGCCTTGACATTTGTTAGTTGTAGGTACTGGAATTTATAGTTCACCTGCAATCAAAGAGTAAAGAAGTGGAGCCAGGAGGACATTGCCATCTTGTCCCCTGTGACATCAGCGCCCCTCCCCCAACACCAACGGCCACTCTGGGGCCAGAATAAAGAAGGGGAGCCAGGAGGACATTGCCATCTTGTCCCCTGTGACATCAGTGCCCCTCCCCCAACACCAACGGCCACTCTGGGGCCAGAATTGTTTTTATACTATGTCTTGAATTTTGTTGTTCCTATGTTGTACACCGCTGTGAGTCGCCCCTGGGCTGAGAACAGCGGTATATAAGCAAAGTAAATAAATAAATACTCTGCACCCCACCAATGATGGAACTGGACCTAACCTGGCACACAGAACCCCCATGACCAACTGAACGTACTGGAGGGGATTGAGGGGAATAACCCACCATAGTGGGAGTTGTAGTTTACCCTGCTGCCAGAGAGCACACTGACCCCGCCCAGAATGCATCTAGAGCAAACTTGCCCAAGATAACAAACTTTAACTGCTGATGGGAGTTTCAGAGAGTTAAGCTGGCATGATATGAGTTGTAGTACACCCACAACCATATACGGTGGAAGACAACATAAACATGTCTGTTTTCAGGGTGAAATAATTAATAATAATAATAATAATAATAATAATAATAATAATAATAATAAATCATGCATTTAAACCTCCCACTAAGACATGGCTTTTCTACATCATGGAATGACATTCCCCAGACCAACACTCTTCAGATGTTACAAACCACAGTTCCCACCATCCATGGCCTGGGTGGTGGGATTTGTCATCCAAACCAGCTCAAAGCCTCTGAATTAGAGGAAAGCCACACGAGGAGAAAAGCACAGCAGATGAAAAGACGTTTCCCTCACCTGTACACTTCACCTTCCACCACTTTCCGGCCACACTGCCCAAAGGAATTGTTGCCCATGCTGAACACTGCAAAAAAGTTGTGTGATACTTTCAGACCCTGAGGTTGGGGGGGCAATTAAAGACCATTTTAACGTCGGACATCTGCACATCATATTGAAATCCAAACCCCACTCCTCCGACAAAACAGAACCAAACAGCAACTCCCATCCATTCTAATCATGATGTCTAATCATGGGAAATACAGAAGGTATAGTTCGGGGCCACATAAAATGACACTGGAGGGTTGGATTCAGCCCACAGGCTTTGAGTATGACACAAGTGCTCCTCTTCCAAACATGCGTCGCCGATTCAACGTCTTCCCATATCTAGACAGAGTACCTTATCATAACATTCTTTTCTGCTCTGAACTGTGCTTCTGTTTACTTCCCGCACAATCAGGCACATAATGACTCTCAGAAGTCCTTTTTGCAAGAGGAGCCAAGTTAGAAGCTGTCCTGACACTCATAATACTGAAGACACGTTAAATCAGGCATGGGCAAGCTTCAACCCTCCGGCTGTTAGTTATAACTAACACCCGGAGGGCCGAAGTTTGCCCATGCCTGCGTTAAATCCATGAAACCGCCCTGAATCTGAAATGGCAAGAGCCCCGTCATACCTCCTTCTATGTCGGTTAGCACTAAGGAATGCGCTCTCCCACAGGACACCTGAGAGACCCGGGTTTGCTGTGGCTTGTCCAAGGGAAGAAGGACCGGACTGGGCTCCAGGACATACTCGTAGCCTCTTGCTTTTCAGGCAATATACATGAAATACAGGAAAAGACAAACACAGCACATAAAGACCCAGTTGGGTTTTCTTATGGCCAAACGTGGTGTCTTTGTATACTTGGTTCCTGTCAAAGCAAAAGTGGCACAAAGATGCATCGACAGCATGGGAAAAGGTGCAGACTTTGCCAAACGGACTCACAGCGATCTCTCCTGCTCTGGTGGAACCCAATCTGTGAGTCCTTGTTCAGGCCCATGCCCCACACTTTGGTCAGGTCACCCGTTCGGGAGGAGAGGAGCGTGAAGCCATAGCCGCAGGCAGCTGAGGAGATCTATCAAAATAAAAAATACATCAATGTTTAGTCCAGTATATAGATCTTGTTTGCTGTGACACACTATTTTTTGTCAATAAAATAATAATAATAGATACATAGTCTCTTTGAGTCTCCTTTGGAAGAGATAAAACAGAGAATAAATAAGCATAATGATATTTATTTATTTACATTTATATGCTGCCCTTCCCGCCCCAAAGGGGACTCAGAGCAATATATTATATTAGCATAGCACAATATTAGTAACATGCATTCCCATATTGTACCACACCACTATACTATAATATAATATAACATAGCATTGAATAAAACATGCAGAATAATCACAGGATGTCTTAAACCTACACCTGCTGATAAACTCTACAAGCTAGCTGGCATTGCTCCCCCCCCCCCCCCCCCCGATGTGCGACAGGAAGTTGCTGCTAAATGTGAGAGAAATAAAGTTGAACACTGTGAAAGCCATCCACTGCATGGCTACTAGCCTCCTCCCAGTAGACTCAGATCAAGGAAAAGCTTTATGAGAACTACCACTCCTCTTGGCGTCCCCCCAGCAACAGCAAGGGTATCCCTCTAGGCAGCTCAACCAAGAAATCCCAACTGGATGGTCCCCCACAAGGGAGGATCTTCCTTGAGAGGCAAACCAAGAATGAGCAACTTGGAAGTCCCTGAACAGGCTCAGAAGCGGAGTGGGCAGATCAAAAGACAACCTGGCAAAATGGCACTAACTAAAAGAATCCCACACCTTATGTGACTGTGGAGCAGAACAGACAACTCCGCATCTGTATGCTTATCCACTGTGGCCTGCCTCATGTACAGAGGAGGAATTGTTGGAGGTTACAGACATTGATTGCCATTGCTGTTGCCCGTTTTTGATCAAAAGATATTTAGCCACCTACGTTCCTATTTTGATCAGTTTTATACTAATTTATGCAATATTTTTGATATGAAATAAAAAAGTAATATTACATGTAACATGAAATATATAATTATTATATTGTATTATTATTAGTATTGTATTACATATAATACTATATGTCTATACAATATTTTATATTATTAGCACAGCTCATCAAGAATATATTAATACTATAATTTATTATATTAATATATCTTCCACAGTGGAAGATACTGAACATTTCCTAATTGACTGTCCAGCATACACTGAACTGTAAGACAGTTACATCCAACATTATCCAACTGCAGGTCCTCCAACAGAAATGATCTTCTGACATCTCTCTTGCAAGCACAGGAAAGATCCATCATAATCAGAGTAAACCTTTTTATTCTGAAAGCTATCAAGAAAAGAGCAGATTCCCTGAAAGAAGAACTAGGAAAATAAGACTCTGACTGTAAATAGGCCAGCTGCTGTCCTCACCTTTTTGCCTTGTTTTTACTCGTGTTCTATTTTGAAATGGTCATATGACTGATCAAATAAATAAATTATTATTATTATTATTAATATTATATTAATTGATTACTTCCTTCTCCTCCTTTTAAAGCATTTCCAGTTTTTGATGTGAGAGAAGCAAATATGTTGAATTACAACAGTGTGAGAAGCCTTCTGTGAGATAACAAAGAATTTAATGGGCATGTAGTAAGAGCCAGCCTTTTAGCAAAATGGAAAAGATACAAGAAGGGTATGGAGCCAAAAAAAACCCCCTATGACTGTGCCCACTGGAAGCAGTTCAGAGACCAGCCTGACTCCGGCACATATAAGGATTATCTGGTCAAAGAGAAAGGGCAATGGATTCTTAAAAGCGGGGAAGAATCTGGGTTAAAAGATTCAGTTTTTTCCAACTACATGACAGATTTAGGAAGGATGCAAAAGTAGGATTTGCCGCTAATAAATTGGAGTTAGAAAGTATCTTCAAGAAAGGCAACAAAGGACTAATATCCAGGCTCTACAAATATATTTTAGAATACAATTTAGTAGACAACCAAATAAAAACTATTATGATCACGTGGGCCAAAGATGTAGGTAGAAATATCGATTTGGAAGAGTGGGAACATCTTTGGAAAATAGGGTTTAGACTTTCAGTGGCCAGCTGAATTAGAGAAAATATGTTTAAAATGTTTTACAGAACCTACATAACTAGCTAAAATAGATAAAACAGGACAAGGGGCTTGAGGGAGATGCAAGGTGAAGGGATATTTTTTCCACGTATGGTGGACTTGCAACTTAAAGAATTCTGGAAAGAAGTGGCGAAAGAAACAAACAAAATGATTAGCAGAAAATTTAAGAAAAACCCAGAAATGTGCTTATTAGAAATATTTAGAAAGCGTATTAGCACAGAAGATGAAGAAATTTGTCAGTATTGTTTTGTCGCTGCGAGACTAACAATAGCTAAAACATAGAAGGGGGAAAAAGTTAACTATTAAGGATTGGAGAGATAACTTAGTAGATTATATTCAAATGGCCAAGCTGACAAATAGCAGCAGAGGAGGAAATAATGAAGAATTTGTTATAAAATGGAGGCTGGCAATTGGATATTTCGAAAAGAAGACAAAAGTAGATGTGAAGGTCGCCATAAAGGGATTCAGTGAAAGAAGGCATGTGGGTAAGTTATGTGATCCATACAGAGTAGTGTCGGAGGTCATGGGGGTCGGGTTCACGGATGTGGGGTAAGGGACAATAATAAAGTATAATAACTGTACAAAGTTTATTTTTCATATGTTTTACGAGCGCTGATTGTATACCATTCTGTAAACTTGCATATATCTTTTTTTTTCTTTTCTGTTTTTTTTTGGGGGTGGGGGTGGTTCCCCCCCCCCTCTGGTGTCGGTTTTGTTTTCTGTATCCACCATAAACCAATAAAAATATTTTTTTTAAAAAGAAGCCTTG
Source organism: Anolis sagrei ordinatus (assembly GCF_025583915.1). Classification (NCBI taxonomy): domain Eukaryota; kingdom Metazoa; phylum Chordata; class Lepidosauria; order Squamata; family Anolidae; genus Anolis; species Anolis sagrei. The sequence goes on along the minus strand of NW_026844589.1, from coordinate 7,932,380 downwards.
AGTGAGGATGCTGTATTTTGGGGAGGTCTAGAAATCCTTTTAACCTCCCTCAGGTTTTTCCCCCCATTTTAACCCTGTTCTTAAAGATGAAAAGGGTCGTTTGATGGATGAATCTATATTAATATATAAGCCTTAAAGTGCCAGTTTGAATAGGAGTAAAAGTGCAACAGCTCTTAGTCTGCAATCTTTTGCTCCAAAATCTAATGATACATTCTAATACTAAGAGTAAATACATAGGCGCTTTATTGCTTTGTTTCTGGGAGCCTTCTCCCTGTCTGTTTCTCCTGGCCAACTCTTCCCTTGATCTCTTCTTCTTCTTCATACTCCTGCTACTGACTCATCCAATGAAGCCAGGCCCATGTCCCCTTGGGAAGCAATGGAGGCGGCACCTTCTCCTCCGTGTCCAGGCGGTAAGGCACGGGCTGGACTCTCCTCCGCTTCAGGGAGGGGGCGGCGGGGACCACGAAGCTGGGCAGGCCCAGGGCGCCGGCCAGGCAGAAGCCCCACACGAAGACCCGGCCCTTCCGCCGCGCCTGCCGCCCCACGAACGCGAACACCGGCGCCGCCTCCTCGGCCTCGCGCCGCGCCCTCACGCTCCCCGCCTTCGCCGCTTGGGCCAGGCCGCGGCAGAGGGAGACCCCGAGGGGAACCCGCAGGGGTTCCACACAGCCCCACAGCCCCGCCATGGCCCTCAACAGGCTCGCTTGCGGCATAAACACGGCCCCACCCTGGGCGGCGCCATCTTGTTGCCCTTTTGGCGCGTGCGCACGTCGTGTTTCCTCTCTCTGGGCTTTCCGCGCCTGCGCACTCCTTGTCTCGCGCCTCTCACGGCCTTGGCTTCTGCGCCTGCGCACGACTCGGCTTGCCCGTCCTTTTGTGCCTGTTCACGCCTTGTCTCTCGCCTTTGCGCCTGCGCACTTTGTCTCTCGCCTTTCACTGCCTTAGCCTCTGCGCCTGCGCACGCCTTGTTTCCTCTAGGCTTGCGCATCCGTTTTCTGCGCGTGCGCACTCCTTGTCTACTCGCCTTTCAGGAATCTTAGCTTCTGCGCTTGCGCACGTCTTATTATAGTGATGTAATATAATATTTATTATTTATTTACTGGCTGAGGCTTCTGGGAAATTGAGTCCCAAACTCCCAAAGGGCTAAAAGATCTCTTCACTCTTGTGGCCCTCTAGGCTTTGGGACTCCACTTCCCAGAATTCTTGGCCATTGGATAAGCTGGCTGAGACTTCTGGAAAATTAAGTCCCAAACCTCAAAGGGCTAAAAAGCCTTTTCAGCCTTGTGGCCCTCTTTTGAATCCCTTTATTATTTATTTATTTATGGCATTTATATGCCGCCCTTCTCACCCCGAATGGGACTCAGAGCGGCTTACAAGATGTATATATACATACAATATATTATATTATTAGCATAGTACAATATCAATATTAAATATTACTATATTGTACTATACCATTATATTGTAATATTATTAGTAATATTACATTTAATATAAAATATAAAAGATGGATGATATCCTTGAAGTGATTGGATTGACCTTGAAGGAGCTGGGGGTGGTGACGGCCGACAGGAAGCTCTTACTTACTTAGGCGATCCCTTGTTGGCCGAGTAGGATAGTTTTCCAGGTTCAGTCTTCTGGTGGGTCTGTAGGTGACTGTGGAGCCCTATTCTTGACCTGCATCTTCTCCCACAGTGAGGGAATTGGTTTCCAGGTGGAAGGCGGTCTCGGTCAGGGTTGGCTTGACATGCCTTCCTCTTGGCACGTTTCTCTCTTTCACCCTCCATTCATGCCTCTTCAAATTCTGCAGCACTGCTGGTCACAGCTGACCTCCAGCTGGAGCGCTCAAGGGCCAGGGCTTCCCAGTTCTCAGTGTCTATGCCAGAGTTTATAATGTTGGCTTTGAGCCCATCATTCAATCTCTTTTCCTGTCCACCAACATTCCATTTTCCATTCTTGAGTTCGGAGTAGAGCAACTGCTTTGGGAGACTGTGGTCAGACATCCGGCACAAGTGGCCAGTCCAGTGGAGTTGATGGACCATCGCTTCAATGCTGGTGGTCTTTGCTTCTTCCAGCACGCTGACATTTTCTGCTTGTCTACCCAAGATTTGCAGGCAGCGCTGATGGAATCGTTCCAGGAGTTGCATGTGATGTCTGTAGACAGTCCACATTTCGCAGGCATATAGCAGGTTTGGGAGGACAATAGCTTTATAAACAAGCACCTTGGTATCCCTACGGATGTCCCGGTCCTCAAACACTCTCTGCTTCATTCAGAAAAATGCTGCACTCGCAGAGCTCAGGCAGTGTTGTATTTCAGTGTCGATGTTGACTTTTGTGGAAAGGTGGCTGCTAAGGAAGTGGAAATGGTCAGTGTTTTCTAATGTTACACCATTAAGCTGTATCTCTGGCACTGGAGAGAGATTGGCTGGTGACTGCTGAAGAGCACTTTGGTTTTCTCAGTGTTCGATGACAGGCCGAGCTTCTCGTATGCTTCTGCAACAGTGTTTAGAATGGCTTGTAGATCTAAACAACTCTGGCGTGGGCTAGTCCATGAGGTCACGAAGAGTCAGAAACAACTGAGCGAATGAACAACAACATAAAATATATAATTATAATTTCATATTATTATTAATACTATTGTATTACAATATATTACATTACCTTACATTATTAAGGGCATGACTGCATCTCAGTATACGAACCCACACGATCTCCCTGATCATCTGGAGAGGCTCTGCTCACGATCCCACCTACGTCGCAAGCGCGGTTTGGGGGGGAAGAGGGACAGGGCCTTCTCTGTGGTAGCCCCCCGACTCTGGAACTCTCTCCCCAAGGACATCAGACAAGTCCCAACGCTGGCAGTCTCCAGGAAGAGCTTGAAGATGTGGCTGTTCCAGTGTGCCTTTCCAGAATAGGAAGCTCCTATATCCACATGTCCCAAATGCACTTTACTAGAGATTTAAGATTGTCTGCACATTGCACCTACCTCTAAAAACCTATACATTTTACCTGTCATGTCCAGCACTTTTAAATTTTATTCATTACATTTGGCCCGGCCTTTGTTTTAAATGCGTCATGGTGTTATTGTTTTTAATGTTTATTGTTACTGCTTTAATTTTTTGTTTTGCTTTATGAGTATTATTGTTGTATTTGTTATGCTGTGTTTTATTGAGGGCCTTGGTCTTTTGTAAGCCGCAACGAGTCCTTCGGGAGATGTTAGCAGGGTATAAATAAAGTTAATAAATAAATAATTAGAATAGCACAGAAGACAATATTCCAATATACTGTGCTGTATATCATAAGTATGTGTCTTTAACGGTGCTATGACCTGTTATTTTTATAATAATAATGTTGTTGTTCATTCGTTCAGTCGTCTCCGACTCTTCGTGACCTCATGGACCAGCCTACGCCAGAGCTCCCTGTCGGCCGTTACCACCCCCAGCTCCTTCAAGGTCAGTCCAGTCACTTCAAGGATGACATCCATCCATCTTGCCCTTGGTCGGCCCCTCTTCCTTTTGCCTTCCACTTTCCCCAGCATAATTGTCTTCTCTAGGCTTTGCTGTCTCCTCATGATGTGGCCAAAGTACTTCAACTTTGTCTCTAGTATCGTCTCCCTCCAGTGAGCAGTCGGGCTTTATTTCCTGGAGGATGGACTGGTTGGATCTTCTCGCAGTCCAAGGCACTCTCAGCACTTTCCTCCAACACCACAGCTCAAAAGCATCGATCTTCCTTCGCTCAGCCTTCCCGAAGGTCCAGCTCTCACATCCGTAGGTGACTACAGGGAATACCATGGCTTTGACTAGGCGGATCTTTGTTGCCAGTCTGATGTCTCTACTCTTCACTATTTTATCGAGACTGGACATTGCTCTCCTCCCAAGAAGTAAGCGTCTTCTGATTTCCTGGCCACAGTCTGCATCTGCAGTAATCTTTGCACCTAGAAATACAAAGTCTGTCACGGCCTCCACGGTTTCTCCCTCTATTTCCCAGTTGTCAATCATTCTTGCTGCCATAATCTTGGTTTTTTTGATGTTTAGCTGCAACCCGGCTTTTGCGCTTTCTTCTTTCACCTTGATTAGAAGGCTCCTCAGCTCCTCCTCGCTTTCGGCCATCAGAGTGGTGTCATCTGCATATCTGAGGTTGTTAATGTTTCTTCCAGCAATTTTCACCCCAGCTTTGCATTCATCCAGCCCTGCACATCACATGATGTGTTCTGCATACAAGTTAAAAAGGTTGGGTGAGAGGATGCAGCCTTGCCGTACGCCTTTCCCAATCTTGAACCAGTCTGTTGTTCCATGGTCAGTTCTTACTGTTGCTCCTTGGTCCTTGGTCAGATCCCTCAGGAGAGAGGGAAGGGGGCTTGGGATGCCCATCCCACCAAGAACTTGCCACCATTTATTATGATCCACACAGTCAAAGGCTTTAGAATAGTCAATGAAGCAGAAGTAGATGTTTTTCTGAAACTCCCTGCCTTTCTCCATTATCCAGCGGATATTGGCAATCTGGTCTCTCGTTCCTCTGCCTTTTCTAAACCCAGCTTGAACATCTGGCAACTCTCGCTCCATGTCTTGCTGGAGTCTTCCTTGCAGGATCTTGAGCATTACCTTACTGGTAATTATTATTATTATTATTATTATTATAATTAATTATGCTTTCTCTTTTTTGTGTTTGTAGTTCTTTTTCCCTGTGGCCGGCCTCGAACTCGGCATGCTCTCCTCCGCGTCCCCGCCCCCTGCTTCTGCGCAGGCGCTGGCTCAGCCCCGCCCCTTTCCCCGGACGAGGCGCCGCCCTCCTCGCGCGCGTCACTTCCGGGCGGCGAGGCGCGGCGGCCGCCATCTTGGGCGGCTGAGGCGAAGCGCGGAGGCGAGGGGCCTGCCGTGTTCCCGCCCGCGTCCGGCCATGGCGGGGCAGTTCGACGCGGAGGACCAGGGCGGGTGGTACTGGGGGCGGCTGAGCCGGGCGGAGGCGGTAGCGCTGCTCCAGGGACAGCGCCACGGCACCTTCCTCGTCCGCGACTCCGGCACCATCCCGGGCGACTTCGTCCTCTCCGTCTCCGAGAGCTCCCGCGTCTCCCACTACATCGTCAACAGCCAAGCCGGAGGGGGCGGGCCTCCGGGTGAGCCACGCCCCTCGCCACGCCTCCCGCCCTGCCCTGTGGGAATGGGCGCCTCCTGCCTAGGCCTGCTTCTCACGGGTGGCAGCCTTGTCCTCACCCCGTCCTCCTTCCTGGCACGGGCGGGCGGGGTGGGTGGCCTCTGGAAGTCCCTCCAACTCTTAATCTGAGCATAATAATAATAACATAGTGATATAGTCTGCTTCCTGGCAGAAGGGGGCGGGACTAGGTGGCCTTGGGGGTCACTTCCGGCTCCAGGACTCTGGTCACCATCATCCCAGAATCATATTTCTATCAGCATGGGATAGTTAATACTATCCTGCTTGGCCGAAGGGACTGGGTGGCCTTTAGAAGCCTAATGTATATAATGTAATATAATATATTGTATATACATATAATATTATAATGTAATAAAATATAATAACTGTATTGTCGAAGGCTTTCATGGCTGGAATCACTAGGTTCTTGTAGGTTTTTTCCGGCTATAGGGCCATGTTCTAGAGGCATTTCTCCTGACGTTTCGCCTGCATCTATGGCAAGCATCCTCAGAGGTAGTGAGGTCTGTTGGAAGTAGGAAAAAATGGGTTTATATATCTGTGGAATGGCTGGGGTGGGGCACAGAGCTCTCTAAAATTACAACAGCAAAACAGCAGAGAGGAAACAATCAGGCACATCTTAACACCTCTCAACAAAAGATTTTCCCAGGCTCAGGCCAGGCCTTCAAATGCTAATGAAGGTGGTCAGTTGAAACATTCACACCTAGCTTCAGCAGAGAGCTCTTTGCCCCACCCCAGTCATTCCACAGATATATAAACCCATTTTACTATTTCCAACAGACCTCACTACCTCTGAGGATGCTTGCCATAGATGCAGGCGAAACGTCAGGAGAAATGCCTCTAGAACATGGCCCCATAGCCCGAAAAAACGTACAAGAATGTAATATTACTAATTATATTACAGTATAATGGTATAGAACAATATATTGTACTATATACAATATAATAACTAAAATAATATTATATTATAATTATATATATTTATATGACATGTACTATTACTAATTATATTACAATATAATGGTATAGTACAATATAGTAATATATAATACTGATATTGTACTATGTTAATAATAATATGCTAATAATTGGAGCCACCAGTGGCACAGTGGGTTAAAGCGCTGAGCTGCTGAGCTTGTTGATCAAAAGGATACAGGTTCGATTCTGGGGAATGGTGTGAGCTTCTGCCTGCCTAGCAGTTCAAAAACATGCAAATGTGAGTAGATCAATAGGGGGAAGGTAATGGCGCTCCATGCAGTCATGCCAGCCACATAATGGTATAATTAATTATATCTACCTATTTGGCAGAAGGGGGTGTGACTGGACGGTCTTTAGAAGCCCCATCCAGCCCTTAAGTCTGATAGTGAGGATGATTGATAATACTAATAATATGATGATTAATAATAATAATAATATAGTAATATACTAATTCTATCTTCCTTCCTGGCAGAAAGAGTGGGACTAGGTGGCCTTTGGGGTCACTTCATAATCACAATCCCATGATCATGTTTGCATCATAATGGGATCGTTAATTCTATTCTGCTTGGCAGAAAGGCGTGGGACTGGGTGACCTTTAGAAGCCCCTTCCAACTCTATGAGTAATAATAATAACAATAACAATAATGTAACTTCCTGGCAGACAAAGGTTGGACTGGGTGGCCTTTAGAAGTGCCTTCCAACTCTGATAATAATTGCATAACAATAATAATAGTAATTATAATATAGTAATTCTGTCATCCCTCCTGGCAGAAGGTTGGACTTGGTGGCCTTTAGAAGTCCCTTCCAACTCTGTGAGTCTAATAGTAATAATAATACTTTAGTCATTCCATCTTCCTTTCTGGCGGGGGGGGGGGGGGCTCTAGGAGTCTGATAATCATAATCCTATGATCATATTTGCATCATAATGGGATAGTTAATTCTATCTTCCCACTTGGCAGAAGGGGCTGGGACTGGTTTGCCTTTAGAAGCCACTTCCAACTCTTGAGTCTAATAGTAATAATAATAGTAATAATAATGTAATGCTGTCTTCCTTCCTGGGAGAAGAGGGTTGGACTGGGTGGCCTTTGGAAGTCCCTTCTAACTCTCTGGAAGCATAATAATAATTGCATAATAATAATATAGTAATTCTATTTTCTCTCCTGGCAGAAGGGAGGAGGACTGGGTGGCCTTTAGAAGTACATTCTAACTTGAGTCTTTCTAATCATCATCGTCATATAGTAATTCTGCCTTCCTTTCTGGCAGAAGGAGGTGGGACTAGGTGGCCTTGGGGGTCACTTACAGCTCTAGGGCTCTGGTCACCATTATCCCAGGATCATATGCATCATAACAGAATAGTTAATTCTTTTCTCCTATTAGGCAGAAGGGGGTTGGATCATATGTGTCATAACAGAATAAATAATGATGATGATGATGATGATAATAATAATAATATAGTAATTCTGTCTTCCTTCCTGGCCAAAGGGGGATGGACTGGATAGCCTCAACTTTTGAGTCTGATAATTATTGAATAATAATAACCATAATATAATTCTATCTTCCTGTAGATAGAAGGGGGTTGGACTGAGTGGCCGTTAGACGTCCCTTCCAACTCTGAGTATGATAATAATTGCATAATAATAATAATATAGCAATTCTGTCTTCCTGTTTGACAGAAGGAGGTTCGACTGTATGCTCTTTAGAAGCCCCTTCCAACTCTTGAGTCTATCTAATAATAATAATAATAATAATAATAATAATAATAATAATAATAATAATAATGTAATTCTATCTTCCTTCCTGGCAGAAGTGGGTTGGACTGGGTGGCCTTTTGAAATCCCTTTCAACTCTGTGAGTGTGATAATAATACTTACATAATAATAATGGATACAAATAATATAGTAATTCTATCTTCTTGCCCGGCAGAAGGAAGTTGGCCTGGGTGGGCTTTAGAAACTTGGGGTCCTTTCCAAATCTAGGATTCTATGATTCTATCCCTGTTGTGCCATTCAAACCTTTCTGCTTGCGTGTGTATGTTCTGTATCTCTATGTCATTGCATTATCCTGGCTTATGCAGCTTCAGTTTTATGGAGTTGACAGAATGCAGACAGGAAACTGTTTTCTCCCAAAGAGTAGGTTGATGAAAAAGTGTTTGTCCAGGAGGCACCCACAGTAGCTCTGTGTATCTTGTTGTTTGTGTTTTAGTTGTGTTCTATCTCTTGTTTTAATGATGTTGAAGCCCGCCTCAAGCTACATAGAGAGGCGGGTAATACAATATTACTGTTGTTGTTGTTAACAAAGCTCCATGCAGTCATGCCAGCCACATGACTTTGGAGGTGTCTACGGACAATGCCGGCTCTTTGACTTAGAAATGGAGAGGAGAACCAACCCCCAGAGTCGGACATGACTGGACTTAATGTCAGCAGAAAACCTTTACCTATTATTATTATTATTATTATTATTATTATTATTATTATTATTTGATACACAACAAGATTGATAAACAAGATCACTATGCTGGCTTTTGTAATCCTGTACAACCCCGTGCCAAGAAGTCGAACACTTCTCAAGTGTCCAGGACTGTGATGTATCTGCAAATAATGTGTGCAGGTCCAAGCAGACTGGCCTTTTGCAGCTGACAGGTGGTGATTTTGTCAGCGTCTATTGTTTTTAAGTGCAGGCCAAGGTCTTGAGGCACTGCACCCAGTATGCTGATCACCACTGGGACCCTCTTGACTGGCTTGTACTAGAGTTTGCAGTTCGATCTTTCAATCCTCATGTCGTGTCAGCTTTTCCAGTTGCTGTCGCCCTGGGATTGCAACATCGACAATCCATACTTTGTTTTTTTCTGTCTTCCTTATTATTGTATTATTATTAATAATAATAAGCCCCTTCCTGCTTCCTAGACTAACACGCCGCCTTTCCATCTCTTTTCCTGCTTCTTTCCTCTCCTAGGCCTGAACCCTTCCCGATTCCGGATTGGGGACCAGGAGTTTGACTCCCTGCCGTCTCTGCTGGAGTTCTACAAGATCCACTACCTGGACACTACCACCCTGATCGAGCCGGTCTCCAAGGCCAAGCACCGCGGGAGCGGAGACCTGCAGCAGCCGAGAGCCGAGGAGGAAGCGGAGTTCGTTCGCGCCCTCTTTGACTTTCAGGGCAACGACGAGGAAGACCTGCCCTTCAAGAAGGGGGACATCCTGCGGATCCGGGAGAAGCCCGAGGAGCAGTGGTGGAATGCGGAGGACGGCGAGGGCCGGCGAGGCATGATCCCGGTGCCCTATGTGGAGAAGTGCCGCCCGGCCCCTCACCCCATCGTAGGTGGGGCCCCGGAGGGCGGCTCGGCCCCACAGATGCAGCCGCCATTGCCCCCTCTGGGAGGGATGGAGCCCGGTCCGTACGCCCAGCCCAGCGTCGTCAACACCCCGCTCCCCAACCTCCAGAACGGCCCCATTTTCGCCCGGGTGATCCAGAAGCGGGTCCCCAACGCCTATGACAAGACAGCCCTGGCTTTGGAGGTACTTTGGTCTCTTCCAGGTCTATCGTTCCTTATGTTGATGATTATCTCCATTTTCATGGAATGGCCCTTGTGCTCTCTTCCAACTCTGAGTCTATATTATGATAATGACGACAACGAATGACTGGCCCTTTTAGTCTGTCTATTATTATTATTCCTCAATAATAATAATAATAATGATAATGATAATTTATTTATATACCACCCTCTCTCCCCAAAGGGGCTTAGTGACAGAAGGGAGTCTTACTGAATGGCCCTTGCAACTCTAGAATTCTATTATTACTATTATTTTTGTTGTTCTTATTATTATTATTACAACACAGGGGCTGAATGGCCTCCTGTCAGGAGGGATCGGATGGTGTCCTTCTCAATGGCAAAAGCGGAGGTTGTACTAGAGGCCCATCTTTGGGTGTGTCTTCCAGCTCTAGGATTCAATTATTATCATCATTATCATTATTATTAATATTATTATTAGGTAGGGGCTAGATGGCCTTCTGTCAAGAAGGATTAGGTGGTGTCCTTAATGTCAGAAAGAGGGTGGACAATCTTTGGGTTCTTTTCCAACTCTAGGATTCTATTAGGGTTATTATTATTATTATTATTAAGCAGGTGGATGGCCCTCTGTCGGGAGGGATCGGATGGTGACCTTAATGGCAGAAGGGAGGTGGACTGTAGGCCTGTCTTTGGGGGTCTCTTCCAGCTCTAGGATTCTATTATTATTATTGTTATTATTACTATTATTATTACTGTTATTATTAAGCAGGGGTTGGATGGCCCTCTGTGAGGAGGGATTGGGTTGTGTCCTTAATGGCAAAAGGAGGGTGGACTACAGGCCCATCTTTGGGGGTCTCCTCCAGCTCTAGGATTCTATTATAATTAAACAGGAGCTGGATGGCCCTCTGTCAGGAGGGATTGGATGGTGTCTTTAATGGCAGAAGTGGGGTGGACTACAGGCCCATCTTTGGGGGTCTCTTCCAGCTGTATGATTCTGTTATTAGTATTAAGCAGGGGCTGGATGGCCCTCTGTCGGAAGGGATCGGTGATGTCCCGAATGGCAGAAGTAGGGGTCAGACTGGAGGACCACTCTCAGATCCTGTGATGGTGGGGCCGCTCTAATGGTGGGTGTCCCTTTCTCACCCCACAGGTGGGGGAGCTGGTCAAGGTGACCAAGATCAACATGAGCGGCCAGTGGGAAGGCGAGTGCGGGGCCCGGCGGGGCCACTTCCCCTTCACACACGTCCGGCTCCTCGACCAGCAGAACCCCGAGGAGGACTTCAGTTGAGCTTGGTCCAAGCCGGGCTCCATTGAGCCTCCTCCTCCTCCTCCGTTTCGGACGGGCAACACACCCTGCGACGGACGCCATCAAGGAGAGAGAGACTGTCAGAAGACGCAGGCCTCGTTCCCGCAATAACCCCAATCTTGGTGGGCCTGGGACCCCGCAATTCAAGGAGGGTACGACGGAGGGGAGGGGAGCCCCGCCGGCCGCTGCCCAGTCCCCCGCTTTTGAGTCTGGCTCTGCCTTGTCCCTTCCGGGCCATGACTCCTTGTAGAGCGAGTCAACGGCGGGCTTCCCTTGGGCGGAACCACGACCCTTTGAATGTGCCGAGGCCAAATGCAGAAAAGAGGGGGGCCCTGACCGACCCACCGACCTTCGCCTCCGGAACAAGAATGATAGCAAGTAGCCGCATTACCTTCAGAGATATAGCTCTTAATACCTATAACATATGAGTGGGACTCTGGGCCTCCCTCCGTAGACCGATCTCCGTTGCCTTTCTGTCCCTTTTAGCAGGAAGGGGGTTATGGGCCCGGCTTGGAACCCATTACACTCCAGAGCTTCTAACCCTCTCCTTCGGTACTCCCCTCAGCAATGGGAGTACGGCTTTCGTATATCCACCTCTGACAAAATATAATCCTCTCTGGGCCTTGTCTTGGTCCTTGTAGCACGTCTCTATGGGACTCTTGATGTCAGTTTGGGTTCACAATGTATCCGAATCCCCCCCCTCCCGTGGAAATGTGGTCCCGCTTCCCCCTCCCTGCTATTTGGGACAGACCTCTTTCCATCTGTAACGCCTTCAAGAAATGGATTCGGAAAGATCTTATTTTTTAATAAACTAATAATGGAAAGACTCCAAATGCTTCCGGGCTGGTTTTGAGGCATTCGAGGATCAGCAAGGATTGAACATTTTGATACCTTCCGTTGTTATTGTTTGTATCCTGCTTTGATCTCCCCCAAAAAGAGACCAAAGCAGCTCCAAATAAAGCCAGTTCCAAAACCTAAAAGTATACACACATGAAAACAGCATTAAATATTAACAATATTAAAAAATAAACATTATTATTACTATTATTATTATTTGTATCCCGCTTTTTCTCTCAGGATAATATCAATACATTGTCGAAGGCTTTCAGGGCCAGAATCACTGGGCTGTTGAGAGTTTTCCAGGCTGTTTGGCCATGTTCCAGAAGCATTCTCTCCTGACGTTTCGCCTACATCTATGGTAGGCAATCCAACAGACCTCACAACCTCTGAGGATGCTTGCCATAGATGCAGACAAAAAATCAGGAGAGAATGCTTCTGGAACATGGCCAGACAGCCCAGAAAACACACAACAACCCAAAATCAATACAACTTAAAATAGAATTAAATTCATCCCCAGTTCCCTCCTTCCCTTCCTGGAATGGCAAAGAATGGGTTTGAGCACCACAAGGGGATGTTTTGTTAGGGAAGCTAAGGAATTGAAACTATTATAATAATTTATTTCAACCCTGGTTTTTCCCCATAGGGACTCAAGAAGGCTTACAATAACATTATTAGCATTATTATTATTAATGACAATAATAATCATAATTTTATTTCCACACCACTTTTTTCCCCATAGGGACTTGAGAAGGCTTATGGGCTCTTTTCTCAGGCCCTCTTTCACCATCCTATCCTTCCTTCCTTTCTTCCTTCTCTCCTTCCTTCTCTCTTTCCTTCCTCCTTCCCTCCCTTCAACCCTTTCATCCTTCTTTCCCTTTCCTCCCTCCTTCCCTCTCTCTCTCTCTTCCTTTTGTCTTTCCTTTCTTTTTCCTCCCTCCTCCCTCCATTCCCTTCCACACTTCTTTCTTTCCATCCTTCTCTTCCTCCCCTTTTGTCTTTCCTTCCTTCTCCCTTCCTGCCCTCTTTCTCCCTCCTTTCCTCCCATTCTTTCATCCTTCCCTCGTTCCTTCCTCCCTTCTCTTTTGTCTTTCCTTTCTTCTTTCTTTCCTCCATTTCCTTACATACTTCTTTCTTTCCCTCCTTCTCTCCCCCTCCCTTTCTTCCTTTTGTCTTTACTTCCTTCTTCCTCCCACGTTCCCGTTCTTTCATCCTTCCGTTCTTCGCTCCTTCCTCCCTTCTCTTTCGTCTTTCCTTTCTTCCCTCCCTCCACACTTCCTTCTTTCCATCCTTCTCTTCCTTCCTTTCTCCCCTTTTGTCTTGTCTTCTTTCTCCCTTCCCACCCTTTCTCCCTCCTTCCCTCCCTTCCTTCTCTTTTCTTTCCTTTCTTTTCTCTCTCCCTCCATTCCCTTCCACCCTTCCATCTTTTCCTTCCTTCCTTCTCTCCTTCCTTCCCTCCCTCTCTTGCTCTCTCCCCTTCCAACCTTTCATCCTTCCCTCTTTCCTTCCTTCTTCCCTCTCTATTTCTCCTTCATTCCTTTTCTTTTGTCTTTCCTTCCTTCTCTCTTTCCTCCTCCCTTCCCTCCCTCCTTCCCTTCCTTCCATCCTTCTCTTCCTTTTTTTCCCTTCCTCCTTTTCTCCTGGGAGATGTTTAGCTGGGAGAAGAGAAGGTAAAGAGAGAACATGAGAGCCATGTTTCAAGATTTCAAAGGTTGTCCCATTGAGGAGGAAGAGGGGGAAAACTGACTTTGTGCTGCTCTAGAGACCAGGGCACAAGGGAGCAATGGGTTCAAATGGCAAATAAAGAGATTCGACTGAAAAGATTCTCTGGAGGCTTTTCCACAGAGGCTATCTATTAGGAGTACTTTTACTGTGTCTTCTTGCATGGCAGAGGGTTGGACTGGATGGCCCTTGGGGGTCTCTTCCAGCTCTAGGATTATATCTCAGGAGTGGGCAATACGGGTCTCATGGAGATACTTTTTCTCTCCCGTCCACCATCACATCCAGACACAAGGCCAACCCTTTTGGAATCCAAATGTTTTCCGTCTTTCCTTACAACATTATTTATTTCCACCCTCCTTTTCTACCCATAACGACTCAGAGACTCATCATTGTCAGCATAACAAGTGTATTTCCACCCTACCTTTATTTACAGTACTTATATAATGTCTTTCTCACCCCGGAGGAGACTGAATGGACTCAGTCCATTCAGTGCCGATTAGGCAACGACAAGACAGACAACAGATAGGGGGATATATAGGCTTTTTTCTCATCATTCGGTATCTTTGGAGGCTGTGTTCGGTTCTGGCCACAGGGTGGTGCTGTTGCTCTGTGTCCTTGCTTTCTTTGTAAACTTTCCTCCGAAACACCAATGCCTAAAATACATCACCGCTTAATGAGTTCCAATCCCTCTACTCATGTTTATTTATTTACTATATTTGTATACCGCTCTTCTCAACCCTCAGGGCGACTTAACAAAGCAAATACAATACTTAAACATAATAAAAACAGTTAAAAACAAGTGAAAAGAATAACATTATAACAATCAATAACCATCATAACATCTCATCTTATAGTTAAAATCAAGATCCAATATCATCATCCAAATATTCCATATTTCTATATTAGTTACACTGCCTATTCAAATGCCTGCTCAAACAACCAGGTCTTCAATTTCCTCCAAAATGTGAACAGGGATCTAATTTCTGTGGGAAGGATAGGTGGACGGGGAGCTGGGCTGAAGGTCAGGAGCTCACCCTGACCCAGCTTCGAACTGTCAACCTTTTGGTTGGCAAGATTTACTGCAGCTAGTGATTAACCTGTGCTAAAGCCAGCCCTTTCTCCCCATAGAGGTTTACAATGATGACGACAACAACAATTTTATTTCTACCTTGCGTTTCCTCCCATAGTAACTCAAGGAGGCTTGTAATAACATTATGACTATTAATAATAATAATTGTGTTTCTACCCTGCCTTTCGCTCCATAGGGACTGGTTTACAATTATTATTATTATTATTATTAATTAATATAATTTTATTTCTACACCACGTTTCTCCCCAAATAAATATAATAAAATATAATATTATTACTACTAATAATATAATTATATATTTTGTATTACATGTAATATTACTAATAATATTACAATATAATGGTATAGTACAATATAGTAATATATAATACTGATATTGTACTATGCTAATAATATAATATATTGTATGTATATATATCTTGTAAGTCGCTCTGAGTCCCCTTTGGGGTGAGAAGGGCAGCATATAAATGCAGGAAATAAATAAATAATTAATAATAAATAAATAAAGGGATTCAAAAGAGGGCCACAAGAGTAAAGAGGCCTTTTAGCCCTTTGAGGTTTGGGACTCAATTTCCCAGAAGTCTCAGCCAGCTTATCCAATCATTAGGAATTCTGGGAAATTGAGACCCAAATGCCTGGATGGCCACAAAGTTGAAGAGGCATCCCTTTAACTGTCTGAGGGTTTCGGACTCAATTTCCCAGAAGCTTCAGCCATCTTGTCCAATGGCGAAGAATTCTGGGAAATTGAGTCCCAAAGCCTAGAGGGCCACAAGAGTAAAGAGGCCTTTTAGCCCTTTGGGAGTTGGGACTCAATTTCCCAGAAACCTCAGCCAGCTTGTGCAATGGCCAGGAATTTTGGGAAGTGGAGTCCCAAAGTCTAGAGGGCCACAAGAGTGGAAGAGGCCTTTTAGCCCTTTGGGACTCAATTTCCCAGAAGCCTCAGCCAGCTTATCCAATGGCCAGGTATTCTGGGAAGTGGAGTCCCAAAGTCTTGAGGGCCACACGAGTGAAGAGGCCTTATAGCCCTTTGGGAGTTTTGGACTCAATTTCCCAGAAGCCTCAGCCAGCTTGAGCAATGGCCAGGAATTCTGGGAAGTGGGGTCCCAAAGCCTAGAGGGCCACAAGAGTGAAGAGGCATTTTAGCCCTTTGGGAATTTGGGACTCAATTTCCCAGAAGCCTCAGCCAGCTTATCGAATGGCCAGGAATTCTGGGAAATTGAGTCCCAAAGCCTGAAGGGCCACAGGGAGAGCAAGCTTGGCTTTCAATGCTTCAAAACTAAACCCAACCCGAATGCAATGTGGTGGGATGTGAGTGCCACTCTCTTCGGGTGGGCCAATGGAGGGGCCAGCAGTTGCCAAGGGAGGGAGCCGCGGTTGCCATGGGGCCTGCCTGGGCGCGGCCTGGAGCCGCGGGGCAGTAGGTCGGGTAGCTTTGCGCATAAGCGCGCTCCCCCTCGGGGGGGGGGGGTCCAAAATATCGCCCCTCCCGGCGGGTAAATGTTGGCTGTGCCCGATGATTATCGGGAGGAGGGGAGCGAGAAAAGGATGGAGCGCCGCGCCGCCTATCTTCTTTGCCCAGAACGGAGACGAGCGCTAAGTGAGGGTCTTGCTAGAAGTCTATGTGCTCCAAGACCCCGACGAGCCTCCAGGGGCTCGTCACCATCGCGCGTATTCTGCCAGTCCGCCTCGGCGCACGTTGTGGGCGCAGGCCCCCGCCGCCCTCCTCGCCCTCGCGACATGGACGATATGAAGAAACTCGTGAGGTATCCTCGGGTCTACCTGACCGCTTACCAAAGCGACATGGCCGAGGGGGTCAGGCCGATACAGTGTTTGGAAGGTGTTGGAGTGACGGGGGGCCCGGAAAGGGACATACAGCGGAAGGTGGTGGGAGAGGGGTGAGTGTAAGAGTAATTTGGAGTAAAAATGGCAGAGTTTGTAACTGGCCTCAGACTATCAAAATGAGGCATAGTGCCTTGAGGGACGCTGAGTAAGAGGGTGTTAGGTTTGAGAAGAGGCGGCATGGGAAGGGAGTCAAAGGATCTGGAGACAACTGCTGAAGGGTAGGTGATGAGTTTAGCCAAAAATTGGCGGAATGATGAATTTAATTAACAGGGCGTAGTGCAAGTCGAGAAGAGTATAGTACTGGGTAAGGTGAAGGAAATCGATTATCCTTTATGACAACTGGAGCGGTGACCGTCTAAATGGAGGGTGAGAAGAGGAAGAGCCGAGAGTGGGGGGGCGCAGTTTGGGGGGTAATGGGAGTGTGAGACTGCAAAGGTGAGGGGACAAGCAGCCAGTGGACAAAAGTAGAAAGCTCCGTAAGGGAGGTTTGAGGGGGGAGGGTTGGGCGTGTGCTCACGCCCTTCCCTCCCAAGCCACGCCCTTCCCTCCCAAGCCACGCCCTTCCCTCCCAAGCCACGCCCTTCCCTCCCAAGCCACGCCCTTCCCTCCCAAGCCACGCCCTTCCCTGGTCTCCCCTCCTTTGTGTTCTCTTTTTTTGGGGGGTCCAAAGCTAAGGAGAGAGGGGCTCAGATCATATTAGAAACCCCACCCCCACCCCAATATCTCCATCTTGGCCTGCGAGGGAGGGAGGGAGGGTCTCCTTTGGCCCCGCCCACCTCTCTTTGCCCCCTCGGCCATTTCCCCACAGGTTTTCCCAAGGTCCTGGCCCCGCCCTAAGGCCCACCGGGTTCCCAACTCTCTCTCCTCATTCACGCCCCAGCCCAATAAAAATATATCTCAGATGCCAGAAGGGCCAAATGAGGTGCCTACTTAATAATCATGTCATAATTGTGTCTGCGTTCATGGCCAAACTTGGGCTCCTAGGAGAACAGGAGCAGATACCAAGTTATGGTGGCATGGTTTTGACTTCTTCATATTCAACCTAACAAAAAGGAAATGGTTACTGTTCAACTCCCACAATAATTCCAAACAGCTGGTAAGCTAAAGGATTCCTTTCCCCCCTGGGAAGGGGCCTGAGGCTGTTAGGAATTGTGGGAGTTGAAGTCCAAAAAACCTGGAGGGCCCAAATGTGCCCATGCCTGATATAATATCTTATTGCCTGCCTCGAGGTGCAGCAAAATAGGCTTCATCATAATAAGAATAATATTCATTTATTACTCCAGTAGGAGGTAATAATAGATATTAATAATATAGTAATTCTCTCTTCCTTCCTGGTAGAAAGGGGAGTTGGACTGGGTGGCCTGTAGAAGTAGAAGTTCCAACTCTGAGTCTGATGGTGATGATGATGATAGTAATAGTAATAATAATGCCAGAAGAGAGGTTGGACTGGGTGACCTGTAAAAGTCCCAACTCTTGAGTTTGATGATGATGGTAATAATAATAATGCCAGAAGAGGGGTTGGATTGGGTGGCTTTTAGAAGTCCCTTCCATTTAAATCTGATGATAATAATATGGTGATTCTACCTGCTTGGCAGAAGAGGGGTTGGACTGGTTGGCCTTTAGAAGTCCCTTCCAACTATATGAGTCTGATGATGAAAATAGTAATTCTACCTGTTTGGTAGAAGGGGGTGGGATTGGGTGGCCTTTAGACGTCCCAATTTTGAGTCTGATAATAATAACTGCATAATAATAATAATTCAAGCCAGTAAAGCTGGTCCCAGTGGTGATCGGCACACTGGGTGCAGTGCCTAAAGACCTTGGCCTGCACTTAAACACAATCGGTGCTGACAAAATTACCATCTGCCAGCTGCAGAAGGCCACCTTACTGGGATCTGCACGCATTATTCACTGATACATCACACAGTCCTAGACACTTGGGAAGTATCCGACGTGTGATCCAATTCAACAGCCAGCAGAGTGTCTGCTGTGGACTTATCTTGTTGTGTTTCAAATAATAATACTAATAATATAATAGCAAATCTGTCCTTCTGTTTGGCAGAAGAGGGTTGGACTGGGTGGCCTTTAGAAGTCCTAACTCAGAGTCTGCTAATAACAATTGAATAATACAAATAATAATATAGTAATTCTATTTTCCTGTTTGGCAGAAGAGGGGTTGGACTGGGTGGCCTTAAGACTTCAACTCTTGAGTCTGCCTAATAATAATAATAATAATAATAATAATAATAAGGCCTCCTTACTTGGATCTGCATTAATCATTCAATACATCACACAGTCCTAGACACTTGGGAAGTGTTTGACTTCTGATTTTGTGATACGAAATCCAGCATATAGATCTCGTTCGCTGTGAATGCTGTATTTTGGTGTCAGTAAATAATAATAATAATAATAGTATAGTATTTCTACCTTCCTTCCTAGTAGAAGGAGGGATGGACTGGGTGGCCTTTAGAAATTCAAACTCTGAGTCTGATAGTAATAATTGCATAATAATAATAATAATAATAATAATAATAATAATATAGTAGTTCTATAGTTCTGTTTGGCAGAAGGGGGTTGAGCTAGGTGGCCTTTAGAAGTCCTAACTGAGTCTGCCTGATGATGATGATGATGATGATATAGTAATTCTATATTCCTTCCTGGTAGAAGGAGGCTTGGACTGGATGGCCTTTAGAAGTCCCAACTCTGAGTCTGATGATGATGATGATAGTAATAATAATAATAATAATAATAATAGAATTATAGAGTGGAAGAGACTCTGTGGGCCATCCAGCCCAACCCTCTGCAAAGAAGCAGGAAAATCGCATTCAGTAATAAAAATACAGGAATTCTACCTGGTTGGCAGAAGGGGGTTGGAGCCTTTAGAAGTCCCTTCCAACTTGTGATTCTGTCTAATAGTAGTAGTAGTAATAGTAATAGTAATACTGATAATAATATATTCCTATTTGGCAGAAAAGTGGTTGGACTGGGTGGCCTTTAAAAGTCCCAACTGAGTCTGAGAATAATAATATAGTAATTCTTCCTGGCAGAAAGGGGTTGGACTGGGTGACCTTTAAGTTCCTTCCAACTGTATGAATCTGATGATGATGATGATGATGATTGTTAACTGCGTGCCTCTCTTTTAGCTCAAGGCTGAAAAGCATAATAAATTATTACTAATATTATTACTCACCTCGACTTGAGACAGCAGGGCACAACTCAGTCACACACCCCTCTCTATACAATCACCTGTTTAAACATAGTTAAAATGCAACTATCAATGCCTTTGTGATATGACCTGAGGGCTAATCAATAAAATTTACTACAAACGATCAATGCAATAAATACACTTACTAAAATACCCGTGACCTCTATTTATTAGTCACCTCTTCTTTTGGCTTGAGGCAGGGCATATCATGCTTCATAATGATGATGATGATAATGATGATGGCAATAATAATAATGATGATGATGATGTCACATAGAGTGCAATGAAAAGTCATTGTGAAAGCTGACTGGGGAGGCTCTTCTGCCGGAATAGGGAGGCCTCCAGCCTGGGCTCCCAAGGGCCTCTGTGTGACCCAGAAGGAGCTCCCCATGGCCAGTGCATAGTTCCCTTCCTTTCCGCCATTGCCCTGGGAAGGCAGGGCTCAAGGGATGGCTGCCCCAGAGGCCTGCAGAGACCTGAGGCCTATCTGTCCTGGCTCCCTCCCTCTTCTTAGAAATGGTGGAGTCCATGAAGAAAGTGGCAGGGATGGACGTGGAGCTGACGGTGGAGGAGCGGAACCTCCTCTCAGTGGCCTACAAGAACGTGATCGGGGCCCGGAGGGCCTCCTGGAGGATCATCAGTAGCATCGAGCAGAAGGAGGAGAACAAAGGCGGGGAGGACAAGCTCAAAATGATCCGGGAGTATCGGCAAATGGTGAGTGAGGGTCTCCAGGGGGTGAGAGAAGGCCTTGCGTTGGGAGGGCGGTTGGGGTTATTCCTCTATTTACAATTACAAACATCTGACTTGCAAATGACTCATAGTTAAGAACAGGGGTGAGACAACAGGAAGGGAGAGAAATTTGGATTCCTCTTTAATTGAAGAAGATTCCAAGTGCTCAGCAACTGGTGAAAATGTGTATCGCCTTTATGGGGGCTCATCCGGGATTATTATCATGGAGGGAAAGGTGTCTCCAATGATGCTTTATCCTTAGTACTTGTTTCCACAACAAGAATTAGCATGTTTGTCTTAGTGTTTGCATGTTATATATGCCTATTTTTAATTATTTTAATTAATACTTATATTTCAGTGTTGTTGTTGTGGTTTTATTTTATTGTATGTATGTATGTTGGCATTGAATTCTTGCCATTAATAGGTTATAAACCTCCTTAAGACCCTCCAGGGGTGAGAAAGGCGGTACAGTAGAGTCTCGTTTATCCAACCTTCACTCATCCAATGTTCTGTATTATCCAACGCAGTCTGCCTTCCTTCCGGAATAATGTCCAGAGTGGGAGAAAGAAAGAACCCTTGTTCTTTTTTGGTGCTAAATTCATAAATATAGTAATTGCTACATAATGTTAACTGTGCATTGAACTGGCTTTTTGTCGATTTGTTGTAAAACATGATGTTTTGGTGCTTAATTTGTAAAATCATAACATAATTTGATGTTTAATAGGCTTAATCCCTCCTTATTATCCAACATTTTTGCTTATCCAACGTTCTACCGGCCTGTTTATATTGGATAAGCGAGACTCTACTGTATATAACTATTATATACTAAACAAGTAAAAATAAATAAAGAACGTGTGGAAAGGAAGGGGTGAGGGGGGGCCCCAAACTCTGGGATTACAAGGGTGGCATTCCTTCCCCAAAGTGACGGAAGAAGGTTGCGGACACTGGTTTGAGACAGAGGGAGGCGCCTTTCAGTCCCATCAAAGGGGTCTGAAGACGAAGGGATTGTAGGGACTCCTCGGGGAAAGCCCTCCTTCACCTGCCATTCTTCTCCCTCCTCCTTTCCCCTCCCTCGTTTGCTTCCCAAGGTTGAGACTGAACTGAAGCTCATCTGCTGCGACATCCTGGACGTACTGGATAAACACCTCATTCCAGCCGCCAACACGGGCGAATCCAAGGTTTTCTATTATAAAATGTAGGTGATGGTTCCTACATTTTAGTGGGATGGCAGTTGGGGATGGGGCCCTGGAATGGAGGTAGAATGACTCAATATAAGACAGTGTTTCTCAAGCTTCCGAATGCTGCAACCCCTTAATACTGTTCCTCATGTTGTGGTGACCCCCAACTACAAAATTATTTTCGTTGCTACTTCATAACTGTCATTTTGCTAAAAGTTAATGAACCATCCTGTAAATATCTGATATGCAGGATGTATTTTCATTCACTGGACCAAATTTGGCACAAATACCGGATACGCCCAAATTTGAATACTGGTGGGGTTGGGGGCAGATTGAGTTTGTCATTTGGGAGTTGTAGTTGCTGGGAGTTGTAGTTCACCAAAGAACATTCTGAACTTCATCAACGATGGAATTGAAACAAACTTGGCATACAGAATTCCCATGATTTGCTGGAAGGGTTTGCTGGGCACTGAACTTGAGTTTTGGAGTTGTAGTTCACCCATATCCAGAGAGCACTGTGGACTCAAACAATGATGGATTTGGACCAAACTTGGCATGGATTCTCAGTATGCCCAAATGTGGTGAAGTTTGGGGAAAATAGACCCAGAGATTTGGGAGTTGTAGTTGCTAGGATGTATAGTTAACCTACAATCAAAGAGCATTGTGAACCCCACCAATGATAGAATTGGGCCAAACTTCCAACACAGAACCCCCATGACCCAACAGAAAATACTGTGTTTACTTATGGTCTTTGGCAACTCCTCAGGGGTCCTAACTCTTAGGTTGTGAAACGCTGTCCAAGGGTCTGTTTTGGAAGTCCGGCTTTGGTCCTCTCCAAGCACAATCCACTCCTAATGGGGTTTTTGGGTCAATATTTTAGATATAGAACAAACGGTCTGTCGGCTCCATGTAGCCGACTCCAATCAGAGGCACGTCAATGAGAGTCCAGGTTCCTTGCCTAGCCCTTCATGCCATTGGCCCAAGTAGAGCTATTGGCTCCAAAGCATCCCAGGGTAATGCTTAAAGTCAAGGCTGTTGACCATTTGTAGCCCCCGATCCAGTTGCAATACAACATCTTGGGGAAAGTGCGGTTGCGTTAACAGTGGATATCATCCCGCACAGTACAGTTGGCGATATATCACTCCTGGGAATAAGAAACCGTCTTGGATTGGAACAGACATAATTGGCGGGACTATTATTTCAGATGTCTTTTCTTAAAGCGTCTTTGCTTTCTCCTTCTGCTGCAGGAAAGGGGACTACCACCGGTATCTGGCTGAATTTGCCACCGGGAACGACCGGAAGGAAGCGGCCGAGAACAGCCTGGTGGCCTACAAAGCGGCCAGCGACATCGCCATGACGGAGCTCCCCCCGACGCACCCCATCCGCCTCGGCCTCGCCCTCAACTTCTCCGTTTTCTACTACGAAATCCTTAACTCTCCTGACCGTGCCTGCAGGTGGGCCTAAGGCAGAGGAAAGGAGGTGGGGTGGGCATTTACTTTTAGGGGTTCCTCAGGGGGGAAAAAGGAGAGGGAGGCCATGCTGAGGGTGACGCCCTGATTGATGGTGACCCTCCCTTGTTGTTGCCCCCATCGTTTCAGGTTGGCCAAAGCCGCGTTTGATGACGCCATTGCGGAGCTGGACACGCTGAGCGAAGAGAGCTACAAGGATTCCACGCTGATCATGCAGTTGTTACGTGACAACCTGACACTATGGACTTCAGACATGCAGGGAGATGGTGAGTGAAGGAGCGACCTCTTTTCTGGGGAGGGTGTCCTGTTCTTCCTTGTCCCTTGGGCTCTTTTGGGAGGAGGGCAAATGGGCCAAAAGGAGCTCTATGAGGCTGAATGGTCCCTCTGTCTCTCTTCTGTCCCTCTTCTGGTTTCTGCACAATTGCTTTTGTAGAGGAGTGGGAATGGGGTAGGGTCTGTGGAGCTGTACCTAGAGGGTGGGACTTCCTGGGAGGAGCTATAGGGGCCATTCAGTCATGGCCGCCATCTGCCCACTGCTTCCGTCTTCAGGATAGTGCTCTGTGGGTCCCTATTTGCAGGGAGAGGCTGCCAGTCAACTCTGCAAATGAAGAGGCCTTCATTGGTCCACAGAGTGTGCAGGAACCACAGTTAAGGGTTCGAATCCTGCCCACTCAGCTGCAGAGAAAGGCTGCAGTGGCAAAGGAGGGGGAATCTGTCCAAGGAAAAAACTTGGAGGGGTTGCACTGGGTCAGAGCTGACTTGAAGGCAGGTGGCAGTTTCCTTCCTTCCTTCCTTCCTTCCTTCCTTCCTTCCTTCCTTCCTTCCTTCCTTTCTGATCCCTTTTTTCTATTATGTAGATTCTTAAAGAGGAACTCCACCTCTCCGTTTTCTAAAACCTCTACTTTGTAAGTCTCTGCAGCGATGCAGGGGATGTCTTGTGTTGCTCCTTGTCACTCACTAACCTTGCTAGCGTCTGGTTTGCGTCTGTGACTATGGCAGGGCAAAGATCGCCCTCATCTTGAAAGAGAGGCCAAGCAGCCCTGGGGTCCCCGTTAAGCCCATATTCCCCGTAATTTCTGCTTGTTGCCGATGTCACCTCTGATCTACACCCTCCCTACAGTCTGCCCTGGGACTGTGGGCCCTGCTCTCACCCAGGCTGTCCTCTGAGCTGATTATTATTATTATTAGATACACAACAAGATAAATACACAGCAGACAAGACTTGTATGCTGTCTTTTGTATTGGATCACACATCAGACCCTTATTTATTTGTTTATTTATTTACAATATTTATATGCTGCCCTTCTCACCCTGAAGGGAACTCAGAGCATCCAAGTGTCTAGGACTGATGTATTGGTGAATAATGCATGCAGGTCCAAGCAGGGAGGACTTTTGCAGCTGACAGGTGGTGATTTCATCAGTGCCAATTGTTTTTAAGTGCAGGCCAATGTCTTTAGCCACTGCACGCAGTGTGCCGATCACCACTGGGACCATCTTGACTGGCTTGTGCCTTTGCAGTTCGATCTTTAAATTATTATTATTATTATTATTATATGCCTTGGGCTTGTGCTGCCCCTTGGCCGGGGGGAGTGCAGTGAAGCAAACTCTGAGGTTTTGACGCATGTCTCCATCTGACTAAATGGCTCTGGATTAACCAGAAGCATGTGAAAGGTTGAAGCAGGGAGGCTGTCTTGTCTGTGGCCCGGCTTCTGGCTGCCGCTTGCCTTGAGCTTTGACCAAGTAATATGGGCTGAATGAAGGAGAAAGGGGTTTCTGAGACTAATCTGGAACTTTGGCTCTCTTGCCCAGCCTTCGTTGGGGAGTTGTTCCTGTTGGGTGGAAACAAGAGGGACCTCTTCTGGGGAGGCTTTGACCTCCTTCCTGAGCCTGGCATTTTGGGGGAGAATAGCTGCCATAGAAGCCTAGGGTTGAAAGAGAACCCAAGGAGGACTCTCCAGTCTAATTCTCTTCTACCATTGAGGGCAGCATCATCCCCTCCCATTCAGTCTCTGCTGAAAACCCATATGTTGGAAGGGACCCTTTTCCACCAGGCAGGAGAAGCACAATCCGGTCCCTCCCGACAGATGGTCACCCAGCCCTTGCTTAATCATAACAGTAGAACCATAGAATCCTAGAGTTGAAAGTTATCCTAAGGGCCATTCAGTCCAACTTTCTTCTGCCATAAAAAAAGCCCTCCAGACAGATGGTCATCCAGCCCTTGCGTAATACCGTATCTATTCAAGTAATTTTACCACAAAAAACTGTACTGACTTGAATATAAGCCGAAGGTGGGAAATGCAGGAGCTACGGGTAAATTTCAAAATAAAAATAGATACCAATAAAATGACATTAATTGAGGCCTTAGTAGATTAAATGTTTTTGAATATTTGCATAAAACTAATTTAGGATAAGACTGTCCAGTTCTGATTAAACGATTCTAACTTTCTTCAGTGTAAATGTACTTACATATCCTTTCAATAATAATAGAATAAAATAATGTAATAACAATAATAGAATAAATTGATGGAAATGTAACAATAACAGTAATAATACAGTAAAATAATAAATATAACAAGAGTAAAATAATGTAATAATAATAGAGCAAAATAATAAATGTAATAATAATAGAGTAAAATAATAAATGTAATAAGATAATAGTAGTAAAATAATGTAAATGTAATAAAAGTAATAGTAGAGTAAAATAATAAATGCCATAACAGAGAAAAATAATAAATGTCATAATAACAATCATAAATAGAGTAAATTATTAAATGCCATAATAATAGAGAAAAATAAATGTAATAATAATAGAATACAATAATAATAGAGTAAAATAATAAATGCCATAATAATAACAGTAAAATAATAAATAATTTTTAATCGAGTATAAGCCAAGGGGGGCTTTTTCAACCTAAAAAAGGGGCTGAAAAACTCAGCTTGTACTTACGTATATACAGTAATAATAACAGTAGAACCGTGGAATCCTAAAGTTAAAACATATCCCAAGGACCATCCAGTCCAACCTCCTTCTGCCATAAAGATATTATTAAAGCCCTCCTGACAAATGCCCATCCAGCCTCTGTTCCAAAGCCTCCACCGGACTCTTGAGGCAGGGAGTTCCATTGTTAGAACCCCTCTTTTTATAGTGAGGAGTGTCCCTATGGCATTTGAACCCATATCTCCATTGAATCCTAGTCTCCGGAGCAATGGAAAACAAGGCTGCCTTTTCCTTGTGGCATCCTTCCTCCTCTCACTCTTCTCTATCCCTTCCTTCCTTCTGCAGGTGAAGAACAGAGTAAAGAAGCGCTGCAAGACGTGGAAGACGAGAACCAGTGAGACACCATCAAGGCCAATAAGAGACCCCCCTCTCTCTCTGTCCCCCCTCCCACCTCCCCTGCCCCCATCCCATAATAATAATAAGCCCCTCAGTGTCCCTGGGAGCGCCATCTTCCCTGACGTTCACGATGGTCCCCCTCCCAAGAATTTAGGTTCCTGTCCTGTTGGTTTTTTTACACAGTTCTAAACGTTCTTTGGGGGGAAAAAAAGGCAAGAGTGAATGTCTGTGGGTTTTACTGGTGCCAGCTTTGAGTTTCCTTTAAGACACTACTATATACCGGAAGCTTTTTTAAGGGTTTTTTCCCCCCCTTTGCATCTCTTTCTCGCTCTCTCCCTCCCTTTCCGTCTTGGTCTTCTGTCCGGAAGCCATTAAAAAAAAGAGATCTGTGGCGGCATATTTTTTATTATTATTATTATTATTGTTTGATCGATGTTTTAAAAAAATTGGGGTGGTTGTTTAGCTTTGGGAGTTGACAGTTTTCCTTTGGGACAGTTTCCTTGTAGTGGTTTTTTTGCCGTACGAAACAAGAACGCTTGAAAGCTTGCCATTAAGAGAAAAAAATACGTAAACAAAGAGCTTCACGCTTGCTGTCAAAAGCGAGCTGGAGAGCAAACGCGCGGTCAATGAGTTCACAGCTGCGCAGAGATGATGATGATGTTGTTGTTGCCGCTGGTCAACGGTTCCACAAATCCGTGGCTCTTCATTCTTGCCTTCCCTTAACGGACCCTCCTTTGAGCAGGTTGGCATCAATGGAGAGAGAGGCCTGCATGTCTGCCCCATAGTCTCCTCCTTTCCCTCCTTCCCTTCTTCTTTCCTCCTTTGCTAGCTCTCTCTCTCTTTCATTCCGTTTTGTGTCACTTGAAGCTAATTTGTACTACTGGATTATCTGACTGGAGCCGCCGCTGCCGCAGGGACAGGACCTGTGTCGTTCTTACTGAAACACAGCATGGAATTTAACATTAAAACTTAAATAAAAACGACCCTAAATTAAACCCGAGAGAGACCCCGTAACTGCTGGTGGAACCCGAGGCCGCGGGGCTTTATGCGGTGAGCCCCATGGGTTTGAGGAAGGCCTCCTGTCACTTTAAATAGGGGTGTAGAGCTCAAAGGAAGGTAAACAGAGGGTTTGCAGAATGAGAGGGGGTTTGTAGTTTAGGGGTGGGCCTTTAAAATGCTGAGCCCAGGATTCTGCAGAATGATCAGCTCCTCTTTAAGCTCTAGTGTGAGAAGTCTAATGTAGAGAAGCGTTTTCCAATCACCCCCAGGATTCTGAGAAACGTAGTTTAAGGAAGCCGGGGCCTCTGGCTGAAAATCCCAAAGGCCTCTGCCCTACATTTCCCAGAGTCCTACAATAGGGAGATGAGTTGCCTCTGGTTCATAGCGCGAACAACATGGCGTCGTGTGGCATTGTCCCCTTTGGCTTTCTCTCTTTCAAAAACCCTGACCAGGCCTTCGGGGTCAACCCGGAATGAGATTTCACTGCTTCCTTTGCGCCTCGTTGCGTTCTGCCCCAAACACTTCCCCGTCTGAATGGTGTCTCCTTCGTTTTTGGGGCGCTCCCTTTTGGACTGAGCAGCAAGCACGTCTTGGATCAATAAAAGTTCTGTGTAAAGATTCTGCTCTCTGCCCGTCTCCCTTGGGTTTGGCGTCTTGGCTGTCGGATGGGATTGGAGCCCCTTCTTTCTTTCCTCCCTTCCTTCCTTCCTCTTCCAGCCAAATAATCCCAGCCAGAACATCACTCCAAGCATACTTAGGAACTTGGTTGCGGTGAGTTTGCTGGGCTGTACGACCATGTTCCAGCCTGGAAAATGCACAGCATCTTATTTATTCCAGCCATGAAAGCCTAACATTTATTTATTTACACTATTTATATTTGGCCCTTCTCACCCCAAAGGGGACTCGGGGCGGATCACAATGCACAAATACATGACAAACATTCAGTGCCATTTTCTAGACAGAAAGGTATTTTTGGCATTTCCATTTTGGTGCCTGGATGTTATGCTCGATTCCGGCCACAGGAGAACTGTCCCTTCATCCACTCATATTTTCTCCTTGCTATTTGACTGCTGGCATTTTTATGGTGTCATAAAATACCTCCCTGCTTTAAGCGGTCCCTAATTTCTCTACTCACAGCTCAGCTGTTTTCAAACTGCTTAGGTGGACAGTAAGCTAGGCTTAACAGTCAGGTGCTCTATCCAACTTGGGCTTCGAACCTGTCATCTTCTGGTCAGCAGTGATCTATTGCAGCTGGTGAATAACCAGCTGTGCTATAGCCCGGCCTTAGGAAAGTTTACTCTTCAGTAAATAGGCCTCTATAGAAATACATGGACACAAAGGGAAAATAGAGACGCGTCATTCCAATGATATTTGGGACATTTGCACCTAAGCCTCGATGGCCCACCCATAGGCAAAGGCCACAAGGACCACATCATTAATTCATTAATTTTTGTGTGTGTCAGGAGCAACTTGAGAAACTGCAAGTCTTTAGGTGTGAGAGAATTGGCTGACCTCAAGGACGTTGCCCAGGGGACGCCCAGATGTCTTGATTTTTTACTATCTTTGTGGGAGGCTTCACTCATGCCCCTGCATGGGGAACTGGAGCTGACAGAGGGAGCTCAACCCACTCTCCCCGGATTCAAACCGCTGACCTATCTTACAATATTATAATATTATAATGAATAATAATATTAATAATAATGAAGGTCGGGCCATTGGCTCATTGGAATGTAGGTGGATACCATGAGGGCCATTTCAATAATGATAATTTAAATGTTGGCCCATTGGACATAGGCAAAGGCCAATTCAATAGTAATTTTATAAGGAAGATTGGTTCACTGGCACAATAATGAAGGTTGGACCATAATCAGATGGAGTAATAATAATAATAATACAATTTTATTTAATATCCCGCACCTATCTCCCCAAGGTTTTCCTCATATGAGCTTTCCTTATAGGGAAATTGGGTGATACTGTACCTATAATAAGAATAATAGTACGGGTTGAGTATGTTGTATATATAATAATAGTTTCCCTTATATGGAAATTGGGTGATATACCAATCATAACACATGTTGAATATACCTTATATGCAATGATGATAATAAGATGGAGTCTTCATTATCAGGAAATTGGGTGATACTGTTACTATAACTAATAATACCAATAATAATAATATGAGTTAAGTACATTGTATATATAATAATAGAGTTTCCCTTCTATGGAAATTGGGTGATGTAATGCCAATAATAACACATGTTGAGTATACCTTATACGCAGTAATAATAATCAGATGGGAGTCTTTTATATGGAAATTGAGTGATACTGTAACTATGACACTAATACCAGTAATAATAATACAGATTGAGTATATAAAGGTAAAGGTTTCCCCGCCATTAAATCTAGTTGTGTTCGACTCTAGGGGTGGTGCCCATCTCAATTTCTAAGCCAAAAAGCCGGCGTTGCCTGTAGACACCTCCTAGGTCATGTGGTTGGCATGACTGCATTGAGCATCATTACTTTCTCACTGAATCAGTACCTATTGATCTACTCACATTTGCATGTTTTTGAACTGCTGGGTTGGCAGAAGTTGGGGCTAACAGCAGGAGCTCACTCCAAACCCCAGATGAGTATATTGTATATATAATAATAGAGCTTCCCTTATAATGGAAATTGAGTGATATAATGCCAATAATAACACACGCTGAGTATATCTTATATGGAATAATAATAATCAGATGGGAGTCTTCCATTATATGGATATTGGGTGATACTGTATAACTTGCTCAGCTGGCTCGAGGTTTTGGGCTTGAATGTTATCAGTATGCCGATGACACTCAGCTGGTGCTGAAGATGGAAGGCCGACCGGACTCTGTACCCGATTGTTTCCATCAGTGCCTCGAGGCCGTTACTGGATGGCTGCGTGCCAGCAGGTTGAGGGTGAATCCAGCAAAGATGGAGATCCTATGGCTGGGTCGACCGGGCAGTGGGGACATCCAGCTGCCTACCCTGGATGGCGAGGCGCTACGCCCGTCATCATTGGTAAAGAGTCTGGGAGTCCTTTTGGACCCTCTGCTGACGATGGAGGCCCAGGTCTCCTTTGTTAGCAGAACCGCCTTCTTTCATCTGCGGCAGGCTAGATGGCTGGCCCCCTACCTGCCCAGGGATGACCTAGCTACGGTGATCCAGGCCACGGTCATCTCAAGATTGGACTACTGTAATGCCCTCTACATTGGCCTTCCTCTGTCGGTGATCCGGAAGCTCAAGTTGGTACAAAATGCAGCTGCTCGGCTTCTTGCGGGAATTCCGATGAGATGCCACATAACCCCAATCTTACTACAGCTGCATTGGTTACCAATTGAGCACCGGATCACTTTCAAAGTGATGGTACTCACCTTTAAGGCCTTGCATGGTCTGGGGCCGATGTATCTGAGGGACCGCCTCACCCCCTACCAACCCCAGAGATCCCTCCGTTCTGAGGACCAAGATCTATTAGAAGTCCCCAGTGTCAAGACCTTGCGTCTAACAGCAACCAGACGCAGAGCCTTCACAGCAGTGGCACCATCACTCTGGAATACTCTGCCACCTGAAGTCCGTGCCTTGCGGGACTTACCAGCTTTCCGCAGGGCATGTAAGACATACCTGTTTCGACAGGCTTTTAATGTTTGATAGTGTTGTTTTTAAATTGTTTTAAATTGCTTTTAAATTTTGTTAGATTTTAGCTATTCTTGTAAGCCGCTCCGAGCCCCAGGGGAGTGGCGGCATATAAGTTTAAATAATAAATAAATAAATAATAACAATAATCAGATGGAATCACCCTTATATGGAAATGGGGTGATACTGTAATTGTAATACCAACAATATTAATACATTGGGCATATCTTGTATGTAATAATAATAGTCTCCCTTATATAGAAATTGGGTGATACTGTAACTATAACACTAATAATACCAATAATTATACATCTTACATGCAGTAATGCTAGATGGAATCACCCTTCTATGGAAATGGGGTGATGCTGTAATTGTAATAATAATAATATGCAATAATAGTCTCCCTTCTATGGAAATTGGGTGATACTGCAACTGTAACACTAATAATACCAATAATATATCTTACGTGCAATAATGCTAGATGGAATATTCCTTCTGTGGAAATGGAGTGATACTGTAATTGTAATTCCAATAATAATAACAGAGTATATCTTATATGCAATAATAGTCTCCCTTCTATGGAAATGGGGTGATACTGTAACTATAACACTAATAATAATGGCAATAATAATCCATCTGATGTGCAATAATGTTAGATGGAAATAGGGTGATAATGTAATTGTAATGCCAATTATAATAAATATTGGGACACTGGTTGTCATAATAACCATAACCATAATATAATCATAATCATTCCATTTTTTTCCAATAATTATATAAATATATTAATAAATATATTCCAATAATATGTAGGAACATTGGCACATAGACTTTGGTTTGCTCATGCCTGATCCAGAGACATGGGGTGCGGTGACATCGGTATGCCGATGATCCCCACAGATATTTGTCCCTGCCGTCCAAAACGGCTAGTAGTAGGAATTGTGGGAGTTGGAAGTC
This sequence comes from Anolis sagrei ordinatus, assembly GCF_025583915.1. Taxonomy (NCBI): domain Eukaryota; kingdom Metazoa; phylum Chordata; class Lepidosauria; order Squamata; family Anolidae; genus Anolis; species Anolis sagrei. The sequence goes on along the minus strand of NW_026844589.1, from coordinate 7,900,408 downwards.
CAAAACACCTGGAGAGCCGAAGTTTGCCCGTGCCTGCTCTACCCCCACCCCACTTGTAGGCCAAGAATACTCAGAACGTTGACAGGCTTAGAACAAATGTATTTATTTGGCATGTAGAGATCTTGATTTCTATATTGAGCGTAGTGCATAGAGCCTTAGGTCTTCTATAGAAGTCAGAGAGAGGCAGCCTTCTTCACCGCAAAGGGGCATCGGGAGGCTTCTCTGCGGCTTTCAGGCCCAAAGGGGCTTCTCCCACTGAAGCACCAGGAGGAAGAAAGACATAGGATTGGGGTCCCTGCCCCCCAGGCTGACCTGTCCCACAGCCCACAGCGGGGGCTCTGGACTTAGATGGGAGCATGGGAATGGGTTTGGAGCCAGGCAGGCACATGCGGAATAGTTCAGCCGGTCCCAGTATGGAGCTGCTCCAAAGAGCTCTGCTTTAATGCTTCTGTTTCTGGTTTTGACACTTAGGTGATGAAGCTGGAAGGGAAGGGGCAGCAGGAGGCATGGAAGGAAGAGAAGGGAAAGGAAGAGAGATAGGAGGGAATAGAAGAATAGATAGAAGGAGGAGGGAGAATTGATGGATGGAAAGAGAAAAGGGGAGAGGGAGAGGAGGAGAAGAAATGGAAGGAAGGAAGAGAGTAAGGAAAGAAAGGGAGAATGGATGGGTGGAAAGAAAAGGGGAGAGTGAGGGGAGGAAGAAGAGATGGAAAAGAAGGAAGGAAGAATGGAAGAAAAAGGGAGAATGGATGGATGGAAAGAAGGGAGAGCGAGAGGGGAGGAAGAATAGATAGGAAGGAAGGAAGAGTGGAAGGAAAGAAAGGATGGATGGATTGAAAGAAAGCGAGAGGGGGAAAAAGAGATGGAAGAGTGGAAGGAAAGAAAGGGATGGATGGAAAGAATACATGGAAGGAAAGGAGGGAGAATGGATGGCTGGATAGATGGATAGAGAAAAGGAGAGCAAGGGGAGAAAGAAGAGATGGAAGGAAAAGAAGGAAGAGGGGAAGGAAGGGAAGGGAGAATGTATGGGCGGAAAGAAGAGAGGAGATRGGAAGAATACATAGAAGAGCTAGGGAAGGATGCATGGAAGGAAAGAGAAAAAGACAGGGGAAGAAGAATAGATGGAAGGAAATAGAGGATGGGTGGATGGAAAGAAAAGGGGAGAGTGAGAGGGGAGGAAGAATAGATGGATGGAAAGAAAGGAGGAGAATGGATAGATGRAAAGAAAAGGGGAGAGCGAGGAGTGGAAGGATGGATGGGAAGGAGGGAGGAAAAGGGAAGGAGAAAAAAGATGGATGGAAGGAAGGAAGGAAAAGAAAAAGTGAGGAAGGATGGAAAGGAAAGGAAGAAAAAATGAGGGGAGATGGATGGAAGGAAAGAAAAGAAGAAGGGAGGGAGGAAAAAAGGAATGGATGGAAGAAAGGATATAAAAAGGAGGATGGATGGAAAGAAAAGGAGGCAGAAAAATTGGAAGGAAGGAGGGAGCATGGATGGATGGATGGAAAGAAAGGAATGAGGAAGGAAAGGGCAGGAAGGAGGAGGGAGGGTCCCCCAATGAGCTGCCTGCTGCCGTCAAAGGGAATCCAAAGTAATGGGCTTGAAGGCAAGGCCGGATGGTGTCTCCTGCAACTCTTCCCATGAGAAGAAAATAAAGTTCCCAAAGGACAGACATCCATCCCATCTAGTGAGTGAGTTAGCACATATTTACACAGAATCTCAACTCATTTACATTATGGCTTTTTAATATATATTTTTATATATATATATTTATATATATCGTTTCATACAAAGCATCCCAAAAAATCTAGGAGAGGGGGGAAAAAAACCCCATTAGAATAGTTTAGTATAAAATTTTGGCATGTTGCTGCTGCTGTTTGGTGGCCATTCCTTGGGGCCTGGAAGAGGCTCCCGAGGAAGGGGCTTTGGGTGCAAAATGGGGGGACATGATTAAGGGGAGGGGTCTTTGGCAGCGAGAAAAGAAGGTCCGCAAAGCAGCTGCATGGAAGGAAAAAAGGAAGGAAGGAGGCCCAGCCATGATTTCGGGGGGGGGGGGGGGGGGGGGGGGGGGGCAGCCGGAGGAAGTGGGGGGTCATCGGGAATTCAGCCGGGGGGCCACCTGGGATTGGGGGAAAGAGAGAGGTCATAGAACGGCATGGACGGTCTCCTTCTCTCCCTCCCTCCCCCCTCCCCAGAATTCCCTCCATACTGACCACTGCCAGGTGGCCATTCTTGGCTTTGGCAATCAGCAGCTCCGACCCGGAAGTGAAGTCAATGATGCCCTCTTTGCCTTGACCCACAGCAAACTTGATGCTGCGGAAGGAAGGAAAGTGGTTGGAAGAGTAGCCATCCAGTCCAACCCTCTTCTGTCAGGCAGAAAGACACCATCTAATCCCTCCTGGCAGATGGCCATCCAACCTCTGATGATTATGGTGATGATAATAATAGAATCCTAGAATTGGAATAGACCCTCATGGGCCATACAGTCTTATCTCCCCTTTGCCAGGCAGGAAGACCATCTAATCACTCCTGGCTGATGGCCATCCAACCCCTGATGTTGATGAAGATGATGATGATAATAGAATCCTAGTTGGAGGAGACCCCAAGGGCCATCCAGCCAATCTCCCTTCTGCCGGGCAGGAAGAACCATCTAATCCCTCCCAGCAGATGGCCAACCAGCCTCATAGACATTAGCATGTCATAGAATATTAAAAGAATTGGGCAGGAAAGGCACCATCCAAGCCCTACTGACAGATGGCCATCCAGCGTCTGCCAGGTGAAGGTTTAGAATTAATGTGTGTTATATATACAGTATATACAGTGTGTGTATATATGAAAAATCCGAATTTAAGCTATTCAGCCAGAAATCGAAAATGGTGGATCGACGACAAATTGGATAAGGGAATAAAGGAAAAAACACATACACACACATACTATTTTTATTTAGATAGACAGATAGTTAGTTTCTATATTTGGAGGAGACTGACCTCAGAGATTGGGAGTTATAGTTCACCAATATCCACAGAGCACTGTTTACCCAACAGACAATTGCTCTTGACCTAACCTGGCACGTATATCCAGTATGCCCAACTTTGAATACTGATGGGCTTTGAGAGGACTGACTGAACATGATGAGAGTTGTAGTTCACCCTGCATGTAGAGCCCTGTGACCCCAACCGATGATGGGTCTGGACCTCACATGGCACACAGACCCAATGTGACCAACAGAACATAATGGAGGAGTTGGGGGGGGGGGATGACCCAGAATGGTGGGAGTTGTAGTCCACCCTGTATTTAGGGAGCACTCTTAATCCCACCAATGCCATCTGGATCACATTTGGCATGCAGAACCCTCGTGACCAACTTTTAAGTATTGGTGGAGTTTGAGGGGGACGCTGTGAGTTGGTCATCCACTCACCTGCCCTGGTTGATGTTCACGCTGTTGACTTTGTCGGCACAGATGGCAATTTTAGTCAGTGTTTCAATCACGAAGTCGCTCTGCAACACGACATCCCCCTGGGATGAAATTGGGGGAAAAGTAGAGCTTTGGGTCAGAAGGTGGCAAACAGGGCCCAAAATGACCTCCTCCCCTCCCCAAAGTGGGTCTGCCCCCCTCCTGTGAAGGGAAGGGGGCTTCTGGCTGGGAAATAAGGTACCTTCTGCTTGTTGTCCTGTCGTAGGACGTGGAGCACAAACAGGTTGTCGCTCAAGCTGCTCACGGAGAGGCCTGCAAAACAGAAGAAGGAAGAGGTCTAGCCCCATTCTCGCTTCCTCCCTGTAGAGGGCACTGTGCCACTGCGGAGAATGGCTCTGAGATCCTATGTCCTCAATATTAATTTTTATAGACCCGCCTTTGTTGTTGTGCCCTTCCCTTTTTGTTGTTGTGCCCTTTTGACCAGAGCAATGGATGGCACCCTGAAGCAACAGGCTCCTAGCAAATGCTTTGCCATGGCTTTCGTACCCGTCAGGTTGGCGTAGTCGATCCGCTGCTTGACCTTGGCCTCTTCCACCAAAACCACGGCATTTTGGGTGAGCAGCATCTGCCGGGGCCTGGCCTTGTAGCCCTTCCGGTCATACTTGACCACAGGAACAGCATACTGCAAGGCAAAGCAGGATCACTCATGGGCCTCTATGGGGAGGTCATAGGCTTCTATGGCATTTATGGGCCTCTATGGCTGATCATATGCCTCTTTAGGAGTCATAGGCCCCTATGGGGGAGGCATCCACAGGCTTCTATGGAGGAGTCATAGGCCTCTATGGCTGATCGTAGATCTCGGGGGATCATACGCTTCTATGGGGAGCACAGGCCTCTATGGGGATGTCATAGGCCTCTAAGTCATCCTGAGTCCCCCTTCGGGGGTTGAGAAGTGATGGGATAGAAGTACGGGAAATGATAATACATCAATCATAGGCCTCTATGGGGGGCACAGGCATCTGTGTGGGAGTCATAGGCCTCTATGGGGAAGTCATAGGCCTCTATGGCTGATCATATGCCTCTATGGAGGAGTCATATGTTTCTATGGGGGAGTCATAGGCCTCTATGGCTGATCATAGGCCTCTATGATCAGCCATGCTTCTATGGGGAGGGGCACAGGCCTCTATGGGGAAGTCATAGGCCTCTATGGCTGATCATATGCCTCTATGGGGGGTCATAGGTCTCTATGGGGGAGTCATAGGCCTTTAAGAATGGGCATAGGCCTCTATGGATGATCATAGGCCTCTATGACCGGGGGGGGGGGGGGGGGGGGGGTCATAAGCCTCTATGGGGAAGCCATGGGGCTCTACCGCTGACCATATGCTTCTTTTGGTGGGGTCATGGGCCTCTATGGATGGTCATATGAAAAAGATCTTGGAGTCCTCGTGGACAACAAGTTAAACATGAGCCAACAATGTGATGTAGCGGCAAAAAAAGCCAATGGGATTTTGGCCTGCATCAATAGGAGCATAGTGTCTAGATCTAGGGAAGTAATGCTACCCCTCTATTCCGCTTTGGTTAGACCACACCTGGAATATTGTGTCCAATTCTGGGCACCACAATTCAAGAGAGATATTGACAAGCTGGAATGTGTCCAGAGGAGGGTGACTAAAATGATCAAGGGTCTGGAGAACAAGCCCTATGAGGAGCAGCTTAACGAGCTGGGCATGTTTAGCCTGAAGAAGAGAAGGCTGAGAGGAGATATGATAGCCATGTATAAATATGTGAGTGGAAACCACAGGGAGGAGGGAGCAAGCTTGTTTTCGGCTTCCCTGGAGACTAGGACGTGAAGCAATGGCTTCAAACTACAAGAAAGGAGATTCCATCTGATTCCAGTGAGGAAGAACTTCCTGACTGTGAGAGCTGTTCAGCAGTGAAACTCTCTGCCCTGGAGTGTGGTGGAGGCTCCTTCTTTGGAAGCTTTTAAATGGGCTGGATGGCCATCTGTCGGGTGATTTGAATGCAATATTCCTGCTTCTTGGCAGGAGATTGGACTGGATGGCCCATGAGGTCTTTTCCAACTCTTTGGTTCTATGATTCTATATGTTGCCATGGCTGATCATAGGCCTCTATGAGGAGTCACAGGCTTCTATGGTGGGGTCAAAGGCCTCTATGGCTGATCATGTGCCTCTATGAGGGGGCATAAGCCTCTTGGGCTTATCAAAGGCCTCGATGGGGTGGTCATAGGGCTCAAAGGGTGGGCATCAGCTCACCTTCAGCGTCTCATTTTCCATCACCTGTAGGATCTTGGCATTGATCTCTTCACTCCCTGCAATTTAATCCAAACCAAGAAAAGTGAGGTCAGCAGAGGTCAGGAGTCTGGAATGCCAGGCTGACAGCCGCCAATCCCAAGGGGTGCTTACCCAGGCGGGTGTAAAGAAAGAGGCGGGGGACACTCTGTGGGTAGTTGTCCTTCTTGCCTTTGAAGATCTCGCTGGCCACCGCCTTCTGTTCCAGCTGAAAGGTGTCGAAGGAAAATGGGAGTCAGCCTAGATGAACTTTGGGGGACCCTTCCAACTAGTATTGCGTTATGGACTTCCTTGAAAAGACTCCTTCTGTGGAGGCCTTCCAACAGGTTGATATTCCCTATATTTTCTAGGTCTATATTTCTTGATAGGACAATAGGGTCAGTCTAGATGAGCCTTGGTGGGCGGAGGGGGTCCACTTCCAATTATCGTGATTTTGAGTGCCCTTCCTTTTTTCATATTATTGTTATTATTATTAAATCATACAATATAATAATAAGAATAAAATAATAAATCATATAATACCCATAGTAATACAATATTACATTATAATAGAAAATAAAAACAAATAATGAAATAGCAATAAAATAATGCGTTCTAATTTAATAAATAATATGTGATAACGTAACAGTAACAATGATAATATATAATATAAGAAAATAATAGTAATAATAGTAACATAATATATAATAATATATACCAGAAAAATGATAATATATAATATTAGAATATACTAGTAATATAATAATACATTATAATAAAATAATAGAATAGTAATGAAATAATTTTATAATTTAATACTATAATAACATATAATAGCAAAAAAGGTAATCTGTTATAAGAATAACAGAATAACAATAATAGTAATAAAATCATAAAACATAATTTAATAAATAAATTTAATAATATAATAGTAAAAATGATAATATATATTACAAGAAAATAATAATAATAATAATAATAATAATAATAATAATAATAAACTTTTCGCAGTGGAAAGAGACCCCCCCCCCCCCCCGAGGGTCATCTAGCCCAGACTTGTGCAAACTTTGGCCTTCCCGGTGTTTTGGACTTCAACTCCCACAATATAATAATAATTGTTGTTGTTGTTGTTAACTCCCACAATATAATAATTGTTGTTGTTGTTGTTGTTGTAAACTATTTGCAAGAGCCACCCCCCCCCCCAAGAGGGTCATCTAGCCCAGCCTTGAGCAAACTTTGGCCCTCCTCGGTGTTTTGGACTTCAACTCCCACAATTCCTAACAGCCTACCAGCTGTTAGGAATTGTGGAAGTTAAAGTCCAAAACACCAGGAGGGCTAAAATTTGCCTATGTCTTACCCCACTGACCCAAAGATGGACACCATTCAGCTTCTGTTTGCTTGTTGTGATAAGGATGTGCTCAATACAGGCCAATAATAATAGACTTTTAGCAGTGGAACGAGACCCCCAAAGGTCACCTAGCCTGACCCCATTGTCCCAAAGATGAACACCGTTCAACATCCGCAGGCCATTGGTCCTCACCTGCTGCTTCCACTCGGGGCTGATGCGCTTGCAGTAGCTCCAGACCATGTTCTGCATGCAGAGGTCGCGCAGAAGCTGAGAGGCCTGCAGAGGGATGAAGAGGAAGAGCTGACCATTCAAAGCCCAGGCGGAGAGGAGATCAACGTGGATGGACAGACGACACACACCCAGACATACACACAAAGCCTACCTCTTTCAGGGAAGGAGGAGGCACTGGCCAGGACTTGTCCAGGACGTTCTTGGGGAGGCAGCGCTTCAGGGTCATCAGGAAGGAGTAGCGGATATAGTCCAGGAAGTACTCATTCTCCGGCCCTCGAGGCTGGTTCCGGAATATGAAGCCCTGGATGAACCTGCAAGAGGAGGAGAGGAAGTAAGGAAGCCTTCCTCCAAAACAGGGACAGCACTGAAGTCCGAGAGAGAGTTCGCTTCCTTACCGCCGGACGGTTTCCACGGCCCACTTCCTTTTGGCGGCCTTCCGGCGGCCCAGCGTCCCCCGCCACCAGGACTGGATGGTAGTGGCTGAGGAGGAAAGAGGGAAGATACTCAGGGCATCCTTCTCCCAATGCCACCTCCCTTCTACCTGCCATGAGACCCCAACAGGCCCTTCATCTTCCTTCCTTCTCTCACCTGAGTGCTTCATTTCTTGGAACTTCTTTCTCTGATGGAACCCTCTCCAGGAAGCCTGGATCTCTGTGGCTGCAGGAATAATAATAGTGCAATATTATATAAATATAAGAATATCATAACAGTGAAAAATGTGTACATGTGGATGTGGCGGAGGTGTCCACTAACACAGACAGACTCCCACCACCACACTACAGCTCACACTACACAGGAGACACCAATGACCCTCACGCCAATGACATTGCAAGTTATAGTGAGCACCTCACCCCAGTGTTCCTTTTTCTCTCCATTGGTGTGGAATTTGCATGCCCACTGCCTCTCCAGCAGGTTCCGTTGGGTCATGGAGGTTCTGTGTGCCAAGTTAGGTCCAGGTCCATCATTGGTGGGGATCAGAGTGTACTTTGATTGCAGGTGATCTATAAATCCCAGTACCTACAACTCCCAAATGTCAAGGCTAATTCCCCACAAATCCCCCCAGTATGTTCTGTTGGTCATGGGGGTTCTGTGTGCCAAGTTAGGTCCAGGTCCATCATTGGTGGGGATCAGAGTGTACTTTGATTGCAGGCGATCTATAAATCCCAGTACCTACAACTCCCAAATGTCAAGGTTAATTCCCCACAAATCCCTCCAGTTCTGTGTGCCAAATGTGGTCCAGGTCCATTATCGGTGGGCATCGTAGGATGATACAGGGTGAACTACAACTTCCATTATGTGGAGTCAGGCCCTCAAACCCCTCCAGTATGTTCGGTTGCTGCTCAGTTCTGCTCTGTTTGTCATGCAGAGAGAGTTGAAAAGAGTAGGAAAGGGTTAAGGGAGTGGGTGGGGTCATGCAAATTCCACACCCAATGGAGAGAGAAAGGAACACTGGGATGTGGCACTCACTATAACCTGCAGTGTCACTGGAAGGAGGGCCATTGTTAATTGCCTTGAGTCTCCACAGAGAGAAAGGTGGTGTATAAATCAAGTTTAATAATAACGTAATAATATTATACTAATACAATATTAATAATAATATATTAATACAATAATATAGAGTATTTAATAACAATATAATAAAATAATAAAATTATCATAATAATACAATATACTCACCCAGGCTCTGCTTCCGGACCTCCAGGGCATCTTCAGTGGCAAAGAGAGTCTTGGGGAAACGGATGAATATCTTTGTCCTGAGAATCAGAGGCGTTTGTGAGATGGGGCAGGATCCCCCACACACAAGCAAATGGGGCAGGTTCTACCTCCTAGTCCAATCCCGCCCCGAAATGCACTTACCTTCCCATCTTATATTCCTCCTGCTTGCAGCCGAGGTGGTTCAAGAGCAGGGCCACGCCGTCCTGCGGCCTCCCATCCCACAAAGGCCACGTTTCCGGACACAGAGACTTATATCTGGGCAGAGGGAGGAAGGAAGGAAAGCTGCCCATTGGCAAAGATAGATGCAAGTTCCCTGCCACCCGTCCAGAGGGGAACATCCTTAAGAGTGGACCCAGAGAAAGGAGGAAGACTTCTATCATGGGTAACAAGGCGAATAGTGTGTGGGAGTCGAACAATACACTTCAGGGGAGTTTTACTACTGATTCCAAAGAGAGAAATGAGGATTTGGCTCATGTATATGGGCTGCCAGAACTTTGAATAAAACTCAACGATGTGTAAATACATATTATATAAGAACTGATAAATTGTTAAGAAACTGATTACTCGGAGGACAGTAGGAAGTCTATTTTTTCCCCCTTCTTCTCCTTTCCTTTCTTATTTTTCTCACTTCACCATTTCACCCATCTGTCTTTGACTAAAAAACATGTTTTCTTCACTTTCGCGGTAAATATAACTAAAATGCACAATAAAAAATATATTTAAAAAAAAGAATTGGTCAGGTAGGATATAATAGCTATTATAAATACTGTATTATAAATATAGCTATTATAAATATAGCTTTTATAAATATTATAATATAAATATGCCAAGTATGCATATAATATTATAAATAAAGCTACTATAAATATTATAAGTATACATATGCATATATTATAAATATAGCTATTATAAATAATATAAGTATTATAAGTATACATATAATATAAATATAGCTATTAGGAATATAAGTACGACAAGTATATGTGTGTGTTTGTGTGTGTATAATATAAAATAGCTATTATAAATATTATAATAGAAATATGACAAGTATACATATAATATTATAAATATAGCTATTAGAAATATAACAAGTATGAGTATACATATATTATAAATATAGCTATTAGAAATATAACTATGGATACTTGTTATATTTATATTTCTAACAGCTATATTCATATTATATGTATACTTGTTATAATATTATAAGTAAAACAAGTATACATTTAATATTATAAATATAGCTATTAGAAATATATGACCAATGTGACATCTATAAATATATTATCAATATGACAAGTATATATTATAAATATAGCTATCATAAATATTATAATATCAATATGACATCTATAAATATATTATCAATATGACAAGTATTATAATATCAATATGGCAAATATAAATATTATAATATTTGCCAATTATGTTGTGTTAATTTTTTTTAAATTAAAGAATAAATTTTTAAAATAACCTTTGGAGGAAAACTTCGTATTTCCGCCGATAGGCAAAGCCGGCCCTGCGGACCCTCAGGTTCTCCATCAGCCCCAAGTACTTCACTTGATGCCGGATCAGGACTTCATCAAAGCGGCCTGGAAGTGGCACAGAAAGAGAGAATTAGCCATGGGCCTCACAGACACACACCCCCCCCCCCACACACACACACACACACACATGCTCACACACTCCTTTGGGGGCCAGACCCTTTCCTTTCCAGGGAGACCCACCCGGCTGCTTGGCGTCATTGGGCTTGATACAGCGGATGTAGGAAGGCTCCTTGGACATCAGGATCTCCATCAGCTTGGAGAGGCTGGTCTTGAACTGAGTCACCGCCTGCCAAGAAGGAAGAAGATTGACCAGCGTTGAGGCCAAGGGAGCTGCCATCAAAGTGACCAAGCCCTGCCCCTTTCTTGACCAGCAGACTCACCGTCTCCGGCCGCTTCTTGTCCGTCAGCTCCGTCCGGTCAAAGCATTGGGTGAGGATGGGGTTCTCCGAGTTGCACATGGCCTTTTGTTTTTTTGGAGGGGGGAACACAAGAGTTATGTGGAATCTCAAACACATCCTGCACAAGTTTATAGTCCTCATCAAGGAGACAGATACGAATCTAACATATACCATGCAGCTGCAGAGAAGTCTACAAAGGGACCTCCAAACGCACACGAATCGAGGAACATGAAAAGCACTGCAGACCAAGTCAACCAGAGAAGTCAGCCAGAGCAGAGCACCTGATGAACCAACCTGGGCACAGCATAGTATTGGAGAACACAGAAATGCTGGACCACTTTCACAACCACAGGAAGCCATTGAAATCCACAAGCACGTGGACAATTTCAATAGAAAGGAGGAAACCATGAAAAGGAACAAAATCTGGCTCCCAGTATTAAAAAAAACCTCCAGGCAGGAAACAATCAGGGCCAGCTAACACCTCCCAACAAAGGATTCCTCCAGGCAGAAACCAGCCAGGCTTTGAAGCTGCAAAGCTTTGCAATGCTAACATCCAAAAACAAACAAGATACAACAGTTGAGCATCTGCTCTTTAGCAAGCAGAGTGTGAAGTGCCATGTTATGCGGCTGTAAAGAATTCAGAGCTTAGGAGGCAAAGAGTCCAATCTTAAAAATTACAAAAGGTTTATTTAGAATAATAAGAAATAACTGCATTTCTTAATACCCAAGAACTGGGTCTGAGCTACTCTAGCACCCATCTAAGAATTCAAGAGAGGGAAAAACTCCATCACGACATCTCTCCTGACACACAGGCAGAGAGAGATCTCAAAGCACACAGCAAATAAGAAGGCAGATTCAAAAAGGTTTGCACTAGAAAAGTACCCATCTTAAACAGCCAATCAGAATCACACCAGAAAGAGAGAAAAGATATGGAAAAGATCCATCCCCAACTGTCATACAGGAGACAAGGGGGAAGGGAAACCTTCAGTCTATACCAGGCATGGGCAAACTTTCTAACTTAGGGGTTACATGCTAGAAGGACTGGCTGCTCATTGATGGAAGGAAGGAAGGGAAGGAGGAAGGAAAGAGAGAAGGAAGGGAGGAAGGGAAGAATGGAAGGAAAAGGGGAGGGAGGGAGGGAAGGAAGGAGGAAAAGGTGGAATGGGAGGGAGGGACAGATGAAGCAAGGGAAGTTCAAAGGAAAGAGAAGGAAAGAAAGACAAAAGGCAAGGAAGAAAGGACAAAAAGGTGGACGGGAAGGATGGAAGAAGAGGGTAAGGAGGAAGGAAAGACAAAAGGGAGGGAAGGACGAAAGGGTGGAAGGGAAGACAGAAGGAGGAACGGGCGGATGGGAWTGGAGGGAGGGAGAAAGAGGGATGAGAGGGATGAAAGAAAGAAGGAAGGAAAGACAAGGGAAGGAAGGAGAAGAGGAAGAGAGGGAAGGAAGGGTGGAAGGGAAGGAACAAGGGAGGGAGAAAGAGGGAAAGAGGAAGGAAGGGAAGGAGGACGGAAAAAGAAGGGAGGATGTGAAGGATGGATGGATGGAAGGAAGGGAATGGATGGCGGAGAAAAGACAAAAGGGAAGGAATGAAGGAGAAAGAGAGGGAAGGAGAGAGGAAAGGAGGAAGGACAAAAGGGTGGAAAGGAAACGAAAGGAAAGGAAAGGGTGATCAATGAGAGGAAGGCCTGAGAAAAAAGCCCAAGGGATTGCATCCGGGCCCCAGGCCTGAATTTGCCCATACCTATTCCTCACTGAGGACTAAACTGTTCCTCATTGAAGACTTCAGACTTGGGCAGTGTGGAGTTGAATCCCAACACTAATCAAGGTGATTAACTGCAACATTTACACTTGCCTCCAACAGACAAGAGTTCTTTCTCCCACCCGGGACCTCCCTTTCTTAGTTTCCAATATACCTCACAACCTCTGAGGACGTCTGCAATAGATGTGAGCAAAACATCAGGAGAGAATGCTTCTGGAACATGGCCAGACAGCACGGAAAACTCACAGCAACCCAGATAGGCAGATTAGTTGGCAGGGAAAAGGCTTTGCTTGAATTGCCCTCTATTCTCTCCTCCGATTTCTATTTATTTGACTAGGGGACGGGGACTGCTCACCTCTTTCAGGTTCCGGAAGAGGAGGTCGTTATTCTTGTCCAGGAAACCTAGGCAGAAAGCAAAATAAGGGGGTCAAAAGGTGGCCAGAGGAGGGTCGTTGTTGCACTCCAGAACAGGAACACCACAACAGCTTGGTAAAATCAGCAAGCTGTTAATTGAAGAATATATGTAGGCAAGGCAGTAAAAATGGTAAAAACAGTATAGTCCCAAGATAAAGAATAGTCCATGAGCTTCAAGACACAAAGGTAAAACACAAGATCCAAGGGTACAAAATCCATAGAACAAGACAGAATGAAAATCCAATACACAGACCAGGAGCCTGGCAAAACTTGGTACATGAAGCTAGGAATACTTGGAAACAAGACTGTCATGAAATTCCAGCACTGACGAGACTGAGCTAACGCTTTCCCTTGTATCAATATAAAGCTTTTCCTGTCCCCAGAACTGAAAGGAAAGCATTTCTCTTGCCCTTACAACCAGATAAGGGTTTCTTATCTCTCTTTTCCTGCAGATGAATTGAACTTTGTTGCACCTGAGAACTTTGCCTGTTTACAAAAGTCTTGCTTTCTATCTCCACTATCATTAAATTCTGCACCTGACATATCATTCTCAGAAGATGGTTTCTCAGCGAAAGACTGTTGAGGGCCCCTCCCAGGAATGTGACCTTGTAAATCTTCCTGAGACACCTTGGGCCTCTCACCTGGGCTTAACTCAGGCCCAGGCAAACGCTCATCCCCATTGCCAACAGACCCAGACCCAGGAAACGCTTCATCCCATTCCCACCATAAACATTAGACACAATCACAGGCTGAACTACAACAGTCGAGGGGACAACATGGCCGACGAGGAGGCCCCTTTTGAGGTGCAAGGCCTACCTGCCACGCTGTAGTTGACCTCTCCCGCATAGTGCAGCAGGCGGAACTCCTCCCGGCCCAAGTTCTTTCGCGTCTTGGCGTCAGCCAGCTTGTGCCTATAGAGAAGTCGCCACAGAGGAAGTCAGAGATGGACGCTGCCAGGCCAAGCCCAACAGGAGACTTAACTGACCAGTCCAGCAAAGACCCTGCCCTTTCCTCCCCTCCGGATGCAGAGAGGATGCTCCCAGGCTCACGTCAGGAAGTGCGGGTGGCTCCTGATGGTCTCCTCCAACTTCTCCAGGAACGTGGCATCTGTGGCATCTCCAGGCCGCAAGCACTCCTCATCCTGCAGAAGAGAGGAAGACCATGGTGCATAGGAAGGGCCTTAGTGGTCACCGTGGAAGCTTCTTTAGGGATCTACCTCACAGGCTGTTCTCCTCCCTTCTTTCCTTCCTTACCAAAATGGCAATGATGCCCTTGAACTTCTCTTCCACCAAATCGCAGATGATCTTGTTGTTGAAATACGGGACCGTCTCCCACTGAGAGGAAGAGGACAAGGATCAGAGTTGGAGGGAAAGAGGACCCAGGAACTCTGGAATGGTTGTTCTTCCCAAGCCCCATTTCCCCTTCCATATAGAACAGCATTTCTCAACCTGGGGGTAACGAGGGGGTTTCAGAGGCGTCACCAAAGACCATCAGAAAACATATATTTCTGATGGTCTTGGGAACCCCTTTGGCAGAGAAGGCTGAAGATCCCTCCACCTGTCCTTCTCTTCCTTTTTGGAAACAGACGGTGAATCCTCCCACAAAAAGCCCTCCTCTGCAGTGATTGAACAGCCTCTCAGCCAAGGGGAGGGCTGTTTCTGAGATACCAAGCAGGGAGGGGACAGCAGGCGTGCTTGGCACATGGAAGCGTAATGCGCATGTGCGGGCAAGGGAGAGCATGGAAGGCTGGAGGGAGGCTCGCACCGGCAAGTCCCTTCAAGACATGGAGGTTTTGTGTACCAAGTTAGGCCCAATTCTATCGTTGGTGGGGTTTAGAATGCTCTTTGTAGCTTAACTATAAATTCCAGCAACTACAACTCCCAAATGTCAATGTTTATTTTCCCCAAACTCCACCAGTGTTCACATTTGGGCATATTGAGTATTTGTGCCAAGTTTAGTCCAGATCTAGTATTGTTTGAGTCCACAGTGCTCTCTGGATGTAGGTGAACTACAACTCCTAAACTCAAGGTCAACGCCCACCAAACCCTTCCAGTATTTTCTGTTGGTCATGGGAGTTCTTTGTGCCAAGTTTGGTTCAATTCAATCATTGGTGGAGTTCAGAATGTTCTTTGATTGTAGGTGAACGATAAATCCCAGCAACTACAACTCCCAAATGACAAAATCAATCCCCCCAACCCTAGCTGTATTCAAATGTGGGTGTATTGAGTATTTGTGCCAAATTTGGTCCAATGGTTGAAAATACATCCTGCATATCAGATATTTACATGACGATTCATAATAGTAGCAACATTACAGTTATGGAAGTAGCAACGAAAATAATGTTATGGTTGGAGGTCACCACAACATGAGGAATTGTATTAAGGGGTCATGGCATTCGGAAGGTTGAGAAACACTGCTCAAGAGGTCAATGGTTCTCACCGCGATGCCCTCTGCCTCATATTCCTCCTGCTCCGACTTCAGGGTCAGTTCGATGAAGAGCTGCTGCAGCTTCTCATTGCAGTAGTTGATGCAGAACTGCTCAAAGCTGTGGAAGAAACAGTAGGAAGTTCAGCCCCACGTAATGAGGGATATTTTGTTTTGAGTGGGGTCACCTTTTGACCCTTGGGGAAGGCAATGTGTGGCCTGCAACATGAGCAACGCACCTGTTGTGCTGGAAGACCTCGAAGCCGTAGATGTCCAGCAGACCCAGAACAGAGCAGCTTCTCCTCCACCCCAAGAGCTCCGTTTCCTACCAAAAGGAAAGCAGACTGAGCCCAACGTGGAACGAACCTTGACCCTCAAGCCATTCCTGCTTGCCTCCCTCCTTCCTTCCAAGGCCCGGCTGACCACTGACCTTGTACTCCAAGGACCGGTTGATCTTGTTCACCAGCCAAGAGAAGGTCCGACCATAAATGGCCTTAGCCAAGGCATCACGCGCGTAGGCCGCCTGCTCCAGATTCAAGGGGCTGACCAGCTAAAAGGCCGTAAGAGGTTCGTCGGTTAGTCAGTTGCCCATCTGCCCAGAATGGAGCCCCTCCCTGTGCCACCTTGGCCCTCACCTCTTCTCCCTTCGCAATGATCTTCTTGTGAGTCAGGGCTTCCCGAAGAAGAGCGCTCTCCACCCCCAGGAGCTGCAGGAGAGAAGGCCGTCACCCTAAAGCATGGCGTACCCGTAGTCCTAACGTCAGATCATTCTAATTTTATTTATTTATTTATTTACTATATTTACACCCCACCCACTCTCACCCCGAAGGAGACTCAGAGCAGCTTACAAGTTATATGTACATACACGATATTATATTATTAGCATAGCCTGATATTAACATATATTACTATATTGTACTATACCACCATACTGCCATATTATTAGTAATATTACATGTAATATATAATATTGTATTATTAGTAAATTATATTACAGTATTATGTACGTACAATATATTATATTATTCATTTAGTACAATATTAGCATTATATATTACTATATTGTACTATACCACTATACAGCAATATTATTAGTCATATTACATGTAATATATAATTATATTATTATATTGTATTATTAGTATATTATTTTACAATATTATGATCAATATTATATGTACATACAATATATTATTAGCATAGCACACTATTGGTATTATATATTACTATATTGTACTATACTGCAGTATTATTAGTAATATTACATGTAATATATTTACTATCTTTTAACCCTTCCTTGCCCTCTCTGGATGCTCACTCACCCGCGCCAAGTACTTGATCTGGCTTTCTGTGGTCACTTGTGCACTGCCCTGTTCATCGGCTGCAAACTGGACGTTGCCCAGGTGCAGGACGCTGGCCACAATACTCAACAGGTCCTACTCCGGGGGAAAAGGAAGAAAGAAAGGGAAGGGCAGAGCGGTCAGTCCAGAGGCTGCAACAGCAGCAGCAGCCCAGGGGTCCCCGAGGTCTCCTTCCTTACCTCTACTTCATTATCGGTGAAGTTAATGACCGTGAGGGCCTTGCGCACCACCTTCCAGTCACTCTTGTCGTTGATGGAGCTCACCTTGGCGCACTGGCCCTGCAAGTGACAGGAAGGAGGGAGGGACAAGTAGGGATGGGGGCGGGGCCTGCTCAAGCCCCTCCTTCCTCTTTACCTGAGATGACCCTGTTTGGGAGTGTGGGGGAGGGGGAGCACCCACTTTACCTTGACCAGGAAGTGGTACTGCTGGGGGCTCCTCTCCAGACCCAGCCTCCGGAGCAAGTCGTCCTGGCCKCCCTCCAGCAACTGGTAGAAGATGTGGAAGTTCCTCTCWCCGTGGTTTTGGTGCACCACTCGTGACTTCTCCAGCAGGTAGTTCAGGATGTGGCCCCCGATGGGAGCCCCCTGGGGAGGGCACAAGGAAGCAGGATTGAACAAATGGGGACCCATGTCATCTGGTGCATCTAGGAAGAAGAAGAGGAGGAGGAAGAAGAGGGGAAGAAGAAGAAAAAGAGGAGAAGGAGGGGAAGAAAAGGATGAAAAAGCGAGGAGGAGRAGAAGGAGGGGGAGAAGAGGAGGAGAGGAAGGAGGAAGARAAGGGGGAAGAAGTGGAGGAGGATGATAAGGAGAGGAAGAAGGGGAGAAAGAAGAGAAGGAGGGAAGAAGAGGAAAGGAGGAGGAGGAAGGGAAGGATGGGTAGAAGGGGAGGAAAAAGAGGAGGAGTAAATGGAGGAGGAGAGGAAAAGGAGCAGAAGAAGAGGAAAAAGGGGGAGGAAGAGAAGAAGAGAAAAAGGGAGTATAGGGACAAGGAGGRGAGGAGGAGGAGGGGAAGAGAAGGGGAAGAGAAAGTAGAAGAAAAGAAGGGGGAGAAGAGGAGGAAAAGAAGAGRGGAAAAAGAAGAAGGGAAGGGGAAAGAAGAGGAGGGGAAGGAGGAGGGGAAGAAAAGAAAGAGGAGGAGGAGGAGGAAGAGGGACATGGCAGCAAAAATGCTCCCCCACCCTCCTAGAGACCTCAGCCTTCTTCTTCTCCACTTGAAAAGATCACCGCCCCCGCCCGGCTTGCCCACAGACCCACCTTGTAATCAAACTGGACGTCCATATACTTCCCAAAGCGACTGGAGTTGTCATTCCGCAGGGTCTTGGCATTCCCAAAGGCCTGGAGAAAGGGCAGAGGGAGGCAATGTGAGCATCCGTGGGGCAACGAGGGCAAGGCCTGCTTAGCCTCCCACGCTCCCTCTGGATGCCCTCACCTCCAGGACTGGGTTGGACTGCAGGAGGCGGTCCTTGACGGTCTCGACCTGCTCGCTGGCTGGACAGGTGACGGCGTAGTACTGCAGCACCTTCTTTGTGGCTTCCGTCTTGCCTGCCCCACTCTCCCCGGAGATCAAGACGCACTGGTCCCTTCTCTCTGTGCGCAGAGAGCGGTAGGCGTTGTCTGCAATGGCGTAGCTGGAGTGGAGGGGGAGGAGGGGTCACTCGGAATCAAGATTGGGGGGGGGGATTGGGGCAGGTGGAAGAGGCCTCCCAGGGCCATGTTTCCCCCCTTGAAACAACACTTCTGTTCCCATAGTCGTATCATGTTTGGGAAGTCAAGGCCTGCCTATCAACACTAATCTAGATGTTGACATTCAATCCCACACTGCCCAAGTGTCTAGTCCTCAATGAGGAGCAGTTAGTTAGTTTAGTATTGGCTGAGGGGATTCCCTTCCCCCAGCTCCGTCTTTCGTGAAAGCACCAGACTCTCAGTCTCAGATTAAATGGACAAATATCCTGAGCTTATTTTGCTGATACACAATGGTTCTAATAGTTACCTGGCTTGGGAAATGGCTGGAGGGATCCTGACCATAGTCCCCTTTCCCAAGGAATTATGTAAACTAGGTATGACAGTTGTGAATGTATCTATTTACTCTCTCCTCTCTCACTCTGATTGGTTGTTTAAAATTGATACTTTTCTTCTGCAAACCCTTTTTAATCTGATTTCTGCCTTCTTACACTTCAGTATGGAGAGTATGTGCTGTGTGCTTTGAGATCTCTCTCTACTTGTGTCAAGAGAAATGCAGTGATTGAGTTTTTCCCTCCCTTGAAACCTTAGAAGAGATGGATGTTAGAGTAGCTCAGACCCAGTTCTTAGTTACTACAAAATACAGTTATTTCTCATTATTGTAAATAAACCTTTTGTGACTTTTTAAGATTGGACTCTGCATCTTTGCCTTCTAAGCTCTGAATTCTTTACAGCCACATCACACTCTGCTCGTGAATGAGCCGGCGCTCAACTTTTTGTATCCTGTTTGTTTTTGGATGCTCTGCTTATCATTTAGGGTAGTTTTCCCTAACATCTAGTTCCTTGATGAGGACTATAACCTTGGGCAGGATGTGCATGGCAGTGACCAGTGCCTGAGCTCCAGCTGCGGTGTGTTTTTTCAATCGAAATGGAGAAGGACATTCTCTCCAAGCTGAGCAAACAAAAAAGTATTTCCAAGATTGGTTCCTTAGCAACCTGGGAAATGCTGGGCAAACGGAGCAGGGAAAATTCCATTCTTCTTCCTCCCTTCCTCAGACAGACACACATTTTCCAATGCCTTGGCTCTGGGTGCGGCTTTGCTTAAACACTCACAGGTGAGGGGAGACTTCGTAGAAGCTGACCCCTCGGTAGCGGTCCATGTGCTGCTTGCTGTAGATCTCCAGCTCCTTGTAAGGGTTGACCGAGACCAGGACGGAGCCAATGTAGGTCTAAGGGGGGGGGGGGGGGAGGAAACAAAGGGAGTCGGATGAGGGTCCAATGCCAAAGGGAGCTCCCCCCAGCCCTAAGAGGAGAGGACGGCACTCACATAGATGAGGTTCTCCTTGAAGCGCTTGCGCAGGTTCTCGATGAAGGCGGCTTCGCTGGTGAAGTTCTCCAAGAGGACAAAGTCCTGGACCCCGACCCGGTCACGGGCCGTTAAGGCGCTCTCCATCTCCAGGCGGACCCCCTCACTGCCCACCGTGGCCTGGGAGGAAGGACATGGGGGGCAATATGAGTAAGGAGTGCGGCCCCATCTCACAGAATGATGCAGAGCATCTTGGAACAACTTCCACCGGACCTGACAAGACTTGAGGAGCTTCTTTGCCGAAGAAGGCATCTTAGACACTTGCCCTGACTCTTACTCCCAAAGGATCCCCAAGCTCCCCTCAACCTCTGAGGATGCCTGCCATGGGCAAAACGTCAGGAGATAATGCCTCTGGAACATGGCCAGACAGCCTGGAACACACAGCAATCCAGAACCTCAAGCTCTTCCCAAGGTGCCGATGTGTGTTTATGGGAGGGGGATCTTACCTCATGGTGGGGTAGGTGGTACCCCATGGGGATGAGGCCCCTTTTCTGCTGGATTTGGGCCCACAGGCCCTCCAACCTCAAGGGCTGCATGGCGAGAAGACTGAGCAGCCACCGCCCTTCCTTGCAGGTGCCAGGGAAGAAACGACCCAGGTGCTGCTCCACCTGAAGGGGCATCTCCTCCCCCAAGAAAACCCCAGAGGGAAAGAGAGGGAGGGAAAGGGAAGGGAAGAGGCACCTGTGTCCCTCTCTGACCCCTGGGCCCATATGTTGCCTCCCTATCGCTTTGTATTTCAAAGGCTTGAAAAATACCCCACTTGGCATCTTTGAAATGGTTGAACAGAAGCTCTCCGAAGCTTTAGGTGCTCTTTAGGTGGATGAAAAAGGGAAAGCGGCATTGGCATCAGAACCAATTCAAATACATCAACAGGCCAATTGGGAATTATTTAGAAACTTATTATTATTATTATTATTATTATTATTATTATTACTACTACTACTACTACTACTACTACTACTACTATGCTGATGATCGTGCCATCACCGCCCAAGCATGGAGCTTTGAAATGGTTGAACAGAAGCTCTCTGAAGCTCTAGGTGCTCTTACTGCTCATTACAGGGAAAGCCAGTTGATTCCTAATCCATCTAAAATGCAGGCGTGTGCTTTTCACCTTAAGAACAGACAAGCATCCCAAGCTCGGAGGATGACCTGGGAAGGAGCAATGCAAATACCTGGGAATCATTCTGGACTGTGCTCTGACTTACAAGAAGCACTGCTTCAATATCAAGCAAAAAGTGGGCGCTAAAAATAATATCATACAAAAGCTGACTGGCACAACCTGGGGTTCACAATCAGACACAGTGAAGACATCTGCCCTTGTGCTTTACT
Source organism: Anolis sagrei ordinatus (assembly GCF_025583915.1). Classification (NCBI taxonomy): domain Eukaryota; kingdom Metazoa; phylum Chordata; class Lepidosauria; order Squamata; family Anolidae; genus Anolis; species Anolis sagrei. The sequence goes on along the minus strand of NW_026844589.1, from coordinate 7,879,132 downwards.
ACTCTGCTCCTGAATACACATGCCCAGTGTGAAAAACACACCACATTAAAACAGTGGTGAGACATGCCGCATTATCACAGAATGTCTACGCACAACACCACTGGAGAAATTATATTGTTTAGCCAGTAGTGCACCACCTGACATCTGTTGGAAAGTAGCAGCCAATAATGAAAGGACCGAGGTAGTGACATCTCCGGCCTATCCTGTGTTTGGATATCAGACAGCAAGCCAACACCTTAAATCAAGAAATAGATTCCTGAGATCTTCAGAGATACTTGCAGGAACAGCTCAGCAAGCAAGAGTCCAAAAGCGGCAGGCTCAATCCCAGAACCTCAACCAATGGCTGACACTAAATGAGAGACTCCCTCCTGGGCACACAGAAGACTGGGAGACTTGGAAGGCGCTGAACAGACTG
>NW_026844589.1:7798717-7873717 GCF_025583915.1 Anolis sagrei ordinatus | reverse complement strand
GCCAGCACGTCAACGACTTAAATCAAGACATAGTTTTCTTAGATCTACAGAGACACTCGCTGGAACACCCCAGCAAGTGAGAGTCCAAAAGTGGCAGGCCCAAACCCAGCACCTCAATCATGGGTGATACCAGATGAGAGACTCCCCCCTGGGCACACAGAACACTGGGCGACTTGGAAGGCGCTGAACAGACTGCGCTCTGGCACCACGAGATGCAGAGCCAATCTTAAGAAATGGGGCTACAGGGTGGAATCCTCGGCATGCGAGTGCGGAGAAGAACAAACCACTGACCACCTGCTGCAATGCACCCTGAGCCCTGCTACATGCACGATGGAGGACCTCCTTATGTTATTATATTAATATATTAATACATTATTTTTATTATTATCATTATTTTATTATATTATTATTATTACTATTATATTATATTATTGTATTAATATTATATTATTTATTAATATATCAATACATCATCTTATATTATTATATCGTTATTTTATTATATATTGTGTTATTTTATTTATTATTCTTTTATTATTGTTAAAACTATATTATTATTACTATTATATTATGTTATTGTATTAATGTTATATTATTTCTTCATATATTAATACATTATATTTTATTTTATTTATTATTATTACTATCATATTATATTGCTATATTATTACATTATCTTATATTATTATTATTACCATTATTATGGAAGGGTTCTGATTCACAACAGGCTGAATATCCCATACTATGGAGTTGCCTATAGGAATGCCTATTATGACTGGCAGGGTGCGCTCTGTGGCAGGAAGTGGGGGTGAAGGTGGAGTGGCCTGGTGGTGCCCAGGTGGAGTGGCCAGGCCCCAAAGAGACCCCCCCCCCAGACACACACCCCCCCGCCCATGCTGAGAGGCACGCCCTGGCCTACCTTCTCCTCCTCCTCCTCCTCCTCTTTCTCTTCCTCCTCTTCCTCCTTTCTCCCCAGCCGCCCTTCCTTCTTTCCTTCTCTTTCCTTCTTTCAGTCCTCTTTTCGGTCGGGGCGAGAGAGAGAGAGGGCGGGCGGGGCCAGGCAGGCAGGGGCCGGGGTGCGCATGCGTGGTTGAGGGAGGGCAGGGGAGGGGGCCGAATGCCACCCGCCCAGGCCACGCCCACCGACGGGCCCAATTTGGGCGGGAAAAGGGTTCAGGTCGAGGGGGGCTCCTGAGGGAAAAAGGAGGGCGAGCAAGGGGAGGAGGGAAGGGAAGGGTCTCTCTCTCTCAGAGAAAAGTTCTCTCTCTGAGGGGAAAAGGGAGAAGAGAGAGGTATCTTTCTCTCTCTGAGGAGAGGGGAAGGCCGAAAGAAGGGGTCTCTCTCTCTCTCTCTGAGGGGAAAAAGGCAGAATAGAGGGGTCTCCCTCTGGGGAGAAGTGAAGGCCCAAGGAAGGTCACTTTCTCAGAGGGAAGAAGTAGAGCACTGAAGGCAGAAAGAAGGAGCCTTTCCCTCTCAGGCTCTCCCTGAAGGGAAAAGGGAGAAGAATGGGCTTTCTCCAAAGGGAAGTGAAGGCAGAAGGAAGGGGAAAGGGGGTCCCAGAAGAAAGGGCTTTCCCTCTCTGAGGGAGAAAGGAAGAAGAAAGAGTTCTCTCTGAGGAGAATTGAAAACAGAAGGGGTCTCTCTATTTCTCTCTCTCTCTCTCTGAGGGAAAAGACAGAATAAAAGCCTCTCTGACAGTAAAGACTAAGTAAAAGGTTCTCCCTGTGGGGGAAGACAGAGTAAAAGGTTCATTCTGAGGGAAAAGACAGCGTAAAAGGTTCTCTCTGGGGAAAAATACAGAGTAAAAGCCTCAGGGAAAAGATAAGAGTAAAAGGTTCTCTCTGAGGGAAAAGACAGAATAAAAGCCTCACTCTGAGGGAAAAGATAGAGTGAAAGGCTCTCTCTCAGGAAAAGACAGGAAAAGTTTCTTACTGAGGGAAAAGACAGAGTAAAATACTCTCTCTGAGGGAAAAGATAGAGTAAAAGGTTCTCGCTGAGGGAAAAGACAGAGTAAAAGGCTCTCTGAGGGAAAAGACAGTAAAAGACTATCTGAGGGAAAAGATAGAGTAAACGCCTCTCTCGGGGGAAAAGACAGAGTAAAAGGCTCTCTCTCAGAAAAGACAGAGTAAAGGTTTTTTGCTGAGGGAAGAGAGAGTTAAAGGCTCTCTCTTAGGGAAAATATAGAGTAAAAGGCTCTCTTGGGGAAAAGACAGAGTAAAAGCCTCTCTCTCAGGGAAAAGATAGAGTAAAAGCCTCTCGGGGAAAAGACAAGAGTAAAACACTCAGGGAAAAGACAGAGTAAAAGGTTCTCTCTGAGGGAAAAGATCGAGTAAAACATTCTCTCTCAGGGAAAAGACAGAGTAAAAAGGCTCTCTCTGAGGGAAAGAAAGGCAGAATAAAGGGGTCTCTGAGGAAAAGAAGCCCCAGAAGAATGGGCATTCTATCTAAGGGGAGAAAGGAGAAGTGAAGGCAGAAGGAAGGGCTCTCGGAAGGAAAACAAGAGCAGAAGAAAGGGGTCTGTCCTTGAGTGAAAAGGCAGAGTAAAGGGTTTTCTCTAGGGGATGTGAAGGCAGAAGGAAGGGGTCTTTCTCTGAGGGGGTCCCAGAAGACAGGGCTGTCTCTGTGGATAAAAGGGCATCAAAGAGACCCAGGGCCTTTGAGGTGAGGGAGCCTCTGCTCTGAGAGGCTCCAGGAGGGCTGTCTTGCCTTCCCTTCCCTGCCATTGGGCCTTCCCAGGCAGGCCTACTTGGAGGTCTCTTTGCTTTCAGTTCAAAGGCCTCGCCCTCTTTGCAGGTGGGTTATCCTTTTTTCTCTTCTTTTTCTCGGATGTTATCATGCTTAAAGGTTTTTTATTTCACAGCTTCTGTTCTCTCGGATGCCACTCTCTCAACAGCGCCTGTCATCACAGCAGACATGCTTCCTTCCCGGCTCCTTCAATGAGCCAACCTAGAGAGGCGATTGTTTGACAGGCAACACAAACAGTCTCTGTGGAAAGTTAGCATTGTCTGTGCATGTCTTGGAGTGCATGCCTTCTGTGTTTCGGGGATGTGATGGAAAGTAACATGGGAAAGCTGACCTGTTGCACGCATATCCAGAGGATTAATCACATACAACATGTTGCGTGTCATTAGCAAAGGCCATGGGATCTCTACATTGCACTTAAATGGGCAAATGGCAGGTCCAAGGAAGTACCTGCCACTTGACAGAAATGTGTCCTGTTGCAACTGAGTATGTTTGAAGGAAAAGAGACGTGCAGACCATTAAGTTACAAACATCTGACTTACCAGCAACTCATAGTTAAGAACAGGTGGGACAACAGGATGCAAGAGGAATCAACCCCTCAGAAAGGAAATTCGGTCTTGGAAGAGTTATTATGGTGGGCCCAAGGAAGCACCTGCCACTTGACAGAAAGGTGCCCTGTTGCAACTGACAGTGCCTCTGAAGGAAAATGGAAGTATAGACCATTCCCGAGGTACAAACATCTGGCTTGCAAACAACTCATAGTTAAGAACGGGTGGGACAACAGGAAGTGAGAGGGATCTACCCCTCAGGAAGGAAATTCAGTCTTGGAAGAGTTATCATGGGAAAAAGGTGTCTCTACTGAAGCTTTATCACCAGTCCTTGTTTCCACAAGCCAAAATTTTCAAAATCCAATGAGCACAGGAACAGAAAGTGAGGTGAAATCTTCTGAACAAGGGTGCAGACAGCAAAACGAGCACTACAAAGGTGTTAACCCTTCCCTATGCTATCCAAATATCCATGGAGCCCCCAGTGGCACAGCAGGTTAAGCCGCTGTGCTGCTGAACTTTGCTGACCTAATGGTTGGTGGTTTGAATCCAGGGAGCAGTGTGAGCTCCCACTGTTAGCCCCAGCTTCTGCCAACCTAGCAGTTCGAAAGCATACAAATGTGAGTAGATCAATAGGTACCACTCCAATGGGAAGGTAACGGGACTCCATGCTGTCATGCTGGCCACATGACCTTGGAGGTGTCTGCGGACAATGCTGGCTCTTCGGCTTAGAAACGGAGATGAGCATCACCCTAGAGTCGGACACAACAAGACTTAATGTCAGAGGAAACCTTTACCTTAAGTGTAACTCCATACATATGTGTGTATATGTATATATATATATCTGGAGTTACACTTAAAAATGTACTTGTTCCGACTTAGGAATTCAACATAACAACATGCGTGTCTTGATCATAACATGGGAACCACATGTATTAAACGTACAGCACAATGTTAGACCTCACACAATGCTTGGAGTACTTTTTAAAACTAGGCTCAGCTGATGTGTGTCTCATTCTCCAAAGCAAAGATCACAAAAGAATTCTGTAGTAAAACACATTAGCTGCTACTTCAGCTTGTAGGCCCCTTGCCCATTAAGAAGGCCAACATCACAGTCCAACGCAACTGTTTCATACTTTCTATCAGGGAATCCTAAAGACAAGGAGACACTCTGCCTCTCCCATAGCATTTAGGAGGCCTTTTGCCCCCACTCCTTGTTTCGTTTGCATTTTCCTGTTTGGAAATGCAAACACTCGGGAGCCATGAAGGCTAATGTTTCTCGCTCACTTAGTCTTGTAATTAATTACTCGCATTTACTCAAGTCTAATGTGCCATCGAATCTAATCGGGGGGGGGGGGGGGGGGGGGGGGGATAGGAGCTCCATGTGCTCCTGAAGTAGCTTTCCCTTTTGTTTTGGCTCAGCACGAAGATTACCATATTGCTAATGCACTAATGCGCACCCTATTTTTGGGAATGTAATTTAGCAAAAAAAAAAAAGTGAGCATTATATAAATAGGGTAATTGGCTTGGCATCTTGGGTCTTTCCTCTGGAGTTGCCTGACTACCTCTACCATGTATGCCGCAGTGGTTCTCAACCTGTGAGTTTCCAGGTGTTTTGGTTTACAACTCTCAGAAATCCCAGCCAGTTTGCCAGCTGTTGGGATTTCGAGGAGTTGAAGGCCAAAATATCTGGGGAGCCACAGGCGGGGAACCACTGACAATGCTAACTTCCCACAAATCTGCCAGGGCAATGATGGCACAAGAGAGTCAATGGCTGCGACCGCATTTCCTGCAATGCCTATGTGCCTATGACTACCCATAGACACTTATGACCAACGTCCCCATGGAGCCTCCCAGCCTCCCACACTTATGGCCAATGTCCCCATGGGGCCTCCCACATTTATGGCCAACGTCCCCATGGAGCCTCCCACACTTATGACCAACGTCCCCGTGGAGCCTCTAACACTAACGGCCAACGTCCCCATGGAGCCTACCAGCCTCCCACACTTACAGCCAACGTCCCCGTGGAGCTTCCCAGCCTCCCACACTTATGGCCAACATCCCCATGGGGTCTCCTAGCCTCTCACACTTATCGCCAATGTCCCCATGGAGCCTCCCACACTTATGGCTAATGTCCCCATGGAGCCTCCCAGCCTCTCACACTTATGGCCAACGTCCCCATGGGCCTCCCAGCCTCTCACAGTTATGGCTAATGTCCCCATGGAGCCTCCCAGCCTCCCACACTTATGGCCAACGTCCCCATGGGGCCTTCCCAGCCTCCCACACTTATCGCCAATGTCCCCATGGAGCCTCCCACACTTATGGCTAATGTCCCCATGGAGCCTCCCACACTTATTGTCAACATCCCCATGGAGCCTCCCAGCCTTTGTGCCTATGTACAGCCATAGACGCAAAAAGATCTAGCACCAAAGCAGGATTCTCCCCATGGAGCCTCCTTGCCTACACCCATAGGTGCCTGTGTCCAACTCCCAGTTTGTTTTCATCCCCACAATGGCCGTTGACCCCTCAACTGAACTATTCACACAGGCTTACGGCTTTGGACCCTCTGCGGTCTTGGCCCACCAGGCGGATGGTGTCTCCCGTGGGGAGAGAGGTGGCCCTCAGCTCCGGCATCCTGGGACTCTTGCTCCCACTGTCCCTCTGGAGCCGCCTAGCTCCAGGCAGCACTGGCAACCTTTCGGGAAGGAGCCACAATAACACCTTCTCTCTCCGGCTTCCCCTTCGTTTTGGCATATTAGTCGTGCCTCCAGACAGTTCCAGGAACTCTTTAATTTATGTGTTGTTTGCACATTGCTCTTACCTCCGTTGTTTCTTCTCCGAGACCCAAGGGAGGCTGGCGAACTGGACACACATTGAGCACTTCTGGCACAAGGCTTTGTCCTTGGCCTCTCTCATTTTCCTGAGAAAATAGCTGGGAATAGAGAGAGAGGCTCTCTCTTTACCTTGGGATCTTGTATCCCGTTCTTTGGGCCTTTTGTCTGTTAGGTCTCAGAGGCTGCCTTTCTCTGCCGAGTTATGTGCCCCCTTTCCTAAGGAGCAAACCTTAGGAGACGTTGAGGTGCTACTCCGCTTGAAACGCTGAGCAGGAGAGCCTGAATTAATTGGTTTTAAGTGTTTATTGGAAGCAGTTTATTTTTTTAATACTATTAATATTTAATTTTATTTTCATGTCTGTATGTTTTTTTGACATGAAAATATTAATAATAAAATAATTATGCTCCATACAGTCATGCCAGCCACATGACCTTGGAGGTGTCAACAGACAACGCCGGCTCTTTCGCTTAGAAATGGAGATGAGCTCCAACCCCAGAATTGAACATGCCTGGACTTAATGTCGGGGGACAACCTTTACTATGTTTTTTTTGGGGGGGGGGTTGAAATGTGTTGGTTTTGCTGTAAGATGTCACTCTGAGTCCATTTTTTAAGAGAAAAGACAAGGTAACAAGAATAATGTTTTGTCGAAGGCTTTCATGGCCGGAATCACTGGGTTGCTGTGACCTTTCCAGGCTGTATGGCCATGTTCCAGAAGCATTCTCTCCTGACATTTCATCCCCACCTCTATGGCAGTCATCCTCAGAGGTTGAGGGATCTGGCTGCCAGTATTAAAAAAAACTCTAAAATCAGAACAGTAAACAGTAAATAAAAAACAAMACTCAAGAATCAAAAACAATGTCAGCTAATCACCTTCCAACAAAGGATTCCCCTGGGCAATAAGACGCCACACCTTGAAAACTGTTAGGCTATTAAATGTTAATCATGATGGCCAATATCAACATTCACAACTACCTCCAACAGACAAGAGTTCTTTCTCCCACCCTGGACTTTCCACAGATATATAAACCCCATTTTCCTAGTTTCCAACAGACCTCACAACCTCTGAGGATATCTGCCATAGATGGAGGCAAAATGTCAGGAGAGAATGCTTCTGGAACTTGGCCAGACAGCAACCCAGAGATTCCAGCCATGAAAGACTTCAGCAATACATTGGTTGAGGGATCTGTTGGAAACTAGGCAAGTGAATAAAGAGCAACACCCAAAAAGCAGGAGAATTCCAAATAAGAATCAATCAGGGCCAGCTAGCACCTCCCAACAAAGGATTCCTCCATGCCAGACATTGAAGTTACAGGGCCATTAAATGCTAATCAGGGTAACCATTTGCAACATTCACACCTGCCTCAAGCAGACAAGAGTTCTTTCCCTCACCCTAGACATTCCATAGATATATAAACCTCACTTGCCTAGTTTCCAACAAACCCCTCAGCCTCTGAGGATGCCTGCCATAGATGTGGGCAAAACGTCAGGAGAGAATGCTTCTGGAACATGGTCAGACAGCCCGGAAAACTCACAGCAACCCATTAATAATGTTTATTTTTAAGATTTTTAATAGTTAATTCTATGTTCATTTTGTGTGTTTTTCAGGTTTAAAATTTAATTGTACCGGTTTTACCATAAGCCACTTTGAGTCTTTTTTTGAGAGAGAGAGAGAAAAGCAGAATAATAGTAGTAATAATAATGAAGCAGGTAAGCTCCTGATGGAATCGAGTTCCAAAAATCGACTTATAGTGACCTAGAGCAGCGTTTCTCAACCTGGAGGTCGGGACCCCTGAATGGGGGTCATAAGGGGGTATCAGGAGGGTTGCCAAAGACCATCAGAAAACACAGTATTTTCTGTTGGTCATGAGGATTCTGTGTGGGAAGTTTGGCCCAATTCTAACATTGGTGGGATTCAGAATGTTCTTTGATTGTAGGTGAACTATAAATCCCAGCAAGTACCAACTCCAAAATGTAAAGGCCTATTTTCACTCAACTCCATCAGTGTTCACACTTGAGCAAGTTGAGTATTCATGCCAAGTTTGGTTCAGATCTATCATTGTTTGATTCCACAGTGCTCTCTGGATGTAAGTGAACTACAGCTCCAACACTCAAGGTCAATGCCCACCAAAAACTTCCAGTATTTTGTGTTGGCCATGGGAGTTCTGTATGTCAAGTTGGGTTCAATTCTATCGTTGGGGGAGTTCAGATGTGCTTATGAAAAATAAAGTTCAGTGTCATTAATTCCTGTTGCAGCCAAGATGACATTGCTGCAATACAGTCAAGCTAAGGAATCGAGCCACGGAGAACGGTGGGAGAGGAGGGCATGTTGCAGCTGCCCAAATATTTTCCCCAGAGATAAACATTCCCCCAAATATAACTGGTTTATGTTTTGTTTGCCATGACGTTGTGCTGTTTAAGAACTCATTTTGCGGGAGGAAGGGGGTGGCAAGTCAGGATTCCTTTCCAGAGAAGCTGATAAAAAGGATTTCTCAAAACGAAACTTCTCCCAATCCTTGTCCCAGCTGGCGGCTGTGCCTTTTGCTGACAAAACCAGCTTGCAATCGGTGAACTTTGCATCAAATGAGTACAATTCATCCAGTGATCCTTAACCCCACGCCCCTCGGTCAATGGATGAAGGAGAAGAAGTAGGGAAGGCGGCTTTTCTAAAAACGATGGCCTCCTGCCCTTTTGCTAAGTCTAATGAGAAAGGTTAAGGGAGAGGTTTCCCCCTGACATTAAGTCCAATCGTATCCGACTCTGCAGTTGGTGCTCATCTCCATTTCTAAGCTGAAGAGCCGGCGTTGTCTGTAGACACCTCCAAGGTCATGTGGCTAGCATGACTTCATGGAGCGCTGTTACCGTCCCACCGAAGTGGTACCTATTGATCTACTCACGTTTGCATGTTTTTACCTGGAGCTCATGCCTCTCCCTGGATTCGAACCTGCAAACTTTCGGTCAACATATTAATATTATATTATTATTTTATTATATTATTTTATTATTAATGTATTGTTATACTATTTTATTATAATATTATTATTATTGTATTATTTATTATTTTATATTTATATAAATAAAATGTAATGTTTGTTTGTGGGATTAACAGAACTCAAAAACCACTGGACAAATTAACACCAAATTTGGACACAAGACACCTAACGACCCAATGTATGTCCTTCACTCAAAAAAATTTGTCATTTGGGAGTTGTAGTTGCTGGGATTTATAGTTCACCTACAATCAAAGAGCATTCTGAACCCCACCAACAATGGAATTGAACCAAACTTGGCACACAGTTCTCCCATGACCAACAGAAAATACTGGAAGGGTTTGGTGGGCAGTGTCCTTTGGTTTTGGAGTTGTAGTTCACCTACATCCAGAGATCACTGTGGAGTCAAACAATGATGGATCTGGACCAAACTCTACACAAATACTCAATATGCCCAAATGTGAACACTGGTGGAGTTTGGGGAAAATAGAATCTTGACATTTGGGAGTTGTAGTTGCTGGGATTTATAGTTCACCTACAATCACAGAGCATTCTGAACCCCACCAACGATAGAATTGGGCCAAACCTCCCACACAGAACCCCATGTGGGCCACAGCAATGCGTGGCAGGGGATAGCTAGTATTATAATATATATTATTATATTATTATTACAAATATTAATATTATATTATTACTTTCAGTCAGCAAGTTCAGCAGCTCAGTGGTTTAACCCACTGCGCCACCAGGAGGAAAGGAGACATGAAAGACTAGATCCCCCTTCCCCCAGAAAACGAGGGTTTTGTGTGTGTGTGTCAGGAGTGATTTGAGAAACTGCAAGTCGCTTCTGATGTGAGAGAACTGGCTGTCTTTGTCATGATCTCTAGCTCATGCCATATGATACAACTATCAACCAGTTTCCAAGATACAGAGCACATGGCCATGGGCCAAAAGGGAGGACAGGACTGGCTTCCACTGGACGAAAATATTTAATATTTAATATTTTTTATTAATATTTTCAAAAACCCATGAAACAGCGAGTCTGCTAAAAGCGAATCGCGAAGTAGCGAGGCAACACTGTATGTGTGTTTGTGTATATATATGTGGTTTTTTGTATGCATTGTAATGTAATTTTTGTTTATAGCCTTTTTAAGGGTCTTCTGCTGTGTTTTTCAGTGTTTTTATGAGTGATGGTCACTTGTTTCCCAAACGTGTCCAAATTTGGTGTCAATTTGTCCAAGGGTTTTTCAGTTATGTTAATCCTACAAATGAACATTAAATTTTTATTTATATAGATTAGGCTCATAGAGTTGGAAGAGGACCCCCCCCCCAAAAAAAAAAAAAAACCTCATAGACTTTTATGTCTATAGAAGTTAAATGAAACCCAGCACCTTTTCATTTGGGGCTGAGTCGCTATCTGTAATGTGGGGAGGGAATGTGAATGCTGTAATGTGAATGCTGCTGCATTCACACGGATCCCTTCCCTCCTTCTCCATGCAGAAAAGCTGGACTTTGCCCTGGAAATCCACTTCCAGCGAAGGCTCTCCCATTATCCCTTTGTGACCTTTGCCTCCGGCGCTGCTCATCGCCAGGATAATCAGGTAAGGACAAGGGAGACAATGTCCTGGAAAGGCTCTGAAGGAAAAACATAATTTGGGCCACAGGAAGCCATCCCGAGAGGAACAATGGCTCTTATCAGAGAGTATTTTTAGGGTCTGAAAACAGGCGGAGTAATATCTCGGAGACGTTTCCTGTTTATTTGCTGCTTCGGTGTAGAGGGACACCTCAGGATCAGAAACCCCTTTTGGGGAAGGCCCTCTGTTTCAGTGGTTAAGAGCGATTGCATGGCCTCTGGATCACTCAAGGGGGAACCTGTGTGTCTGGCTGAACTGTCCATCTTGAAATATTTGCTCTCATAACCAGCCTTGGCCTGAGGGCAAGTAAGAAGAGTCATCCGACAGAGCCATCCATCAAGAATCATAATGGGCTTGCTCTCGGGAAAGGATTGGTCAGGTGGTACTGTGCCCCCAGGTGCCCCCCTTCAATGCCATCCCAGTGTTTAGCATCTGAGCATCTTGACCAAAATTGCAAATGTAATGACACAGAGAGAGCAAACCTGTTCTTAAGTGAGGCCTGTTGGAAATAGCAACCTTCCAAGCTTGCACTAACTGTTTGTAAATGTGTATAATTGTTAATCTATATTGTATGTATATTTTGATTAAGTGTGGCAGGAATTATAGACGTGATTGTACTGAGCATGTTGCTCTGACACGACAAATAAATAAATACTGAGCATGTGCCGACTCAGGACTCAATTTTTGTATACCGTTTGCATCAGACCTCAGTGAAGGTGGGTGCATGTATGTTGCTGTTTGGACTTCAGTGGAGAAGTATGACTTTCAGACTTCAGTGAGTACACTTATACAGTTTGGACTATGGACTGTTGATATTAAGAGTGAAGTCCTGTGTTCACAACACAGGGAAACTACAAATCCTATCTATAACTGGATTATAAGAAATCTGCCTGGATGCTGAATACACACACACACACACACACACACACACACACACATATATAAGAAGTTTGAAATGTTCTTTCTAAAGAATACTACTTTGTTTTTGTCTCTTGAGTGCATATTTTGACTAAAAGGTTTCAAGGGAATGTATATCTTTTTGGCAACTTCAATGAAACAGCCATCCTCTGCTAACCAAATATTTATTTCTAGTGGCATGTCTTTATCCTTCGCAGTTTAAAGACAGGGTTCTTCAGTTTAACAGCTGAGTTACCTGTGTGCCATTACATGAATGCTTGTGAATCTCACTTGTTCAAAGAGTTGACTTCAAAATAAACTGGCAGTTGGAATTTTGTTGCGTTCCCTAATGCATGCTTTTGAATCAAAGCCTTCCAACTTTTTTTGTGAGGTAATTTATTTCGCTAGAAAGCTACAGATCCGGTCATGATTTTCTTGACTACTGGTTTTCAAAAGGTGGTCTCCACATGTTTATGGAGATTCACATTTGCCAAACTGACGTGACATCATTGTTATCTTTTCAATAAGGTTATTGTGCAGTTATTTCCAATAGGTTATGGAATTGCCACTCCTTTTGTGTCAAATACTCTATTAAGTAGGCAATGCCATCCACTGCAGAACTTTCTAAGAGTGTTTTGTTTGCTATGCTCATTTCCACAATCGGTGAGATAATTAGTTGCAATGTGTTTCTGTGTAGGCATGGCAGTCTGGGACACAATGTTCCATTCCAGTTCATTTACTTTTTTTCAGATGAAGGAGAATCTTTTTTTCCCCTGATATGCGATACAGAGTTTTTGCTATCCTTGTTTCTGAAGGTTGTGCTGCATGATTTGTTATCTGTTTTGGCTCTGAAGAAGAGCAGTTTGAGTGTCTCAACCCCAAATCCTATTGCTTCAGTGCTGGGAGGCCTGGCCCATGTATATTTGAGGTATGAACCCCAACAATGTCAACATAATATTAATGATACTGTACCAACAGCAACAAGTCCAAACACTTCACCAAGGCTGCATGAGGTTTAGTCAAGAGGAAGCAAACCAGTCTTATGACTGTCTAAGAAATTACACAAAAGAAAATGTTTCAACTGTATGCGTTCTATGTATTGTCGAAGGTTTTTATGGCCAGAATCACTGAGTTGCTATGAGTTTTCCGGCCTGTCTGGCCATGTTCCAGAAGCATTCTCTCCTGACGTTTCGCCCACATCTATGGCAGGCATCCTCAGAGGTTATATAATATATTGTATGTACATATAATATTGATCATGATATTGTAATACAATATAATACTAATAATACAATATATTCATATAATAATTATATATGATATATTACATGTAATGTTACTAATAATATTTCAGTATAGTACTGTAGTACAATATACAGTGTTCCCTCACTTATCACAGGTATTATGTTCCAGGGCCACCCGTGAAAAGTGAAAATCCGCGAAGTAGGGATTCTCTCTCTCTCTCTCTCTCTCTCTCTCTCTCTCTATATATATATATATATATATATATGTAATGTTCATTTGTGGGATTAACAAAACTCAAAAACCACTGGGTGAATTGACACCAAATTTGGACACAATACACCTATTAGGCCAATGAGTGACCATCACTCATAAAAACAGTGAAAACACAGAGGAAGAACCTGAGAAAGAGAGCGTTTGGGAGGCTCAAAGAGAGGCGAAACAGGGGCCTGCATTTTTGCACAAAGTGAGAGAACTTGAAGAGTTTGTGGAAAAGCAGCAGCGGTAGAGACGAGGGGAGAGATCCCCGAGCAGAGGAAGCCTGAGGGAACATTCTGCTCTAAGTGGAAAACATTGCCCGTACCGTTTGGCTCTGTTCCCTGGGCGGCACTCCCCAACCCCTCTCAGTCCCAGCTAGGAATAAAATTCAGCACAAAGCAAGAGCTTGCAGTTGGAGCAGCAGATAAGGCCAAAGGGCCCGGCCCTGTTGGCTCCCCTCCAGTCCGGAGCAGCCAGGAAGGCAACAGGGAGGGCAGCCGACCCCACGAAAGAACGACCCGGTCCCCAAACACAGAGGAAACACATAGCCTCTTGCCGGAAGCCACCAATATGAGTTCAGGAGTTCAGGAGACACATAACACAGAGAAGTTGGATTCGACTGTCACGACTCCTACAAACCAAACCAGTGGCCGGTTAAGGCTTATTTCCAAGGGTGGAGGCCCCAAAGGAGGAAGTGGCAGCTCAGTTCTTGCATTTCACACTGGACATCACTGCCAGAGGAAACATGGAATGTAGGGGTTGCTGTGAGTTTTCCAGGCTGTGTGGCCATGTTTCCAAAGCATTCTCTCCTGACATTTTGCTCACATCTATGGCAGGCATCCTCAAATGGTGTTATCTATGCTTATTTTTTTAAACCCCTGGGCCAGCAGGACTGAAGACCAACAGGTCACAGGTTCGAATCCGGGGAGAGGCGGATGAGCTCCCTCTATCAGCTCCAGCTCCTCATGCAGGGACATGAGAGAAGCCTCCCACAAGTATGATAAAACATCAATTCATCTGGGCGTACCCTGGACAACGTCCTTGCAGACAGCCAATTCTCTCACACCAGAAGCGACTTGCAGTTTCTCAAGTCGCTCCTGACACGACAAAAAAAAATATTTATTTATTTATTTATTTATTATTTGCTACATTTGTATACTGCCCCGCTCAGCCTGCAGGCAATTCGAGGCGGTTCACAAGACAACAATTCAATGCCAACAATATCATAAAAACATTTTAAAACATTAACATATCAATTAAAACTATAACAGTAGTAAAAAAAACAAATCATTTGGTCTCCTAGATAAAAACATAATCCAATCTCATAGTCCAATTGTTCCATAATCCTGCATCTGTTACATTGCCTTTTCAAACGCCGGCTCAAATAGCAATGTTTTGACTTTTTTTTCCGGAAAGTCAAAAGGGAGGGGGCTGATATAATGTCCCTAGGAAGGGTGTTCCATAGCCGAGGGACCACCACTGAGAAGGCCTTGAACGTGGAACAATAAATTCAGAGTGTTACATCACAATGCTGCGAACTTTGAAACGACGGCTAACAAGGGTCCGAAAGGAAAAGGGAAATGTTTTCCTGCAGCATGACAAGGCCAGACCACACACTTCACATGCCACCACAGCAGAACTTCAGAGACTGGATCGCACCACCGTACGGCATCCTCCATACAGTCCAGATTTAGCACTGTCTGACTTCCATCTCTTCCTGATAATGAAATAAAATTTGTGAGGACATCATGATGCTTCTGATAATGACGTTGAGAGAACTGTGAGACGCTGGTTGCAGAAACAGCGTGTCAACTTCTTCCTTGACGGCTTCATCGTTGGCAGAAATGTATCCAGTTGTCTGGTGATTATGTGGAAAAGTGAATAGTGGTAGTTAAAGAGCACATTCTAAGGATTATTTCTGCGTTTATTAAAATATTCCCATCCAAACCCAAGTAATGAAGGTGGAGGCATTACTTTTCATTAAACCCTGATAAGACCCAGTTTTATTTTCAGGGAAATACGATGTGGGAAATCTCCCCTCCTGCAACACTTTTCTCTTTCTCTCTCTCTTCCTTCCCACTCTCAAAGCACAAAGGCAAAAGACAAGCAACACAGACAGACTGAGAAGTTGTAATTAAAAAGCCTTAGCTGAGCAGCCAGCGCCCTTGATCTACAGAGAGATTACAGCCTCTCCCTTTCTGGAACAAAGTTCCAATTTGTCCTTTTTTTGTGGTCTGGAGAGATCTAATTTCTCTCCGCAAGTGGGAGCCAGAGCACAGACGCAGTTCTGCCACTCAGGAAGACTGTGAGTTGCAAAGCGATGCTGAAATCTCTTTGGCTGTCCAAACTCCGGAAAGTAAGGTTACAAGTTATTTTTTAAAAAAAATACAGAGAATGAATATAGTTTAATAAAACTTACAAGGAGTGTAGCATAGGTATTGCTTTAATTTTCCACATAATCACCATTCAGTTCAATGCATTTTCTCATCCATGGGACAAGTTTTTGATGCCTGTGTCATAGAAGTTTATCTCCGCCTGTTTCAGTTTTGATTTTTACCACATCACCATCAAAAAGATGTGTTTTCCACCCAGGTGTTCCTTCAATTTAGTGAAGAGATGATAGTCGCTGGGTGCAAGATCGGAGCTGTGAGAAGGGTGGCTTAAAACATCCCAATCAAATGAAGTCAACAACTCTTGTGTTGCATGAGCAGTGTGTGGACGCGCACTGTCATGAAGGATACAGACTCCCACCATCAGCATCCCACAATGTTTGTTTTGGATGGCTCTGCAAAGTTTCTTCATGGTATCTCAATCTATTCCATACCCATTTTGTCACATGCTGTCTTGACAGTATGTCCTCTCCATAAACTGAAATGATTTCACAATGAATTGCAGTAATGTTCATGCCCTTAGCACAGCATTTGTCAACCTGGGAGTCGGGACCCCTGGGGGGGTTGTAAAGGGGTGTCAGAGGGGTAATCAGAAAACACAGTATATTCTGTTGGTCATGGGTGTTCTGTGTAAAAGGTTTGGCCTAATTCTATTGCTGGTGGGGTTCAGAATGCTCTCTGATTGTAGGTTAGCTATAAATCTCAGCAAATACAACTCCCAAATGTCAAGGTTTATTTTCCTCAAACTCTACCAGTGTTCACATTTGGGCATATTGAGTATTTGTTCCAAGTTTGGTCTAGATCCATCATTGTTTGAGTCCACAGTGCTCTCTGGATGTAGGTGAACTACAACTCCAAAACTCAAGGTCAATGTCCACCAAAGCCTTCCAGTGATTTCTGTTAGTCATGGGAGTTCTGTGTGCCAAGTTTGGTTCCATTTCATCATTGGTGGAGTTCAGAATGTTCTTTGATTGTAGGTGAACTATAAATCCCAGCAACTACAAATCCCAAATGACAAAATCAATCCCTCCCAATCCCCAGTATTCAAATTTGGACGTGTCAGGTATTTGTGCCAAATTTGGTCCAATGAATGAAAATACATCCTGCATATCAGATATTTACATAATTCGTAACAGTAGCAAAATGACAGTTATGAAGTAGCAATGAAAATAATCTTATGGTTCGGGGTCGCCACAACACGAGGAACTGTATTAAGGGGGTCGCAGCATTAGGAAGGTTGAGAACCATTGCCTTAGGTGGGAAATGGAATGAGAATGCTCATCCCTAACCTTCACCACAACGCCAATCAATGAGCTACTGACGACTGGCACTTCTCATTCGCTTCTGCTAGCTTCCCACTACACAGCAGTGATACCAAGTTCTCCCTTCAAAATTCCCTGCGAGAGCTGCGTGCCTTATAACCTTACTTTCCAGATATTCCTTGTGCAGCATGAACTTCGTACTCGGAGGGAAACGGAATAAGGACGCTCATCTCTAACCTTCACAACACCAGTCAGTGAGTTACTGATGACTGGCACTGCTCGTTCGCTTTCACCGGCTTCCCACTACAGGGCAGTGATACCAAGTTCCCCTGTGAAAATTCCCCATGAGAGCTAAGTGCCTTGTAACCTTACTTTCTGGATAAGCCTTGTAGATCTGGCCCCTTCCTTTCGAAGAGAAGTTCCGCCAACTAAATCCAGGATATCCCAATGCCAAAGCTGAGGAGGATCTTGAGAAGAGACACCACTGCAGCCTGTGAGAAGAGTTCAACTAGGGAGGCTCTGCTCAGCCTTGTCCTGTCCCGCCCCCCAAAAATCGCTGAAGACACAAACACTCCTCAGGAAGGACACAGAAGAAACACTTGGAACAAGAGAAGTTGATTTAATCTGCATAATCATGGAGCACCCCTTCGGGGTTTAGCTTAAATCTAAAACGAAGCAGCAAACAGAAAAGAGATATCGGCAAAGTAAACAAAACACTTTGCAATGGGTGACTACAGGACAAAAGGTACTATCACAAAGGAGGCCTCATCATCTGCCTACCTTCTGACACCAGGACTGGGATCTCAGAGGCCTGAAGGCAGTAATCCTTAGGTGAAATTTAAGCATTTTCAAAATATACCCAGGAACAAATAGTAAGTCAGCGAAGGAAGCCAAGTGTTTGATGGAATGTGTATACAGGCCTTCTTTAAAGAGGCAGCCCTCCAAATAACATACAGAAGCAACTGGGGATGTGGGGCATCCTTCGTCCCCAACAAAGGGAGCAGACAGCTGTGCTTTGTGCTATAGATTCTCCCATTTGTGCCACTTGCATTGGACCTGGTGGGACCTGGTGTATGAACCCGTCTCCACAAGGCCTTGCCACCATCAAATTCTCTCGGCCCTCTGAATACCACAAAAATCTTTGGCATGTCAAAAGGGCAGAAAAAAGTATACATCTAACCAGCGCTGATGGGCAGGGTGTGATAGTAGAAAGACTACCAGGCCCTTCTTACATATGTTCCTTTACAATAGAGTCCCGCTTATCCAATATAACCGGGTTGGCAAAACATTGGATAAATCAAAATGTTGGATAATTTTGGCAAATAGTTTCACAGTAGAGTCTTGCTTATCCGACATAAACACGCTGGCAGAATGTCAGATAAACAAAATGTCAGATAATATAGAGTCTCCTGTGACCCGTCCGACACAGCGCTGGACACCTAGAATACTAACAACAGGGACTCAAAGAGTTAAGGCAAGGCAACGCCACGGGTCAAAGCGGCCCAGCAAGAAGTGCCCGGATGCGTGGAGGAACGTGGAAATCACAGAGAGAGGGAGGGAGGACGCTTCCGCTTCCGGTCCTGCCTCTTTTCTCTCTTTCCTTCCTCCTCCTCGTCTTGCCTTTTTCACATTGGGAATGGAGAGAGAGTTGGGGAGCAATGCTGGAGGAAAAGGGTGGTTGTCGGATAAGACAGAATGTCAGATAAGCGGAGGTAGGATAAGTGAGACTCTACTGTATTGGAAATAGAGAGAGTGTTGGGGAGCGCTCCTTTAATTGAAGGGGAAATACTGGAGGAAAAGGGGGCGTCAGATACGAGTGTTGGATAAATGAAGGTCGGATAAACAAGATTCTACTGTAATACACACAAATGTTAGAGTGGATGACATCACACTAGTTCTGAAGCAAATAAAATGAAATAAACTGGATGGCCACAGTCCTCTAAAAAAGAAAATAAATCCCGTAAAGGATGAAGCAGATTTGTCATCGTAAACAAAGCGAGGAATTGTTTGTTAGTAATGGCACTCGGGTGTGTCTAAGGGGTGTTTGTTGAAAGGCATATAAACCCATCGGTAGGTGCATCAATAAGTAACAGGAGCACCCTCATACTACCCTCTGAGGCCATTTGCTGCCAAGGCATTTCCTTTACCAGCTATAATGCTAAGACTCATGTTGACCTGCACCCGGCACATAAGGAGTCAACTCTTGGGACCCATTTGCATAAAAATCTAGCAGCACTTTATGTAACCTAAAAGTTCATGTAACCTAAAATCCTTAATGTATCCATGCAAACATTCCTCCACAATGTCCTTCCCTCTCAGAAGAAGTGCTAAAGCGTCGAGGGTCAAGCTGCCCCAGTCCAGAACCCATAGGTTGAGACGTCGAAGAGTTAAGGTCTGCTTGTCCATATCGGATCCGGGAAAGTCTCCTTCCTCTTTTCCATTTTGCCATTGCATGTGCAACACTCAATATTTGGGCTCAAGCCATCTCTGACTTTTTCCATTAGTGAATTGGTGCACTTTCTCTTCCTGACATGGAGGTTCTCTCTCCTGGTTTCTTCTTTTTCTGACAACTAGCCACATAATCGCATTCGGCAACACATCGGGCAAGCACTAGTCTATGGACTACTGCCTTGAATCGTGAGAAAGGACAACGGTATTGTGGGCATGAAGGGTATGGCATCACAGCAGGATTTCCTTAGCCTAGTGCCACTGAAACTGGCCAAAGGGGCATTTTGGACTGGTGTAGGGACGGTGCCAACATGGCTGATTGTTTCACAGCCTTGATTGCATGAAAGAAAGAGAGAAGGAGCATTGTCCATCTTTTTCCTAAATGTGTCAGACTAAAAAGGAAGCCCAAGCAGAAGGACAAGTGATTGCTTCTTATCTCAGAAGGGCTCCAGTGGATCAGGACTACCATATAAGACAAGGAAGACAAAGACAACCAAAGCTATAAGAGAACCCACCAAGCAACCCTGAGGCTCCCTTTCACCCTCTCCACATTCTCCTGCTGACCTAGGATTGCTTCTTTTCAGCCAGACTGTAACAGTAATAATATATGTACTTCTGCTCCTCGCATAAATTCTAGGTACATTCCTATAAAATTGGAAACTGGAATGCTAACATCATCTGGTTCCTAAAACATCCCCTGAAAAGAGGGGTCAAGAGGCAGCTTTGGACACAGGGACCTGGCGCTCGTTGTCCCTCTTGGAAGCCCAAAGGGGATGGATGGAGGCCCCTCCACTGCCGAATGTGGCCCAGCTTCTGCCCAGTACAAGAGCGAGTGGGGGTATTTATTTCCTAGGAAACATGTTCTGAGTGGAAAGAGAGTCCGTCCATCCGTACCCCTCCTCCCCCTCCCAGGGCAGAGCAAGAAGCATCCCCACAAGCGCCCTTCTTCAAAAGTCACAGGGAGCCTTCTCGTTGCACGGCTTCTCCGTCTCTTCAATCCCGTCCCAGAAGGGGTCCTTCTCGGGCAGAGTTCTGTTCGGCTGGATCTGGGAGGAAGGAGAAGGTGGTTAATTGAGAGGCCTTCAAAAGGCCGGTCATTTGGGAGCTTTGGCAGCACTGAGAAGTGGGCATGAGACTCCTCCAAGCACCCATATTGAGCCAGAGATGCCCAACTCCTTTTCATTGAGGTTACATCAGATTATGTTTGCCTTCAAAGGGCTATTGCCTTCAAAGGGCCATTGTTGAAAGGCATATAAATCCATCGGTAGGTGCATCAATAAGCAACAGCAGCACCCTCATACTACCCTCTGTGACCATTTGCTGCCAAGGCATTTCCTCTACCAGCTATAATGCTAAGACTCCATTGATCCATTGATCAATGGATCCATTGATACAGAAGGACAACGGCAATAGAGTCTCACTTATCCAACATAAACAGGCCAGCAGATGTTGAATACGGAGGGATTAAGGAAAAGCCCATTAAATGTCAAATTACGTTATGGTTTTACAAATTAAGCACCAAAACATCATGTTAGAAATCCAAAACACCTGGAAGACCAGACTCGGGAACACAATGATATATTGTAGAGTGTAACTGACATAGGAAAATGGAACGATTAGACGATGTGATTGGCCAATGTTTTCAGCAAGGAGATGCTAATGATATATGTTTGTTATTGACTTTGCTATGGTTTTATAATATTTTAATGTTTTAAATTGTATTTTATAGTCTTGGTACAGCTGTGAACCGCTCCGAGTTGCCTTCGGGCTGAGAGAGACAGTATATAAATATAGTTAATTAATTAATTAATTAATAAACTATCTCGAGAATCCCGTATTGAGCACAGAGGAATGGCAACACTGGAAAACCAAAGTTTGCTCAACACTGATATTATTCAACTGTCTCCAGAATCTCGCCTGGAGCTGGGTGGCTCTGTGTTGGAAGAGCTTGGCTTGTGCCTTCCAGCCTAGAAAAAAAGGGGCTGGACTGGATAGCCTATTAAGGGAGGGGGTCTCTTGCATTTCTAGGATTCTATGCCTCTAATTATCCTTGCTTGGGTTAGAAGAGAGGGAGGAGGAGGAAAAGGCAAGAAGTGCAAGTTGCTGCAAGGCTGTCAGAGGTAAAAGAGGAGGAGGAGGAAGAAGAAGAGAGAGTGTGTGGGGGAGAAAAAGGGAAAAGAGAGAGAGAGAAGATATGGAGCAAAGTGTGTGTGCGTGCAGGAAGAAAGGGGGGTTTCTCCGCCCACCCGGCCAGGTAAGGCCATTGAAGCGATGGTCCTCTGGCATCAACTACGCTGGACCGTCCACATTGTCCGGATGCCAGACCACCGTCTCCCAAAGCAGTTGCTCTACTCCGAACTCAAGAACGGAAAACGGAATGGTGGTGGGCAGGAAAAGAGATTGAAAGATGGGCTCAAAGCCAACCTTAAAAACTCTGGCATAGACACTGAGAACTGGGAAGCCCTGGCCCGTGAGCGCTCCAGCTGGAGGTCAGCCATGACCACCAGTGCTGCAGAATTTGAAGAGGCACGAATGGAGGGCGAAAGAGAGAAACGTGCCAAGAGGAAGGCGCGTCAAGCCTACCCCGACCGGGACCGCCTCCCACCTGGAAACCAATGCCCTCACTGCAGGAGAAGGTGCAGATCAAGAATAGGGCTCCATAGGGACACACCCTGGAGGATTATCCTACTCGAACGAGGCTCGCCTAAGTAAGTAAGTAAGCAAGCACCAAGAGCAGAGAGAGAGAAGAGCCATTGCATTTTATTTTCCCCTCCTCCCTCCCTTTTTCCCCCTCCAATCCCTCTTTCTCTTTTGATTCACCCTCCTTCCTTTCCCTTTGGAGATGCACTTTTTCCTTCTCCTCACAGTTTTTGCGCATGGGAAAGAAGGCCACCAGCTCTCATGAGCACATATCAAAGGGTGTAGTGTTTCCAATCGGTCACATGATGGCGTCGGATAATACGGAGTGTCGGATGACTAACACGCTAACATCATGTTAGATGATCTTTAGTTTTTACCCAGTTTGGGTCCTCCAGTCTCCATCAGTTTTGATTATCTGCCATGTGGACTGGAAATGATGGGAATGGCAACCCAACAGCACATATGGCTCTGAGGTTGGAGGAAGGTTAGAGGACATCTTAACATCCGACATCCCACCCACAAGCCTTTTATCTCAATCCAACCCCCTCTCCTGACTCAACAGAACCAACAGCAGCCTTCCAGATGTTACTGTATCACAACTCCCATCAGCCCTAGTCATTATGATATCTAATGATGAGGAATACAGAAATTGTAGTCTAGCATCTGGAGGAGGGACACATAAAAGGACATCGCAGACCAGATCAGAGTTCCAACACATGTGGGATTTGAAAGGCAGGTGTTCCAGAGAGACCTACCTGGAAGGGCTGACTGAGCCCCACGAGGGACTGCATCTGGTTGCTGAAGTAGCCCAACAGGAACTCTCCTCCGGAGGCAGGAAGCTCCTCAGCACCAAGGTAGACCTGGGAATGGAGACATCAAGGCCGTCAGCCCTAAAACCTGACTCTAAACAAATTATGTGGATCGTCATTTGCCCCATTGCCTCTCACCTGCTTGGCCTCGTCCCCAGAGGAGATCTCATTGTCCTGCACCCAGGCGTACATCACATAGTCATTGGGGTGCTTGAATGTCACCTGCATGACAGACAGAAAGAGAAGGAGGAAGCGACCATGAACACAGCAGGACAATGGCTGAAGGCCACCTGAAATGTGTGAGCTATTTGGTTTGGTGGACAGCCACGTGAGACAGGAGGCATTACGGTTAAAGAATGCCAGATGAGTCCCCATTTTTTTGAGAAGGAAACCAAACACACATGACTTGGGATGAGGCCAAATAATGATTAATGACACATGCGCAAGCTATCCTCTATGGCACTGTTTCTCAACCTTCCTCATGCCACGACTCCTTAATACAGTTCATGTTGTGACCCCCAAACCATCAAATTATTTTCGTTGCTACTTCATAACTGTCATTTTGCGACCGTTATGAATCATAATGTAAATATCTGATATGCAGGATGTATTTTCATTTACTGGACCAAATTTGGCACAAATACCCAATACGCCCAAATTTGAATACTGGTGGGGTTCGGGGGGAGGTTGATTTTGTCATTTGGGAGTTGTAGTTGCTGGGATTTATAGTTCGCCTACAATCAAAGAGCATTCTGAACTCCACTTTTGATAAAACTGAATCAAACTTGACACACAAAACTCCCATGCCCAACAGAAAAAAACTGGAAGGGTTTGGTGGGCATTACCTTGCGTGTTGGAGTCGTAGTTCATCTACATCCAGAGATGTAGGTGAACTACATCAAATAATGATGGACTGGACCAAACTTGGCACGAATACTCAATATGCCCAAATGTGAACACTGGTGGAGTTTGGCGACAATAGAATTTAACATTTGGGAGTTGTAGTTGCTGGGATTTATAGTTCATCTACAATCAAAGAGCATTCTGAACCCCACCAACTATAGCCAAACTTCCCACACCAAACCCCTATGTGTTTTCTGATGGTCTTTGGCAACCCTTCTGACATCCCCCCCTTGTGGCCTTGACTTTTGGGAGTTGTAGTCACTGCGATTTAAAGTACAATCAGAGAGTATTCTGAACCCCACCAAGGATAGAATTGAGCCAAACTTCCCACACAGAATCCGCAAGGCATGAGCCTCCCTCCGGCCTCGCATGCTCTTCCTTGCCCACACATGCGCACAACGCTGCCATGTGCTAAGCACACCTGCTCTCCCCTCCCTGCTTGGAGTCTCAGAAACAGCCCTCCCCTTGGCTGAGAGGCTTGCCAATCAGAGCAGAAGAGGGCTTTTGGTGGGAAGTTTCGCATCTGTTTCCAAAAAGGAAGAGAAGGACAGGCGAAGAGACCTTCAGCCTTCTCTGCCAAAGACCACCTTGTATAAGTTTCCTGATGGTATTTGGCGATAGCTCTGAAATTCCCTCGTGATCCCCCTAGGGATCTGCTCTATGGCATTTGAGCAGGACTGAAGAGAGGCCTGTCTGACTGGTAGACATGGCCAATGATATCAGAATCAGAGTCCCATCACAAGTCTCTCCCTTTGGGAGACCAAAACATGTAGTTCTGTGCACCCATGCACTCAATATCCATAGCCCTGCCCTGAAGAGAGATTACCTTATAGAGGCCGATCCAGTCCCAAGCGCTGCTCTGGAAGTCAGGAGCTGTGGAGTAACTGACCATGGCATCTTGTTCAGCTGTCCAGTTGCCCACCGGACGTATCTTGACTAGCGGATCTGACACCAGTGTCTTCATCTGGAGTAAAGAAGTGGCCTTGGATTAAAACATGTTAATTTGGGATCCTTTAGAGCAGTGTTTCTCAACCGTCCTAATGTCACAACCCCTTAATACAGTTCCTCATTTCGTGGTGACCCCCAACCATACCATATTTTCCTTACTACTGTTACTACTGTAATTTTGCTACTGTTAGGAATCATCATGTAGATATCTGATATGCAGGATGTATTTTCATTCATTGGACCAAATTTGGCACAAATACTTGACACGTCCAAATCTGAATACTGATGGGGTTGATTTTGTCATTTGGGAGTTGTAGTTACTGGGATTTATAGTTCTCATACAATTGAAAAGCATTCTGAACTCCACCAACGATGGATGTGTGTTTGTGTGTATATATATGTAATGTATTTTTAATGTTTTGGCTTTTTAAGTCTCTTCTGCTGTGTTTTTCTGTGTGATGGTCACTCGTTGGCCTGATACATGTATTGTGTCCAAATTTGGTGTCAATTCGTCCACTGGTTTTTGAATTATGTTAATGTCAGAAACAAACAAACAGTACATTTTTATTTATACAGATTTATATACTGGAAATATAAATTTATTTATTTATGATATTTATATCTCACCCTTCTCACCCCGAAGGGGCCTCAGAGTGGCTTGCAAGTTATATGTATAATGTATAATATATAATGAGATAGCCCAATATTGGTATTATATATTACTATATTGTACTATACTACTATACTGCAATATTATTAGTAATGTTTTATGCAACATAAAATTTATGCCATTATATTATATTATTATTCGCATTATATTATGATCAATATTAAATGTACATACAATATAATTATTAGCATAGCACAATATTGGTATTATATATATACATATATGTGTGTGTGTATGTGTGTGTGTGTGTATATGTTTTCTGATGGTGTTTGCCAACCCCTCTGACACCCCCTCGCAACCCCACCAAGGGTCCCAACCCCCAGGTTGGGAAACGCTGCTCTAGAGTCCTCTATCCTCCTGGTGACTTGGAAAGACCAGCCTCTTCCTCAAACACCCAGTTCCACCTATTTAGCCATCCTTTGAAGACATGGTCCAGGCCAGTCCTGGGCTCCAAGGGCCTTTATCTAGGAGACAAGCTTGCACTGAAAGAGGAGGAAAGAAGGCTGTTACCTCAAGCTCAAAAGTCCCGGTGACCGGCTTGTGGTCGCTGATGCCATAACTCATGTGGCTGACGTAGCTCTTGAGGGAGACAGATATCGCTGAGTCTGCCTCCTCCTCCTCCTCCTCCTCTCTGGCCTCTGACTCCTGGGGCAAGAGGTGCTTCACTCTCCAGAGGATCCGGTCCGTCCAAGCTGGCTTCCGCTTCTTCCCGCTGCAGAAGTGAGCAGGAGGTGGTAGTGAGAACAGGCCCATTCCGCCTCAGAAGAGGCCGTCAGCCCTTACAGAGGCCAAGACGTCCCCTTCCTCCTGCCCTCATTGCACAGCTGAGAAAACACACTCATGGGACAAATCTAGAACAGAGGAGTTGTTAGCAAACATTGTGCATGAAATATTAAAAAGCCATATATGAGTCCCTCCTCCCTCCCATTTTGGGACCTGGACGCACAGGCTGTTCTAGTCCTAGTGCCTCCCTTTAGAGCAGGCAGGGGCAAATTTTCTAACTTGGGGGCCACATGCTAGCACTCCCTGCCAGGAGGACTGGCTGCCCAGTGAGGGAAAGAAGGAAGGAAAGGAGGAGGGAAAGAAAGAAGTAAGGAAGGACGAAAGGGAAGGAAGAAAGGGAGGAAGAGAATGAGAGGGGAAGAGAAGAATGGAAGGAGAAAGAGGGAGAGATGGGAGGAGAGGGAAGGAAGGAAAGACAAAAGGGAAGGAGGAAGGAAAAGGAAAAAGAGAAGAAGGGAGAAAGAGAAGGAAGAAGAAAAGAGAGGAGGAAGGAAAGAAGGATGGAAGGAAGGGAAGGATAAAGGAAAAGAGAAGGAAAAAAAAGGGAAGGAAGGGTGGAAGGAGAAAGGAGGGAGGGAAGGAAGGAGGAAAGAAGGAAGGAAGAAAAGGGAGGGAAGGCTGGAAGGAAAAAGGAAGGGAAAGAAGAAGGAAGGAAGAAAGGAAGGAAGGAAGGAAGGAAAAAGGGAGAGAGGAAGGAAGGAGAGAAAGAGGGAAGGAGGAGGAAGGAAAGAGGAAGGAAAAGGGATGAAAGGGGAGAGGAAGAGGAAGAGAGGAAGGACGAAAGGGAGGGAGGGAGGGAGGGAAGGACGGACAGAAGGAAGGAAGGAAGAGGAAGGAAGGAAGGAAGGAAGGAAGGAAGGAAGGAGGAGAAAAGAAAGAGAGGGAAGGAAGGGGAAAGGGAAGGAGGAGGGAGAGAAAGAGGGAAGGGAGGAGGAAGGAAAGGGAAGGAAAAGATGAAAGGAGGAAGGGAGGAGGAGGAAAGAAGGGAAGGATGGATGGAGGGTGGAAGGAAAGAGCAAGAGGAGAAGAGGGAAGGAAGAGAAAGAAGGAAGGAGGGAGTGGAAAGAGGGGAGGAAGGAAAGAGGGAATTAAGAAAGGGTGGAAGGAGGAAGGAAAGAGAAGGAAGGATGAAAGAGAAGGAAGGAAGGAGAAAGAGGGAGAGAGGGAAGGAAGAGCAAAGGAAGGGAAGGAAGGAGGGGATGAGAAAGAGGGAAGGGAGGATGGAAGGAAGAAAGGACAAAAGGGTGGAAGGGAAGGAAGAAGGAAAGAGAGAAAGAAGGATAGGATGGTGAGAGAGGAGCCCTGAGATAACAGCCCAAGGGGCAGCATCCGGCCCCTGTGCCTGGGTTTGCCCATACCTGCTTTAAAGAGAAATAGCTACCTGTGTAAGGAAACAAGGAGGCAAAAAGGAGAGGAAAGGTGTGCAAGGGCAGAAACGCCAAACGGCTTGAGCATCAACCTTAATTCTTCCTGATGCAACGGATTGCTTTGAAGGGATTACATGACTCCAGGAGGGCAACCGGCGGTCATCTTTAAAGCTGCCAGGCGGATAAATAAAGTGTGGCTGGCAGAACTGCCACTGCCTCCCCTTCTGATCGGTAGAAGAGAGCCAAAGGCCAGCCGTGAAGGCCACCAAGCCCAAGCAGACGTTTCCTGTCATGGGAGCTGAAGGACTTGAGAGGCAACATTGGGTGCAAGTCCCTCTTTGCCCTCTCAGATCCATCATGTGCCACTTAACACACGTTAGGAGCAAGAACAGCAACAGATAGAAAGCAATGTGAGTTTCAAATCGAACTAAAGGACAATCTAGGAGCCTAAAGTTCTAAAGATTTTGAGAGTAAATATACTGGAATTGCCTTACTTAAACAAAATGAACATCTTCTGGCCCCTGGAAATACAAACCGATGTCAGTTCAAACATTTCTTTCTGCCAGTCTGTGGGCAAGAGGCTTCTCTAGACCCAGGAAAGTAGGCTTTAAGGCCTTTTGGGGTGGTCCCACAGCCCACCAATGAAGCCAAAGGCTGAGTCGAAGGGAAAGGGTTTACCTGGTGTCGTACTCGTTGGAGTAGAGATCAAACTTGTAAGTGGGCTTGAACTTCAGGGGCCCCTCTGAGAATTCCTGCAGGATGGCCTCACGCTTCTTTGCCATGTTCAGCTGAAGAATGAAAAGCAAGATCAGGGAGCATTTAGACTCCTGGAAACACTCCTCACATTTGCCACAAAGAGGACACCATTGTCTTTCAGTCCAAGGATCCTTTTCTAGCCCTCCAAGAGACAATGGAGGGAGGTCTTGATCTCTGAGTGGTGACTCCTCCCCCAAGATCTATGGGTAAGGGACCCCATCTGGGAGCACACTACAAATACTCCCCAAACTATCACCAATGGGGTAAAAGAGGTGCTGAAATGGAGGACCACTCCCAAGAGGGAAGACCATAAAACAGCGTTTCTCAACCTGGGGGTCGGGACCCCTGGGGAGGATCGTGATGTGGTGTCAGAGGGGTCACCAAACACCATCAGAAAACACAATATTTTCTTTTGGTCATGGGGGTTCGGTGTGGGAAGTTTGCCTCAATTCTTTCGTTGATGGGGTTCAGAATGCTCTTTGACTGTAAGAGAACTATATATCCCAGCAACTACAAATCCCAAATGTATAGGTTTATTTTCCCCTAACTCCACCAGTGTTCACTTTTGGGCATACTGAGTTTCCGTGCCAAGTTTGGTCCTGATCCATCATTGTTTGAGTCCACTGGATGTGGGTGAAGGTGGACTACAACTCCAAAACTCATTGTCAATGCCCACCAGACCCTTCCAATATTTCCCATTGGTCATGGGAGTTCTGTGTGCCAAGTTTGGCCCAATTCCATCATTGGGGGAGTTTTATTGTAGGTGAACTATAAATCCCAGCAACTACAACTCCCAAATATCAAGGTTTATTTTCCCCAAACTCCACCAATGTTCACATTTGGTCATATTGAGCATCTGTGCCAAGTTTGGTTCAGATCCATTGTGGTTTGAGTCCACCATGCTCTCTGGATATAGGTGAACTACAACTTCAAAACTCAAGGTCAATGTCCACCAAACCCTTCCAGTGATTTCTGTTGGTCATGGGAGTTCTGTGTGCCATGTTTAGGTCAATTCCATCATTGGTGGAGTTCAGAATGTTCTTTGATTGTAGGTGAACTATAAATCCCAGCAACTACAACTCCCAAATGACCAAATCAATCCCCTCAACCCCAAATGTGGGCGTATCGAGTATTTTTGCCAAATTTGGTCCAGTGAATGAAAAGATGCCCTGCAGATCAGATATTTACTTTACTATTCATAACAGTATCAAAATGACAGTTATGAAGTCGCAACAAAAATAATGTTATGGTTGGGGGTCACCACACATGAGGAACTGTATTAAGGGGTCATTAGGACAGTTGAGAAACACAGCCATAAAGGACTGATCCAGCTCAGTACCTGGTCCTTCTCCCACAAGAGACTGAAGCGGTTCTTGTTGATTGATTCCCGGATGAAATGCAGCCCGTAGTCTTCAATCCGAAAGTTTAAATCTCCAAACCAGAAAACGATGCTTTATGGAGGGAGGGAGGAATAAAGAAATGACTGAAAAAGAACCAGAGAAAGCTACAAAGACCAGTCTAACCGAGTCACAAAGGCTTCAACTCCTTTGGACAGCTGTGACCAGCAGTGCTGCAAAATTTGAAGAGGCACAAATGGAGAGCAAAAAGGAGCAACGTGGCAGAGGAAGGAGACGTGTGAAGCCACCCCTGACCGGGACCGCCTTCTACCTGGAAACTGATGTCCTCACTGTGGGAGAATATGTGGATCAAGAATAAGCTCCACAGTCACCTACAGTCACATTGCCAAGACAGAATGGAATATGTCTAACTAAAAAAGCTCCCCCTGATCTGCTATAGGACTGCCTTCCTTAGAGATTTTGCTTTTATTTGGATCCCACAAGTGAGAAGGAGAAGGCACCTTCCCCAAAACCGGGACTTCTTTTCTAAGGCGCCACAGCCCCTTACTCGTGATCCATGACGCCAGGGATGCTCTCGCCGTCAAACTGCTGCATGTCAAGGATGTGCTCGAAGTCGTCCAGGCGCTGCTCTGTGTTCTCCATGTGGGCCGGCAAGTGGCAGTTTAGGAAGCAGACCGAGTGGCCATAGAGGGACATGCGTGTGGTGACGCCCCCCTTGTTCCCCTGCAAGGCAATGAAAGAGAGAGCAAGGCTGAAAGAGGAGGGCTTAAAGGAAGGGCTTAAAGAGCTGGGTCTATTTAGCCTGTAAAAGAGAAAGGTTGAGAGAAGCCATGTTTAAATATTTGAAAGAATGTTGTAAGGAACGCTTGTTTTCTGCTGTCCTGGAAACTGTGGCACAGCTAGCTGAGTGTCAGCTGCATTAAGATCACTTCTGATCAAAAGGTCATGAGTTCGAAGCCAGCCCGGGTCAGAGTGAGCATCCGACCAATTGTGTAGATTGTTGTCAACCTTTGCAACTCGAAAGACAGTTGCATCTGTCAAGTAGGAAAATTAGGTACCACTTATGTGTGGGGAGGCTAATTTAATTAATTTACGAGGCCATAAAAAGGACTTCAGCAAAAGCATGCGGGGAATGCAGAAGTACTGCATCAGTGTCGCAGATGGACGATGAAAGCGACAGCTCCCCTGGCGGCCAGAAAAGTTAAATAGCCTCTGACTGTCTGTCTATATGTTTTGTGTGTCTTTGGCATTGAATGTTTGCCATATATGTGTACATTGTAATCCACCCTGAGTCCCCTTTGGGGTGAGAAGGGCGGAATATAAATACTGTAAATAAATAAATAAAATAGGACTCAATGGAGCCATGGGTTCGAATGACAGGAAAGGAGATCCCACCTGAACATTAGAAAGGACTTCCTGACAGTAAGAAGAACTGTTCAACAATGGAACTCACTACATCAGAGTCCAGTGCAGACCCCTTCTTTGCAGGCTTTTAAGCAAAGGCTGACCATCTGTTGAGGGTGATTTGATTGTACTTTTCCAGCCTGCCAGAAGGAGGTTGGACAGGAAAAGACACTGAAAAATGGGCTTAAAGCCAACCTTAAAAACTGTGGCATAGACACCAACAACTGCGAAGCCCTGGCCCTTGAGCGCTGTAACTGGAGGTCAGATGTGTCCAGCAGTGCTGCGGAATTCGAAGAGGCACGAATTAAAGGCGAAAGGGAGAAAAGTGCCAAGAGGAAGGCACATCAAGACAATCCTGACTGGGACCGACTTCCAACTGGAAACCAATGTCCTCACTGCAGGAGAACATGCAGAACAAAAATAGGGCTCCACAGCCACCTACAGAGCCACTGCCAAGACACTGCATTTGGAGGACCATCATCCTCCGGCTACGAGTGATTGTCTAAGTAAGGAAAGCAAGGACTGGATGGTGTCATTTCCAGTTCTGTGACTGTAGTCATCATGACTCACCCAATAGCCGTAGAGGCCTGTTCGGGTGAATTGGCTCCGGATATCGCGGATGAACGGAAGGTGTGCCTGCTTTGTGAAGACGAGGAGGAGAAGGCCCTGCATTCGGATAGAAGACACCTGCAAACAGATAGATCTGGCTCTGAGCAGACAGCCCCCCACACATAACACAAAATAGATCAGGAATGAGCAAGCTTTGACCCTTCAGGTATTTTGGACTCCCACAATTTGTAACAGCCGGTAGTGTCCGGATCTGTAGCTTTTTGGCAAAGACATTTGTCCGGATCTGTAGCTTTCTGGAAGGTGTCAAGTTAGAGAGTGCTGTTTTCTTCAAATTTTATTTCATAAATGAAGTTGGAAGGCTTTAATTCAAAAGCATGCATTAGGGAACACAACAAAATTCCAACTGACAGTTTATTTCCCTCACGCCTCACCCTGGCCCCTCCCTTGTATTGCTCTCATTTCCATGGCAAACCTCTCCCAGAATTCAAATATACACAGGACAGGTCTAAGGCATGACCTAATTTCCTGGCTTCACATAAAACCAGGAAATAATGACAGGTAGGTTGTTAGTAATTGTAGGAGCTGGAGTCAAAAACACCTGGAGGGCCGTAGTTTGCCCATGCCTGAGATAAATCCTGGCTCTGGAAGGAACCCAAACTCTCATGGCACAAACCGCCCCCTGAGACTTCAAAAGGTATGATGAAGTCACAGTCCGACCCACTCAAAACAAATCAAAGGGATTTGGGAAGAACAGAGGAGAAGGACACGGAGGCCCCTTCGCAGAGGATTTGGGTCCCCAAGAATGAGAAGCAATGCCTGGGCAGCAAGTCACAATGTGTTGTTGTTTTCCCTGCTTAGTTCAGAAAGGAAACGCTATAGCTGTGGGTTTCTGACACGGCTCCTAATCTGACAGTGCAGCTTCCGGCGGCCCAAATGAACAGCAGCTCTGAATAACGACAATCTTCCCGGAGAAGAACCCGCCCGCCTGTCTCACCCGGACGAAGCCCAGTGGGGAGAGGACCGCCATGAAGAAGCTGCTCCAGGGGTCATCGAAGGCCATGTCCGAGAGGAAGGTCACGATCTTGGAGTTCACCTCCTGCAAACTGAACAGAAGGCTCTTTTGGAAAAATGGCATTCATAACCATGTGGAGATAGATCATTTTGGAAAAGTTTGATCTTTCAGAGAAGAGCCCAAAACCCGTTTGAATAGAATCTTCTCATATGGTATACGGGAGCCCCCGGTGGTGCAATGGCTTAAACCCTTGTACCGGCAGGACTGCTGACCGATACATTAGCGGTTCAAATGGAGAGAGAGCGGGTTGAGTTCCCTCTGTCAGCTCCAGCTCCCCATGCGGGGACATAAGAGAAGCCTCCCACAAGGATGGTAAAACATCAAACAGCCGGTCGTCCCCTGGCAACATCCTTGCAGATGGCCAATTCTCTCACACCAGAAGTGACTTGCAGTTTCTCAAGTCGTCCCTATGCAACACACACACACACACACACACACACACACACACACACACACATATATATATATATATATATAATATGCAAGGCAGTGTCTTCAGTTGTTAAACTGAACCTATTAGCTCTGATCTGTTAGGAAAACAAAGATTTGCCAATGCATACAAACAGAAATTTCAGAAGTGTTTTTCAGTGCCCTATATATATATATACTCTATGTCATGAACTCAAGAGACAAAAACAAAGAAGGCTTTGGTTATTTATTTATCGTATCAGGAGTGAACCAAGGGTACTGTTGTATTTTTAAAAAAAACAAACAAAACAAAACACAAAGTTTGAAAACTTGGTGTTATATTAAATGTCCTTGGACCAGTAGCTGGCCACTTGGAGTGCCTCTGGTGTTGCTATAAGGAGGTCCTCCATTGCGCATGTGACAGGACTCAAGCTGCATTGTAGTAGGTGGTCTGTGGTTTGCTCTTCTCCACACTCGCATGTTGTGGACTCCACTTTGTAGCCCCATTTCTTAAGGTTGGTTCTGCATCTCGTGGTGCCAGAGCGCAGTCTATTCAGCCCCTTCCAGGTGCCCAGTTTTCTGTGTGCCCAGGAGGGAGTCTCTCATTTGGTATCAGCCATTGATTGAGGTTCTGGGTTTGAGCTTGCCACTTTTGGACTCTCACTTGCTGAGGTGTTCCAGCGAGTGTCTCTGTAGATCTTAGAAAACTATTTCTTGATTTCAGTTGTTGGCATGCTGGCTGGTATCTGACCAGGGGA
Source organism: Anolis sagrei ordinatus (assembly GCF_025583915.1). Lineage (NCBI taxonomy): Eukaryota > Metazoa > Chordata > Lepidosauria > Squamata > Anolidae > Anolis > Anolis sagrei. The sequence continues at coordinate 7,840,034 of NW_026844589.1, read as the reverse complement.
TGGGCCCGAGGTGTCACTGCTTTGGTCCTTTCGCTGTTGGTTGCTACTTCCCAGCGAATGTCAGGTGGTGCAATAGTTAAACAGTATAATTCCTCCAGTGGTGTAGGGCGCAGACACCCTGTGAAAATGCGACATGTCTCATTAAGAGCCACACCCACTGTTTTAGCGTGGTGAGATGTGTTCCACACTGGGAATGCATACACTGCAGCAGAGTAGCAAAGCACAAGGGCAGATGTCTTCACTGTGTCTGGTTGTGATCTCCAGGTTGTGCCAATCAGCTTTCGTATGATATTGTTTCTAGCACCCACTTTTTGCTTGATATTCAGGCAGTGCTTCTTATAAGTCAGAGCACAGTCCAGGGTAACTCCCAGGTATTTGGATGTGCTGCAATGCTCAAGTGGGATTCCTTCCCAGGTAATCCTCAGAGCTCAAGATGCTTGTCTGTTCTTAAAAGCAAACGTCTGTGTTTTAGATGGATTAGGTATCAGCTAGTTTTCCCCTGTAATAGGCAGTAAGAGCACCTAGAGCTTCTGTTCAACCATCTCAAAGCTCCCTGCTTGAGCACTGATGGCACGATCATCAGCATAGATGAAACTCTCTGTCCCTTCTGGCAGTGGCTGGTTATTTGTGTAAATGTTCAACCATGAAGGAACAAGCACACTCCCCTGAGGCAGGCTGTTCTTTTGTTTTCACCATCTGCTTCTCTGGCCCTGGAATTCAACAAAGAAGCTCCTGTTTTGATAGTAGATGTCCTATGAAGTGGGCAAGGTGGTAATCCTTTGTGATGTTATCAATTTTTCTCAGGATAAGACGATGATTCACAGTGTCATAAGCTGCTGACAGGTCTATGAAGACAGCTCCTTTTAATCCGCTGCCTTTCAAAGCCATCTTCTATGTGCTAGGTCAGGTTCAGCACTTGTGATAATAATAATAATAATAATAATAATAATAATAATAATAATAATAATAATAAGCAGATGAAACAATAGATCACATCCTCAGCTGCTGCAAGAAGATCGTGCAGACAGACTACAAGCAGAGGCATAACACCGTTGCTCAGATTATTCATTGGAACTTGTGCCACAAATACCATCTGCCTGCAACAAAGAACTGGTGGGATCACAAGCTGGAAAAAGTTACAGAAAATGAACACGTCAAGCTACTCTGGGACTCCCGGATTCAGACAGACAGAGTCTCGGAGCATAATACTCCTGACCTCACAATCATGTTACAAAAGAAAGTATGGATTGTCGATGTTGCAATCCCAGGTGACAGCAGGATTGAAGAGAAACAACTGGAAAAGCTGATCAAACTGCAAAGACTCTGGCACAAGCCAGTCAAGGGGGTTCCAGTGGTGATCGGCGCACTGGGTGCAGTGCCTAAAGATCTTGGCCTGTACTTAAAACACAATCAGCGCTGACAAAACTACCATCTGCCAGCTGCAGAAGATCACCTTACTGGGATCTGCATGCATTATTCGCAGATACATCACACAGTTCTAGACACTTGGGAAGTGTCCAACGTTTGATCCAATTCAACAGCCAGCGGAGTGTCTGCTGTGGACTTATCTTGTTATGTTTCAAATAACAACAACAATAATAAACAGTCAGTACAAGAAAACTACACTCCAAACCAGAGCTGACAGCTGGCACAACAAAGCATTGCATGGGCAGTTCCTTGACAAAATTGAAGGAAAAGTTGACAAGGAGAAGACCTGGTGATGGCTTACGAATGGAACCCTGAAGAAGGAGACAGAAGGCCTGATTCTTGCAGCCCAGGAGCAAGCCTTCAGAACCAATGCAATTAAGGCCAGGATCAAAAAATCAGCGGATGATACAAAATGCAGACTGTGCAAGGAAGCTGATGAAACCATGGTCCATCTCCTCAGCTGTTGCAAGAAAATTGCACAGACGGGCTACAAACAGAGGCACAACTCTGTGGCCCAAATGACTCACTGGAATTTATGTCACAAGTAACACCTGCCAGCAGCAAAGAATTGGTGGGATCATAAACCTGCAAAGGTCATGGAAAATGGATATACAAAAATACTGTGGGACTTTTGAATCCAGACTGACAAAGTTCTGGAACACAACACACCAGACATCACGATTGTGGAAAAGAAAAAAGTTTTGGATTATTGATGTTGCCATTCCAGGTGACAGCCGCATTGAGGAAAAAACAACAGGAAAAACTCAGCTGCTATCAAGACCTCAAAATCAAACTGCAAAGGCTCTGGCATAAACCAGTACAGGTGGTCCCAGTGGTCATCGGCACACTGGGTGCTGTGCCAAAAGATCTCAGCCAGCATTTGGAAACAATAAACATTGACAAAATCACGATCTGCCAACTTCAAAAAGCCACCTGACTTGGATCTGTGCGCATTTTTCGCTGATACATCACACAGTCCTAGACACTTGGGAAGTGTCTACATGTGATCCAATACAACGGCCAGCAGAGTATTCTTCTCTGCTGTGGACTCATCTTGTTGTATTTCAAATAATAATAATTAATAATAATAATAATAAACATTATTTATATACCCGCTCTGTCTCCCCGAGGGGGACTCACCAAAACAGACAGAGTAAACAGCATAGCATAAAAATAACAAAACAAAATAACAAAACAACATAAGAAATCACTAAGAGGAGGCTTGAAGATGGTTGTGGTTTCCAATAGGAGACTTGGCCCCAGCTTTACGAGGCCGGGCAGAGACTTACCCAATGACATAGAGGTCCACCGAAGGCTCCGGGGAGTTGAGATGGAGCAGGGAGGTGACCTCCGGCGGTGGGGAGGCCGTGCCCACATTCCAGGTGACTAGGTGCAGCCTGCAAGGGGAGGACAAGAGGGAGCCCATCAATCCAAGGGTCCTTTAACTCTTTTCCTCTCTCCCATTCATCCCACCTTGCCATATCTCCTATGAGGAGCCCCCAGTGCTGCAATGGGTTACAGGGTTGAATCTGGGGGTGGGTGCGGATGAGCTCCCCCCGTCAGCTCCAGCTCCCCATTGAGGGAGCACCTGAGCGGCCTGCCCTTCCTGTCCCGGTGGCGGGTCTTCCTGCCACAGAGGAGGAAGGCCTCGTCCAGGGTGCGGGAGACCTCTTCTTGGACCTCCTCGTCCCCGGAACTGACGTCTTCCACGCAGGCCATGAGCTGGGCCACGCGCTGCCGGAGATGGGCCCTTCCTCCGGAGCCGGTGCTGCTCAGGCTGGAAGAGCGGCTACGCGAAAGCGGGAAGGGAGAAGGCAGCAGGCCCTCCACTTCCGGCAGGGGCCCCTCGGGAGGCCCTTCTTCCTCGGACGCCATTGCCCTGCTCCCGTACTCCCTTCCCTTCCCTTCCTCCCTCCACTGGATTTAATGCCCACCGAGGCCTGTCATGTGACTTTTCCCCCTTTTGCAAAACCGGCCTGGCGCTTAATCCTCGCCGGGTCAGGGAATCCCCTCTCGTTACGTCACGACCTCCCCCGTTGGCTCTTCTGCGCAGGCGCAAACCCTTCCCTGCCCCTCACCTGAGGCTCTCCTGACCCTTCGCCGCCGGCTCCATCCTTCGCGCGAGGAAAACAAGCAGCAGCAACCCCAAGCCGTCCCAGGCCGGGCCACTTCCTGCCTCCTTCCCCGCAGCCAATCAGAAGGCGGCGAGCGACAGCGGCGCGCCTCCTCATTGGGCGGAGCGGGAGAAGGATGGCCCCGCCCACTTTGGGAGCACGTGATGCAAACAAAGCGCGGCGAACGTAGAGCTACTCATGTGTAGAGGCGCCTTTCCAGCTTGGGCGGAAGTCGCCTTGCTTAAGAGCACTCAATGCGGTGTGTTCGGTTTTAGGAATTCAGAGTCCCTTTTCCTCTCCTTCTCAGGCTTCTCAAAAGGAACTCGGAAATGGCCCCAACTCACCCCCCCCCATTAATAAAGAATATTTATTTATTTACAACATTTCTATGCCGCCCTTCTCACCCCGAAGGGGACTCAGAGCAGCTTACAAGATATATATACATACAACATATTATATTATTAGCATAGTACAATATCAGTATTAAATCTTACTATATTGTACTATACCATTATAGTGTAATATTATTAGTAATATAAACCCCCCTACTGCGCCAACTCCACTGGCTACCGATCTGCTACCGGGCTGAATTCAAAATGCTGGCGTTGGCCTTTAAAGCCCTAAACGGTTCCGGCCCAAGCTACCTATCCGACCGCATCTCTGCCTATGAACCCACCAGGACTTTGAGATCTTCCGGGGAGACCCTGCGCTCGATCCCGCCTGCTTCTCAAGCTCGGCTGGCGGGGACGAGAGATAGGGCCTTCTCGGTGGTGGCTCCTCGGCTGTGGAACGCCCTTCCTACGGACATTAGACTAGCACCATCTCTAATGGTATTCCGCAAAAAAGTGAAGACCTGGCTGTTTTGAGCAGGCGTTCGAATAATTAGTGCAATGATTGGTTAATGAACACTGGAATGGAACAATGGATGACGAATCTGGAACATGTTTTTGATGACGAGACGACAGTGAATGGGTGTGTAATGTGTAATGTGTTAGGTTGTTAACTGTTTCTATACTGTAGCACTGAATTTTTGCTGTTCGTATTTGTTGTGAACCGCTGTGAGTCGCCTTCGGGCTGAGAGCAGTATATAAGTAAGGTAAATAAATAAATAAAAAATAATATACATTACTAAATATATTAGTAATTAATATTAGGTAAAGGTAGTCCCCTGACATTAAGTCCAGTCATGTCTGACTCTGGGGTGTGGTGCTCATCTCCATTTCTAAGCCGAAGAGCCAGCGTTGTCCGTAGACACCTCCAAGGTCATGTGGCCGGCATGACTGCATGGAGCACCGTTACCTTCCCGCCGGAGCGGTACCTATTGATCTACTCACATTTGCATGTTTTCAAACTGCTAGGTTGGCAGCGGAAGCTCACGCCGCTCCCCGGAATCGAGCTTGCGACCTTTCGATCAACAAGCTCAGCAGCTCAGTGCTTTAACCCACTGCGCCACTGGGGGCTCCGTAATTAATATTAGTAATATAAAATATATAATTAGAATATATTATTATTAGTATTTATTTTTATTATTTATTTACAGTATTTGTATTCCGCCCTTCTCACCCCACAGGGGACTCAGGGTGGATTACAATGCACATATACATACACATATGGCAAACAATCAATGCCATAGAGACACACAACATATATAGACAGACACACAGAGGCTATTTAAGATTCCAGCTTTTTCATGAGGGTATTCTGGCCACTAGTAGTAGTATTATATTGTATTACATTATAATATTAAAATATTATATGTATATACAATATATTATATTACATTATACTATATTACATTATATTATATTATTAGCATAACACGGGAGACAAGGTGGAACTCTCGTCTGGACCCTTCTCTCTTCACTCTGGCCCATAGCAGCAGTTGCTGGGGGGAGGGGTCCCCAACTGATTTAATTAATTAATAAGAATAAACTTTGATCATAATTATAATAAATATATTATTAAATAAATTATAATAAATAATAAAATAAAATAATAATGATCTTTGAGGATAATAATAATAATAAATATATTATTAAATAAATTATAATAAATGAATAATAAAATAAAATAATAAACTTTGATTATAATAAATATATTTTAAATAATAAAAAACTTTGATAATTATCATAAATATATTATTAAATAAATTATAACAAATAAACAATATAATAATAAATGATAATAAATATATTGCTATTAAATAATAATAAACTTTGATAATAAATATATTATTAAAAATTATAACAAATAAATAATAAAATACAATAATAATGAACTTTTAGGATAAATATATTATTAGATAACAATTACAAACTTTGATAATAATTATAATAATAAAAATATATTATTAAATAAATTGTAATAAATAACAAAATACTAATAAACTTTGAGGATAATAATTAAATATATATTATTAAGTAAATCATAATAATAAACAATAAAATAAAATAATAACCTTTGATAAAAATATATTATTAAATAAATAATAAATAAATAATACAATTAATAATCATCATCGTCATCATCTTTGGGTTTTGTGAGTTTTCCGGGCAGTATGGCCATTCTCCAGAAGCATTCTCTCCTGACGTTTCGCCTGCATCTATGGCAGGCATCCTCAGAGGTTGTGAGGTCTGTTGGAAACTAGGACAAGTGAGGCTTATATATCTGTGGAATAATGTCCAGGGTGGGAGTAAGAACTCTTGTCTGTTGGAGGTAAGTGTGAATGTTGCAATTAATCACCTTCAAATCCTTGCTGATTCCTGACTGGGGTAATCCTTTGTTGGGAGCTGATTAGCTGGTCCTGATTGGTTTTTTTGTGTGGAATGTCCAGAGTAGGAGAAAGAACTCTTGTCTGTTGGAGGTAGGTGTGAATGTTTCAGTTGGCCACCGTGATTAGCATTTAATGGCCTAGCAGTTTCAAGGTCTGGTTTCTTACTGCATGGGGGAATCCTTTGTTGGGAAGTGATTAGCTTGTCTGATTTTCTTGTCTGAAATTCCCGTTTTTTGCCTTTGACAATACAATGATAAGCTTTATTTGGAACCCACCCTATCACCCCAGGGGACTTGGGGCAGTTTTCAACAGAAATGGCAAACGTTCAATGCCAAAAAATGAAGCAGGAAATCACATCACAATCAATCAATAGAACTTATGACAACCAAGAAGTAGCCAAACATTAAAGATGTACATAAACAAACAACGCATTATACAACTAAAAAAAGCAATTAAAAATAAGGAGAGGTTTGCAGTAAGGAGTGGTTTGCGCTCATTCCGTTGCATTCAATGTTTGCCGCTGTATGCTGTGAACTGCCCTGAGTCCCTATTGGGGAGAGAGGGTGGAAAATAAATAAATAAATAAATAAATAAATAATTATTATTATTATGCCTAGGTAAAGGTAAAGGTTTCCCGTTGACATGAAGTCTAGTCATGTCTAACTCTGAGGTGTGGTGCTCATCTCAATTTCTGGCATGCTGCATGGAACGCTGTTACCTTCCCACAGAAGCAGTACCTATTATCTACTCACATTTGTATGTTTTCAAACTGCAAGGTTGGCAGAAGCTGAGGCTAATAGTGGGAGCTCACCCTACTCCCCGGATTCAAACTGCCAAGCTTTTGGTCAGCAAGTTCTGCACCTCAGCATTTTAATCCACTGCCCCACCAGGAGGCCCAATTATTATGCCTAGGGGAGGCTTTATAAACACCTAGCAAAAGGGGAGCCCCACTTTCGCAGGGACTGATGGTGCTTTTCTCTGGTAGAGAGAGCACCATTCCCCATCCTCTTTCTCCATTCATTGAATAAAGTTGGAAATGACTCAAGTCTATCCAGTCCAACCCTTCTGCTGTAAAGAAAGACACCACCTTGATCCCTGTCGACAGATTGCCATCTGCTTAAAAGCCTCCAAAGGAGGAACTTCCACCAGACTCCTGGGGAAGTGAGTTCCACTGCTGAACAGTTCATTATTGTTTTTATTGATTCTACTGTTTTTATATGGCCTATATTATATGTTAATATTTTTAATTATATTTTATGTTGTAGGGGGATTGAATGCTGACTGTAAACTGCCTTGAGTCGCCTTCAGGCTGAGAAAGGTGGTATATAAATATGGTAAATAAATAAAATAAATCCACCAGACTCCTGAGGCAGTGAGTTCTACTGTTGAACGGTTCACCCTCCCTCCCTTCCTTGCCATCATAAGAACCAAGCAGAGACTCTGAGAGGCTCTCATCTATGATTTTATTAGATTTGCTTCCAATAGGCCTGTATCGGAAGAAGATTGGGAGACAAAAAAAAGGCACAAACTCACATGAAAGAAAACAAGGAATCGTCTAATTCAAGTCTACAAAGTCGGGGTGCCATAGAAAGAAAAAAACAGCACAAGGAAACCAATCCAAACCGGTCGGAGGGGAGGAGGGCAGAGAAGCAGAATATTAGGCGGAGGGGAGAGAAGGCTGCCAGAAAGGGGCTCCAAATCAAGGTCAGAGAGGCTCTTTTTGGGGTACTTTGGAGAGAACTTAAGTGAGAACAAAAGGCGTATAGTCTGGAGGGAGGGCGTCTGCGTCTTTTCTCACCGCTAAGCAGGAAAGCTTTGTGTTTTTAAGTCGGCGCTTTCCCCTCCGTCTCCAATCTTTCCTGAGTCTCTCTTTTTCCGAAATGTCAACCTCCCGTTTCCATAGAGATGTATGGCTGGGCTGGCTAGAAAAGCCTTCTCATCGGCTCAAAACTCTCAAGTGGGAGCGATGCAAGAACAGCCACGGAAACAATAACACATTCAAGTCGGAAGAATCCTCTTACGTGTCATGACCCATAAAGGGGGGAAAAATATGTTCGGCACGTTAATGCCAATGCCCGGCTCGTGACAGTATCTGGGATTAGCCAAAGGGAGAGGAGGCATTAAGGGGGTCTTAGTGCATTCCTGGCCCCAACTCCTTTCCCAAGGGCTGAATACCCAGTTTTCCCCTTCAAAGGAAAAGGAAGCCCTGTTTCTCGCAGTCCACCAGAAATGAAGTTTGCTTATTGCACTTGGGCCTCGTAAGGCAAAGGAACGCACGCAGCAAGAGGGCCAGAGAGCCTCCCATCTTCCCTGAGCAAAGCCTCCCCAATTCTTCCATCTCCCAGCAGTCAGTGGGGCAACACTCTCCATGAGGAGGGGAAAGAAGTTGTTGCTTCTGGGGACGGTTTGTGGCCGTCGTCAAGGCCCAGCAGCAACGGAGTCACATCGGTCCCATCCTGCTCGTGGGATTATCTTAAGACGGTGACAAGAGCATCAAGACCAATGCTCCCCCTCTTCTTATGAGTGTTATGACTCAGAGCAAGATGGAAGAGGTGTCTATGCCATTCTGTGGTCTTCAAGGGAAAGGAGACCCTTCTGGCCCCTCCAGAAGGAGTTGGGTGCCCAGAACCTTTCAAAGAGGCTGCCCACTCAACACCGGAGCCCCTGACCCAAGCAACGACACAGCAGCAATGGTGAGGGGCAGAGTGTGTCCAAAAACCCTGTTAGCAGCAAGAGCGGCCCCCCTCCATTGCTGATACCGAAGGAGTAAAACGGGAGGCCTGGTCCCCTGATACTGAATCCCACTCTCTCTCCGCAGAAGAAAAACGAAAAGGTGAAGGACGGGAAGGAAACAAAGGCAGCAAGTTTATCCCAAAGGAAGGGGGAAAATATATATATATATATACACAGATAATGAAACCTAAATCACCACATCACGACAGAAACTCAAAGAGTGCCCCGCAGGGATCAGGCGAGGCGCTCTTGAGAGGCGGTGGCAGCCATTCCCCCCCGTGGGCCCCCTTTTCTCATCCTCCTTTCCCAGGAGCCAAGGCCCACCGCACTCAGGGCCCAGGACGGCCGGTTTGCTCACGGAGATTTAAGGGCAACTAGAGTTAGCTAAAGGGAGGCCGGAGTCGACTCTGCCGACTGGAGAGAAGAGGGCTTGAGATCCAGAGACGGACCGTTGGTCAAGAGGTTGGAGAGTCCGGGCCTTCCTGCTGGCGCTTCTGCAATCTAAAGAGGCGGGAGAGAAAATGAATGAAAAACAAATGTCAATATACAGTACAGAAGTGTTTCTCAACCTGGGGATCAGGACCCCTGGAGGTGTCAGAGGGGTTGCCAAAGACCATCAGTAAACACACTATTTTCTGTTGGTCATGGGGGTTCGATATAGGAAGTTTGGCCCAATTCTGTCATTGGAGGTGAACTATAAATCCCAACAACCACGACTCCCAAATGTCAAGGTCTATTTCCCCCAAACTCCAACAGTGTTCAAACTTGGACATATTGAGTATTCGTGCCAAGTTTGGTCCAAATCCATCATTGTTTGATTCTCCTATGCTCTCTGGATTTAGGTGAACTACAACTACAAAACTGGATTTAGGTGAACTACAACTCCAACACTCAACTCCAAAACTTCCAGGATTTTCTATTGGTCTTGGGAGTATTGTGTTCCAAGTTTGGTTCAACTCCATCGTTGGTGGAATTCAGAATGCTCTTTGATTGTAGGTGAACTATCAATCCCAGCAACTAAAACTCTCAAATATCAAGTCTATTTTCCCCCAAACTCCACCAGTGTTCACATTTGGGCATATTGAGAATTCGTGCCAAGTTTGGTCCAGATCCATCATTGTTTGAGTCCCCAGTGCTCTCTGGATGTAGGTGAAATACAACTCCAAAACTCAAGGTCAATGCCCACCAAAAACTTCCAGTATTTTATGTTTTCTGTTGGTCTTGGGAGTTCTGTGTGACAGGTTTGGTTCAATTCCATTGTTGGTGGAATTCAGAATGCTCTTTGATTGTAAGTGAACTATAAATCCCAGCAACTACAACTCCCAAATGTCAAGGTCTATTCACCCCCCCAAGTCCCATGTTTTGCCTATGGGATTTTCCTGCTGTTTTGTTTCAAGGTTTCAAGTGCCTAGTTTCATGGATTTCTATATATTCATTGATTTTGTTTCCCTTCAAAGCCAATGGACTATTTTGGATTTTGAACCTTTACTGTTTTGCAATTTTTAATGCTTTGCCTACATATATTGTACAACAAACTGCTTGCTGATTTTACCAAGCTGGTGTGGTGTTTAAGATCAGGGGTGTTCCTGCTCTGGTGTACGACACTAAGGCACCTACCATGCAACAAGAGGAGTCTGCGCTAGTCATCCGCAGCCGACGTTCCTTTCAAGGGATCCTTTTCTCTCATCTGCAACAGAGAAAAGGCAAGTTATGGTCTTATTTATTTATTTACAACATTTATATGCTGCCCTTCTCACCCCAAAGGGGACTTAGAGTAGCTTACAAGATATAAATACATAACATATATATTATATTATTAGCATAGTACAATATCAGTATTATATATTACTATATTGTTTTATTTATTTATTTATTTATTTGCTGTATTTGTATACCACCCTTCTCAGCCCATAGGCGACTCAAGGCGGTTAGGAGGGCAAAATTCAATGCTTACAATGTCATAAATACAATTAAAAACATAACATATAATAAAAACTAAACAAATCAATAAAATATAAATTCATAGTGTCTCCTTGTTAAAACGCTGTCTGGACTCATTGTCTAGTCCAGGGGTCCTCAAACTAAGGCCCGGGGGCCGGATATGGCCCTCCAAGATCATTTACTCGGCCCTCATTCAGGGTCAATCTAAATCTGAAATGACTTGAAAGCACACAACAACAACAACAATCCTATCTCATCAGCCAAACGCTGATTTCCCATTGAAATACTAAAAAGTTTATATTTGTTAAAATTCTTCTTCATTTTAATTATTGTGCTTTTTTGCACTACAAATAAGATATGTGAGGTGTGCATAGGAATTCAAATTATGTTTTCTTCAAATTATAATCCAGCCCTCCAACAGTTTGAGGGACTGTGATCTGACCCTCTGTTTAAAAAGTTTGAGGACCTCATTTTCCTATGTCAGTTACTCTGCATTTGCAAACGTTTGTTCAAAAAGCCACGTCTTGACTTTTTCCCAGAATGTTAAAAAGGAAGGTGGCCAATCTAATATCTATAGGGAGGGCTTTCCACAGCTGAGGGGCCACCACCAAGAAGGCCCTGTCTCTCGTCTCCATTATATTGTAATATTATTAGTAATATTACATCAATATAAAATATATAATAATATATTATTATTAGTAGTATTATATTGTATTACATTATAATATTATAAATATTATATGTATATACAATATATTATATTATATTATATTATATTATATTATATTATATTATATTATATTGTTAGCATAGCACTTGGCAACTAGCTCGCAGCTCTGGAAGCAAAAGGCACCCAGCAACTCCCTCTGACCCTGCTTCATGCACTGACCCAGCAAAGTGGATGAGTCGTTGACATATTAGGAGCGGGGAAACTGAGTCACTGCCCTCTCAAGCCTCACCTCGTCCAGCTGCCTCTTTGTCTCATCCTCCATCCTGCGAATGTCCTCCATCGTCAGCTCCACCCATTTATCCAGCCAGCAGAAGAGCTGCCGGTGGAAGTTTGTGAAAAGGCGCTTCTCTTGCTGCAAAAGAAGAAGAAGCATCGGCGGTGGTTCAGAAATTCCAGAAAGCAGAGGATGGCAGATCCAGGCAACTCATGCTGCCAAGCAAGGTCTGGATTTTGTCCCTTCATTTGCTGAATCCGACGACTCTGCTTTCCTCACCTTATGGATGAAATTTTCCACTTTGTTCTGCAATCCCCACCACTTGAACTTGACCGTCACCAGCTTGTAGGCGCACATGTAAGGGCAGTTGGATTGCTTGCCCAGCTCCTTCTGCAGAGGGAAGAAGTGCTCCGTCAGAAGGGAGACACTGACTGCCTCCGGGGCTCCTGCTTTTCACCCTCCAAATGTGGGCCCGGACAATTGCAGCCCAACGGGTGCCAACCCCAGCCTACTGAAACCTCATCTCAGCCGTTCTGCCAACCCAAAATCCCATGCACTGTAAACCAGGAGCAGCAGGGCCCGCACCTTCCAGTTGGGTCCTAAGGGGCCACGTCCCGTCTTGACCGATTTAAACTTGGCGGGGTCTTCATCCGGCTTGTAATCCTGCAGCACACAAAACACAAAGGGAAGCTCCAGGAAGGGAAATGGCACACACTCACAGCAGTCATGCGCCGTTATTTGTCCTCTGGCAGCCCAACACAGGCCTGGCTCAAAGCTGGGCAAGAGGAGGAAGAGGCCTGCTTGGGATTGAACGCCAGGGCCCCGCAAGGCACCTGGGGCTCCCTCCAAGGTCTCTCCAAGGTCTCTGCACAGATGCACACAGCCCCCAGTCAGTTTACCAATGAGGCAAGCCCTCATTCAGCCTCCACCAATAAGTGGCAAAAAGCAGTGGGCCAGATCCACCTGTTAGAAATATTCAAAATTAACTGGGTATTTTTTATTACAATAGTGTGAATCAAGCACTGAAAGAGTGAGTAGGCTGAAGCCTGTTAGTGTCACTGGTCCAAAGCTAGTGTCGTTCTGAGGAGTGTGAGGTAAACCTTTGTGTGAGAGAAGCCTTGTGTAAAAAAGCTCCAGTATGAAGGCTGCTGCGTGTAAAGCTATTATGTATTTATTTGTGTTATAGAAACATCGTTCTTGTAAGTAGTGCAACCATATAATTATGTGAATGTGAGTCAAGCACTGAAAGAGTTAGTGGGCCAAAGATAGTGTTGTTCTGAGGAGTGTGAGGTAAACCACTGTGTGAGAGAAGCCGCGTGTAAAAAAGCTCCAGTATGAAGGCTGCTGCGTGTAAAGCTACTATGTATTTGTTTATCTGTGTTATGGAAACCTTGTTCTTGTAAAGAGTTCCACCATATTATTTTACCACAGAGAAAAGCCTCCTATGGTAAAGATAACATTGGTCTGTGTGTTTTTGTTCCTCACCACTGGCCAATGCATCCCAGGAGGCTATTTGTGCCTGTGTCCAGGGCCTAGTTGTTCTGCTGAGAACAGCCACCAGGGAGAGCACTGTTTTCTTCCAGAAAGCAATGCACCACGTTCTTCTCCCTCACTGGCCTCCAGCCAAACCTCTCCACATATCTCAGTTGGCCACCATCCAAAGAGGAGCCCTCCACTCTTGGGCCTTACCTTCGAAAGCACTTGGTTCCGGTCTGCAATGTCGATATAGATGGCTTCTACGTTCTTCCATTCGTTGGGCTCAAGCTTATGCACCTGTGCAGGAGAACAAGGAAAAAGTGTGGACCTTGTCAGAAATATTAAAAATTAACTAGGTATTTTAAATTACAAAAATGTGAGCCAAGCATTGAAAGAGTGAGTAGGCCGAAGCCTGTTAAGAGTCAGTGGGCCAAAGCTAGTATCATCCTGAGGAGAGTGAGTAGGCCAAAGCCTGTTAAGAGTTAGTGGGACAAAGCTAGTGTTGTCCTGAGGAGTGTGAGCTAAACCTCTCTGTGTGAAAAGCTTTGGTGTAAGAAGCCCCAGGTTAAAGGCCTTGTGCGTAAAGCTGTGTGTAAAGCTACTATGTGAAGGTCCTGTGTAATTTCGGTGTGAGGAAGCTCTGTGAGAGTGAAGCTGTTTATCTGCATAAGAAAGAAGCCAAGCATGGAAGCGTACTGTAGCTCAGTACGCCTCAGAGTTAGTTGCCCTCAGTATGAAGACACTTCAGTCTGAGAGAAGCTTCAGTGTGAGATAAACCTCAGTGTTAAGTAGGCCTCAGAGTTAGTAGGCCTCAGTTTATGAGAGGCCTGGTGTGAGAAGCCCCAGATTGTGTGTAAAGTTCCTTGTATGTAAAGTTCCAGTGTGAAGGCTGCTGTGTGTAACAGGCTACTGTACAAAGCTCCTGTGTAAGTTTAGTGTGAGAAGAGGCTCTGTGAGAGCAAAGCTGTTTCCCTTGTTCTTGTAAATAGTGTAACCATATTATTTTACTACAAAGAAAAGCCTCCTATGGAAGAGATGACATTAGTCTCTGTGTTTTTGTTCATTTTATCACTTAGGCTACTGGTGCTGAGTCATGCTGCTGCTGATAAGTTACTCTGCTGAACATTTATGGGGAGGGTCTTTTGTTCTTAAGCCCACTCACCTAACCAACCTTTCTAAAGAGCCACTAAGATATAGAAAGCAAGTGGCTTGTGTTTGTAAAAGAGCAGCTCTGAGACCCCTGCAAAGACCACAGCCCACCCCTATCAAGCGTGCTTACATTCTCCTGCATCCCGAGGTCTGGTTTGTGCCAGGTTTCAATTTTGATCAAAAAGTCATCTTTCATGTATTCATTCTGTAAGGAAGAGAAGATGATCAGTCAGCTGGTGATTCATGCAGCACTATTCCACTGGAGCATTGCAACACACCCAAATACCTGGGAGTTGCCCTGGACTGTGCTCTGACCTACAAAAAGCACTGTTTGACTATCAAGCAAAAAGTGGGTGCTAGAAATAATATCATATGAAAGCTGACTGGCACAACCTGAGGATCACAACCAGATACAGTGAAGACATCTGCCCTTGCGCTTGGCTACTCTGGTGCTGAGTGTGGAACACATCTCACCACGTTAAAACAATGGATGTGACTCTTAATGAGACATGCCGAATTATCACAGGATGTCTACACCCTAAACCACTGGAGAAATTATACTGATTAGCTGGTATTGCACCACCTGACATCCATCAGGAAATAGCAGCCTGTAATGAAAAGACCTCTCTGGCCCATCCCGTTTGGATATCAGCCAGCATGACAACGCCTTAAATCAAGAAATAGTTTTCTAAGTTCTACAGAGATATTCCCAGGAACACCTCAGCAAGCAAAAGTCCAAAAATGGCAGGCCAAAAACCCAGAACTTCAAACCATGGCTGATACCGAATGAGAGACTCCCCCTTGGGGACACAGAAGGCTGGCTGACTTGGAAGGTGCTAAACAGGCTGCTCTCTGGCACCACGAGATGCAGAGCCAACCTTAAGAAATGTGGCCACAATTCTTGCGAGTGTGGAGGAGAGCAAACCACAAGCCACCTATTACAATGCAGCCTGAGCCCTGCCACATGCACAATGGAGGACCTTCTTATAGAGCCAGCATGGAGAACAAACCCCGCTCTTAACTGGAGCCATGGGTACAGGTTTGGCTTCTAAGGGGACCGGGACCACCTCCCCCTTCTACCTCCTCCCACAACACAGAGGCAGACACTCTTCCAAGCATGGGCTAAAAGCCATACTTACTGTGATAACTGCTCCAATAAGAAATGGCATGTAAAAAAAAAGAGAACATCAGTGAGTGCACAGCATCCAGAGATTTCTAGCAACCTCCATCCCTTTCTATATAAAATGTCAGATGCTCTCAGAGCTCCAGCTTCCAACCCAAAAAGCAGGGTCTTAGAGCAGTGGAGGGGGGGGGGAAGCAAGAGTGATATGCCTGGAAACTCCCCCGGACCCACAAGTGGAGCCTCCTCCAGTTCTCCTGTCACTCAGAGAAGGGTGAAATTCCACGCAGAGCCATAGGGCCGCTGCCTATGACAGTGGTTCTCAACCTTCCTAATACTCCTTAATACAGTTCCTCATGTTGTGGTGACCCCCAACTATAACATTATTTTTGTTGCTAGTCCATAACTGTTATGCTACTGTTATGAATCATTATGTAAATATCTGATATGTAGGATGTATTTTCATTCGCTGGACTACATTTGGCACAATTTGAATAATGGTAGGGTTGCGGGGGGATTGATTTTGTCATTAAGTTGTAGTTGCTGGGATTTATAGTTCACCTACAATCAAAGAGCATTCTAAATTCCACCAACGATGGAACTGAACCAAACTTGGCACACAGAACTCCTGTAACCAACAGAAAATACTGGGTTTGGTGGGCATTGGCCTTGAGTTTGGGAGTTGTAGTTCACCTACATCCAGAGAGCACTCTGGACTCAAACAATGATGGATCTGGACCAAACTTGGCACAAATCCTCAATATGCCCAAATGTGAACACTCATGGCGCTTGGGGGAAATAGACCTTGACATTTGGGAGTTGTAGTTTCTAAGATTTATAGTCCACCTACAATCAAAGAACATTCTAAATTCCACAAACGATGGAATTGAACCAAACTCGGCACACAGAACTCTTGTGACCACCAGAAAATACTGGAAGGGTTTGATGGGCATTGGCCTTGAGTTTGGGAGTTGTAGTTCACCTACATCCAGAGAGCACTGTGTACTCAAACAATGATGGATCTGGAACAAACTTGGCACGAACCCTCAATATGCCCAAATGTGAACACTGGTGGCATTTGGGGAAAATAGACCTTGACATTTGGGAGTTGTAGTTGATGGGAATTACAGTCCACCTACAATCAAAGAGCATTCTGAACCCCAAAGACAATAGAATTGGGCCAAATTTCCCACACAGAGACCACCATGTCTTGAAGGGACTCGCTGGTGTGAGCATCCCTTCAGCCTCACATGCTCTCCCTCACCTGAACATGCACACCCCGCTGCTATGCGCCAAGCACGCCTGCTCTCCCCTCCCCTGCTTGGAGTCTCAGAAAGAGCTCTCCCCTTTGCTGAGTGGCCAACCAATCACAGTTGAGGAGGGCTTTGGGTGGGAGGATTCACCCTCTGTGTCCAAAAAGGAAGAGAAGGACAGGCAGAGAGATCTTTAGCCTTCTCTGCCAAAGGGGTTCCTAAGACCATCAGAAATGTGTGTTTTCTGATGGTCTCTGCAACCCCTATGACACCCCCTCACAACCCCCAGGGGTCGCGGCCCCTAGGTTGAGAAACGCTGGCCTAGGAGAACCCAGTCCTGCTGGCATGCAGGTAATGCCCTAAGCACCTATTCCACGGCATAGGCTACAAAAGGCACAGACCCAGCGTTCTGCCCCGTTACCCTTGGCCCTCGAGATCCAGTTGGATGAGTGCCGGTAACTGGAGCTGGGAGGCTCACTGGGCAGACTGCTGGCAGTAACCAGAGTCTCCTGATCCTTGTGGGGCTCAATTATTCATTAGCAAAGTGACACAAAGCCACGGCAGATTCTGTGACAGCCAGAAGGACCAGGCCAGACGGCCCTTTCATGCTTTCCATTCCAAAAGCAAGAAGCCAAAACCGAGCAAAAGCCAAGGCCTCAAGGAGAGTGAGAAAGAAGGGGATGCAACCCCCCCCCCCAAAGGAAAGCATTGCAAATAGGACAGGATACACCCCCCCCCCCCATAAAAAACATCTGCCTTGAGAAATAGAGAGGAGAGCAGGTGGCCGCAGGCAGAGGCCAGCTGCAAGAGTGCCTGTCCTGCAGCCGYATCTCTGGCACCGGTTGAGCACTAATGCGATAAGCCAGGCGCRAGCCAGGGCTCCGGGCCAAGATGGAGGCCACACAGCTAAGGTGCCTCAGGCTGCCCATTGGTATTTGTGTTTTAGAATCATAGAATCACAGAGTTGGAAGAGACCTCCTCGGCCATCCAGTCCAACCCCTTGCAAAGAAGCAGGAAAATTGCATTCAGAGCACCCCCAACAGATGACCATCAAGCCTCTGTTTAAAGGCATCCAAAGAAGGAGCTTCCACCACACTCCGGGGCAGAGAGTTCCACTGTTGAACAGCTCTCACAGTCAGGAAGTTTTCCTTGCATAATTGCTGCACTTCCATTTTCAGGCTGATTTCCCCTTCCTTGCTTTTTTTCTCTGAAGACCTTAAGGCAGTTTACAAAACTTGGATTGGAGTTCTCTGGATGAAAATGGGAAAATCTGAGTTCCAGAGAACTCCCTTTCAGGTTATGTTAACTACTAGTCTTGTGCATTTGTATAGAATCACTATCTGTTTTTGTCTGTTTCATTTGTATGACCCCGTTTTCGTTTTCGAGTGCACCTTCCGAAAACGGGGGCCTGTCCAAATGAACTGTTTTGTTCTTTCATCCGAATGAACAAAAATTTTCGGACCACCAAACTTAAAGACACAGCTTAAGATCCCACTATGCAACTTTCTCTTTCGTTTCGTCTTTAGTTTCTTCTGAAAATGGATCTTTTGTTTTGTGCCTTCCGAATGGATGGGACGAAATGAATACCTGAACAAAACAAATACTGTGCACTAGTCTGTTAACCACCTTAAGGCCTTTGAGAAAAGAGAGAATAATAGAGCTCCAAAGACCTCCGTTTGGTAGTTTTAAACTGTTTTCAGGCCTTTGGAGAAGGAAGGGAGAATCAGCCCCAAATAGAGGCTGCAACTACTATCGAGGAAAACAAAAATACAATTTTTGGCATCCCAAAAGATGGTGTGCGACTATTATGCGGTGGTGACTATTATGTGATGAAATATTGCAACTCTGCCCCCCAAACGCACCTGTTCGACAGTATGGGTAGGCGTTCCAGGCTTTCTCGTGGATGTTGAGGGCTCCCTCTGGGGCCAGCATTTTCACAAAGGGAGGGACTTTACTGCAGTGAAGAAGGGGAAACAAAAACAAGTGTTGGTAATGCCCATCATGCGACAAAGTCCAAAAGAGGGGAATGTGTGCAGAGGACAAGCGAGAGAAAGAGAGAGCTCCCTGTGCTCCAGAGGGCTGAGCCTCAACAGCTGGCAAGAGTGAGTGCGTGTGTTGTGTCCAGTGTTCCCCTCTCAATCATGGGCACAAGGACACCAGGGATTAGGCATGCATGCATGCAGGGAAAGGCTGGCCTACTTCTGCAAGAAGAGGCCTCCACCCCCCCTCCCCCAATAAAGCAAAGCTTCTGTCCGCTCCATGGGACCCTTGATGACCCACCTTTGCAGGTGATAAATCTTGTGGGTGTACTGGCCCCGCTCCCCATCACGCTCGTAAGGCTCGTTGACAAGCACCTCCACCCCTTCGCCGCCACCAGTTTCATTCTTGCTGGCCTCCGCCACCGAGTAGAGCTGCCCCACCTGGTACTAGAAGAGAAGGAAGAGGGAGTGCATCACACCAGGGCCACGAGGGAGCCAGAAAGGACACCCACTCCACAAGATGCTTAATGGTCAGCTGCCCCACTGTCCTTCCATCTTCTCAGCTTGGAAAACATGTCCCCGAGACACTTCTTTCCTTTCCAGGCATTTAACAGGGAATCCAAGGAACATCAGACAGACAGAGAGCAGTGTTTGCCCTGTTCTGCAGTAACTTCTCATTGCTGGGAGCCCTGGGGCTGAAGGCCAGGCAACATGATAGTGAGGGCCCCAGGATTGCTCCTCATGGGGGGTTATCCAGAAAATAAGGTTACAAGGTACATAGCCCTCATGGGGATGTTTTTAGGGGGGTAGTTGGTATCACTGCTGTGTAGCAGGCTGCTAGCAGAAGTTAATGAGCTGTGCCAGTCGTCAGTAGCTCATCGACTGGTGAATGTTCATGAGCATCCCATTACATTTCCCTCCAAGTACGAAGTTCACGATGTACGAGGGATATTTGGAAAGTAAGGAAACTTCGCATTTGGAGGGAAATAGAATGAGGACGCTCATCTCTAACCTTCATCACAACACCAGTCGATGAGCTACTGATGACTGGCACTGCTCACTGGCTTCTGCTGCCTTCCCACTACACAGCAGTGATACCAAGTTCCCCCACGAAAATTCCCCACGAGAGCAACGCGCTTTGTAACCTTACTTTCTGGATATCCCTCATACAGCACGAAGTTCGTACTTGGAGGGAAATGGAATGAGGACACTCATCTCTATCCATCACCACAATGCCAGTCGATGAGCTACCGACAACTGGCACTGTTCGTTCACTTCCACTGGCTTCTTGCTACATGGCAGTGATACCAACTTCCTCCACAAAAATTCCCCGCGAGAGCTATGCGCCTTATAACCTTACTTTCTGGATATCCCTCGCACAGTGCAAACTTCACACTTGGAGGGAAACAGAATGAGGACGTTCATCTCTAACCTTCACCACAACGCCAGTCGATGAGCTACTGACGACTGGCACAGCTCATTTGCTTCTGCTGGCTTTCCACTACATGGCAGTGATACCATCTTCCCGTGAGAGCTACATGACTTGAACCTTATTTTCCAGATAACCCTCGTACATCTTGAACTCAGGTCTTCACATGACCCCATCCCAATGGAGGAAACAGATCAAGGCCCCTGCCCAGTGAGCACTGGGCACCCAAAGAGGCCTACAAGCCTGAGGGCCAGCCCAGTGTCCTGTCCTTCTGGGCACCAGGACGCTGCTGCCTACTCTCACTTCCCTGAGCATCAGGAAAGGGAAAGTGCCAGCCAGACTGAGAGGCTTTGGGCGGGTGATGGGGTCTCCTGGGGACACAGGCGAATGTGCCGCCAACACTGACGCACTGCCCATTCACTCTCTCCTCCTCGTCCTCCTCCCTTGCTTCACAAGTTGGAGCTGAAGCACTAAGAGGATCAGGCTGTGGGACTGCCACCTTCACCCCTTAATCTCCTCTGTTATGCCTGATCCCCTAATCCTATTGGAAGGAGGAGGAAGGCAGGCCTCGGAAACGGGTGCGTTAAATAAGAGCGGATCCCAAGGGGTGGGGGAAATCCTCTAGAGAAAGTGCCAAAGGACTCCAATCCCAGGGAGGAAGGAGTGGCATGGAGCAGGGGGCACATGACCCTAAAGCGGACTGGGGAGGTGGCCCTTCATGCTCCCAGCACAGAAATCCAGCCTAATGGCCTGCATAGAAAACACTCTCCCTTCACTGTCCCCAGGCTTTGGTTCCTGGCAACACCAAGCCAACCACACAAACTGCCCGGCCCATCACCCTTACGCTCCATTGGACCAAGTGGGGACCCAGGAGTTCCCCTGTGGATCAGTCCCACCTGAGGCTGAGGAAGCCGTGGGCACAATTGGCACTCTCTCAGAGTTGGAGCCTGCAAGGCAGGTATGGGCAAAGCCAGGGCTGGGGGCCGAATGTGATCCCTTGGCCTCTTTTCTCAGGCCTTCCTCTCTCTCGCCATTCTATCCTTCCCTCTCTCTTTCTTTCCTTCCTCCCTTTCTCTTTCTCCCTCCCTCCCTTTCATCTTTCCTTCCTTCCCTCTTTCCTCCCTCTTTTCCTCTCTTTTTCTCCTTCCTTCCTTCCTTCCTTCCTTCCTTCCTTCCTTCCTTCCTTCCTGTCTTTCCTTTCTTCTCTTTCCTCCCTCCCTCCATTCCAATCAACCCTTCCTTCCATCCTTCTCTTCCTCCCTTCCTTCCTTCTTTCCTTCCTCCTTCCTTCCCTCCCTTCTCTTCTAACATTTCATCCTTCCTTCCCTCTTTCCTCCCTGTTTCCCTCTCTCTTTTTCCCTCTCCTTCCTTCCTTCCCTCCTTCCTTCCTTCCTATTTGTCTTTCCTTCCTTCTCCCTTCCCTCCCTCCATTCCCTTCCTTCCTTCCATCCACCCTTCTCTTCCTCCCTCTCTTCCTTCTCTTTTTCCTTCCTCCTTTCCTCCTGGGAGATGTTTAGCTGGGGGACGAGAAGGTCGAGGGGGAACATGAGAACCATGTTTCAAGATTTGGGGGGGGGGGGCATGGAGGGATGATTTTCTGCTGCTCTAGAGACCAGGGCACAAGGAAGAAATTGGTTCAAATGGCAGGGAAAGAGATTCAACTGAAAAGATTAGTAAGAACTTCCTGCAGAGTGGCATAGGCAGCCTGGAAGTGGGGTGGAATCTCCTTCTCTGGAGGCTTTTCCACAGAGGCTGTCTATTGGGAGTGCTTTGATTGTGCCTTCTTGCATGGCAGGGGGTTGAACTGGATGGCCCTTGGGGGTCTCTTCCAGCTCTAGGATTCTAGACCAGGAGTAGACAATACGAGGTCTCATGGATACACTTTTTCTCTCCCATCCACCATCTCATCCTGACCAAGGTCAACCCTTTTGGGATCCAAACATTTCCTGTCGTTCCTTCACTTTCTTCCTCCGAAAGAGAAAAGGAAGGAAAGGGCAGGGAGGGGGCTTGGGGAGAACATCCTCCCTCCCTACTGGCCTGGCCACCCCATTCCGGCCCGCCATGTGGCCCCCAAGATAGAAAGTTTGCCTGTGCCTGCTGCAAAGTGATCCAGGGCAAGCCCCCATATTTACCAGCCTAATTAATTGGAACTGGGCAAAAGCAGACCTCTGTTTTGTGTGCTTTGGAGCACACAAATTTATTTATTTATTAACGACATTTATATACCGCCCTTCTCACCCCTAAAGGGACTCAGAGCAGCTATATATATATATATATACACAAACACACACACACACACACATATATATATATATACACACACACACACATAAAATATATTAAATTATTAGCATAGTAAAATATCAGTATTATATATATACAAATGCCCTCCAAGCCACAGACCAAAGGGATGCTTTGAGGGGAGCCTCAGAAGGACCTCCAACTTTGCAAGGAAGCAAAGGCTTGAGGCTCCCTGCCTGGATACTTACAATGCATCCTTGTCAGTCTAGAGACAGGTAGCAAGGGCAAAGCAAGCCTTGTGTAAAACCTCTTTCATTCATCTGCAAAAACACAGGGAGGCACAGAGGAACCTGCATTGTTTACCCCAAATGAGGAAAACAAGGAGCTGCTTTTTTTGGTAGGAGAGACATGGAGAAGGGGCTGGCAGCAATCGCACTGTTTTCCTTGCATCAGCAGTTTCTTCCTTGCCATTGAAAGTGAGAATGAAGGCGAGCGAAAGGCAGCTAAGAGGGTGTTGGGGGAAAGCTGCAAAGCAAGCCCATGACCTTGAGGGCAGAGGCCTGGGAGCATAGGGACAAGGCAGAGCTGGTATGTATTTGCCCAGACTGGTGGCCAGGAATCCATTCAGGGCACCAGGAGCAACCTGCGGACAAGGGAGCCAAACCTAGGCCCTTCCCAGCAAAGCCCAAAGAGACTGGTTCCTTGGACTATTGCACTTCCTGGATGGGAGAGGGAACTGGCTCCACGGGTATGGTTCTAAACAGGGCTCGAGGCAAAGAAGGCCCCAGGAATGAAGGAACAAACACTTACCTCCTCCACCGAAACAGGTAAAAGCACTCGGCTGCAAGAGAAGAGAAAAAAGGGGAAATCAGTTGGAGCTGTTAAGGTTTCTCAGTTCCAAATGGTGTTGCTGTGGAAAAACACGCCAAGACGCACAAAGGCTGAAGATACCAAACATCTTTATTGTTCAGAATACAAGAGTCTCACACTACTGCTGGTCTATATAGGCCTAGCTACAATATCATAAACCACTCAAGAGTCCTCGCGCCTGGAGTTAGCTCCTTTCTACATTTCAGAACCCACTTTTACCCCCACCTTGGGGCAATTGACTTTTATGGTTGGTTCATATGTCCTGTCTTCCCTTTCGGCCCATGACCATTTGCTGTGTGTCAGGAGGGCTGATAGTTGGATGGCATGAGATAGAGATCATGACAGGGGCCCAACCATGGGGTCTCTGAGCAAAAGAAGGTCTCTTCCCACATGTGTGTGTTTTCATATTAGTGTATATTTAATTCTATTTTAAGGTTTACATATTCGTATATTTTAAATCAGAGCCCCCGGTGGCACAGCGGGTTAAACCGCTGAGATGCTGAACTTGCTGACCGAAAGGTTGGCAGTTTGAATCCGGAGAGTAGGTGAGTTCAGTACACAGTAATGTTATGTACTAATTGCTGTATTTACAAATTTAGCACCAAAACATCGCAATGTATTGAAACTGCCATGGACCCGGGCAAGAGGTAGATTGCGTTGGATAATACAGAACGTTGGATGAGCAAAGGTTGGATAAGCGAGACTCTACTGTATTATAAATTGTATGCTAATCCTTTTATGACAAGCCGCCTTGAGTCTCCTGCGGGAGAGAGATAAATCGGGGTATAAATGAATAATAATAATAACAACAAGAACAAGATCAAGCCATTAGAACCAATGTCATCAAAGCCAGAGTTGAAAAGTTGACGAGAGATCCCAAATGTAGACTCTGCAAGGAAGCAGATGAAACAATAGATCACATCCTCAGCTGCTGCAAGAAGATCACACAGACAGACTACAAGCAGAGGCACAACACCGTTGCTCAGATGATTAATTGGAACTTGTGCCACAAATACCATCTGCCTGCGACAAAGAACTGGTGGGATCACAAGCCGGAAAAAATTACAGAGAATGAACACATCAAGCTACTCTGGGACTTCTGAATTCAGACAGAGTTCTGGAGCACAATAATCCTGACCTCACGACCGTGTTAAAAAACAAAGTATGGATTGTTGATGTTGTAATCCCAGGTGACAGCAGGATTGAAGAGAAACAACAGGAAACGCTGACACGACATGAGGACTTAAAGATCAAACTACAAAGACTCTGGCACAAGCCAGTCAAGGTGGTCCCAGTGGAGATCGGCACACTGGGTGCAGTGCCTAAAGACCTTGGCCTACACTTAAACACAATCAGTGCTGACAAAATTACCATCTGCCAGCTGCAGAAGGCCACCTTACTGGAATCTGCACACACTATTCTCCGATACATCACACAGTCCTAGACACTTGGGAAGGGTCCGACGTGTGACCCAATACAACAGCCAGCAAAGTGATCTTGTCTGCTGTGGACTCATCTTGTTGTGTTTCAAATAATAATAATAATAATAATAATTATTATTATTATTTCTGGGCCAGGTTCCCCACCTGACCTCCCCCTGACCCCGTGCCCTTGGCCTACTTCCTGGAGCATCTCCTCTCCCTTCCCTTCAAAGGACCGTAGAGGATCCGCAACTGCTGCTCTCTCACACAAATGAGAAAGGAGAGCTTGGCACAGAAACGCAGAGGAGAAAAGCCAGGAGACTGAGAACAAGATTGGTGCAGATATTGCACCAATCAGAACAGCTTGAAGGAGAAATCCCACTGGCAAAGCTGGCCGGTTGAAACCGTCCTGATGACACACACAAGGAAACGCAGTGATCGGAAAACAGACCCAGAGCAACCAAAACATGTACTGGACCGGCTTCCCTCGTAGGTCACAGAGACGCTAAAGAAGCAACACTAAGGTTAGGAGACGCATGCGAGGAGTTAAGCACATCGACTCCAGTGTCCTTGCCAAGGCCTCTGAGCATGTAGAGGGAAAAGGGCTCAGTACTGCCCACAGAGACACTGGGAAGCCTGCTTAGTGGGAGACACTTGCCCTTTGGAACGAAACAACATGCAGGGAGGCTCCTGATACAAAGCGATGGAGCCAAACAGACCCGCCAAGGCAATGCCCCCTTCCTGATGTAAGCACTTGTCACAGGCCAAGAAGGTGCCAAACAGGTAAAACTCTCCCAGGGAACTCCCTCTGGCTCCTTTCACTCTAGAGCATGGGGCCAAAGGTCCCAAATCAGGGGCAGAAGGCAGCCGGAGGGACTCTGGACCCAATGCCTAGGGACCTGAAGGGCAGAAAAGCCAGGCCTCTCTTCAGAAGGGAATAATAATAATAATAATAATAATAATAATAATATGCAATCCCAGGTGACAGCAGGATTGAAGAGAAACAACTGGAAAAGTTGACACGAGGATTTAAAGATCGAACTGCAAAGACTCTGGCACAAGCCAGTCAAGGGGTCCCAGTGGTGATCGGCACACGGGGTGCAGTGCCTAAAGACCTTGGCCTGTACTTAAACACAATCAGCGCTGACAAAATTACCATTTGCCAGCTGCAGAAGACCACCTTACTGGGATCTGCACGCATTATTCGCCGATACATCACACAGTCCTAGACACTTGGGAAGTGTCTGACGTGTGATCCAATTCAACAGCCATCAGAGTGTCTGCTGTGGACTCATCTTGTTGTGTTTAAAATAATAATAATAATAATAATAATAATAATAATAATAATAATAATAATATATTGTATGTAATATATACCTTGTAAGCCACTCTGAGTCCCCTTCAGGGTGAGAAGGGCGGCATATAAATGTCATAAATAAAATAAAATAAATCTGCACACATTATTTGCCAATACATCCCACAATCCTAGACACTTGGGAAGGGTCCGACATGTGATCCAATATAACAGCCAGCAGAGTGATCTTGTCTACTGTGGACTCATCTTGTTGTGTTTCTAACAATAAATATTTATTTATTTATGATATTTCTACTCTGCCTTTCTCGAACCCGAAGGTGACTCAAAGTGGCTTTACAACATACGCTGTTATTCAATACCATTAAAATAACATAAAAACTACAATAAACATTTAAACAGAATTATAATAATGCATACATTAAAACCTTTACAAACATATAAAGCCCCTAGCCTCGTCGTCCAAAAACATCGTCTAAGCCGTTCCAGTATTCGATTTCGCATAGTTCTGTGTTTATCTATTGCACTAGGTTCCCAAAGGCTTGTTCAAAAAGCCATGTTTTTGCGTTATTCTGGAAGGTCAGAAGGGAAGGGGCTGATCTAATATCCCTAGGGAGGGAGTTCCACAGTCGAGGGGCCGCCACTAAGATAATAAATAAATAAATAAAAACCAGTAAAGGTGATCCCAGGGGTGATTGGCACACTTGGTGCAGTGCCTCAAGACCTCGGCCTGCACTTAACAACAACTGGCACCGACAAAATCACCATCTGTCAGCTGCAAAAGGCTACACTACTCGAATCCGCACGCATTATTCACCAATACATCACACAGTCCGAAACACTTGGGAAGGTTCCAACGTGGGATCCAATACAACAGCAGCACAGTGATCTTGTTTGCTGTGTGCCAATCTTGTTGTGTATCAAATGATAAATAAATAAAACTTTCAGTGCCATGAGAAGCTGAACCAAGACAAAAACAGTCAACCCCACAAAATCCCAAAAACGAATCCACATCTATACCAAAAATAAGAACACATACTGTAATATCAGTAGTAATAAATGTAATATTTAATCCACAAGTTGTGTATTATTATATATAATTATATTATACTATATTATTATACTACAATATTTATTTATTTTATTTATACCCCACCTTTCTCTACCCCAAAGGGGACTCAAGGCGGCTTTACATATGGCAACTATTTGGTGCCTTTATATATAATACACTACCAGTACATTATACTATTAGAATTATATAATAGGTAAAGGTAAAGCTTTCACTTTGATATTAAGTCTAGTCAAATCCGACTCTGGGGGATGGTGGTTATCTCCATGTCTACGCTGAAGAGCCAGTGTTGCCCATAGACACCTCCAAGGGCATGTGACCAGCATGACTGTATGTATCGACGTTACCTTCCTACAGAAGCAGTACCTACTGATCTACTCACATTTGCGTGTTTTCAAACTGCTAGGTTGGCAGAAGCTAAGCCGAACAGTAGGAGCTCGCCCCACTCCCCAGATTTCAACCTCTCTTTACAGTATTATGATTATTATTACTAATTGAAACCATAGAGGGAGAATCCGTGGTGCCCTTAAGATTATTATTAAATAGGATTCCAGTGCCTAGATCCAGGGAAGTCATGCTCCCCCTCTCTTCCTCCTTGGTCAGACCACACCTGGAATCACACTTTGTCCAGTTCTGGGCACCGCAACTGAAGGGAGATGTTGACTCTAAGCTGGAATGCGTCCAGAAGAGGGCGACTCAAAGGATCAAGACTCTGGAGAACAAGCCCTATGAGGAGCGGTTTCAAGAGCTGGGCATGTTTAGCCTGCAGAAGAGAAGGCTGAGAGGAGACATGATGAGGGCCATGTGAGGGGAAGTCATAGGGAGAAGGAAGCAGGCTTGTTTTCTGCTGCAATGGAGACTAGGACGCAATGGAACAATGGCTTCAAACTACAGGAAAGGAGATTCCACCTGAACATGAGGAAGAACTTCCTGACTGTGAGATAGAGCTGTTCAGCAGTGGAACTCTCTGCCCTGGAGTGTGGTGGAGGCTTTGAAGCAGAGGCTGAATGGCCATCTGGCAGGGGTACTTTTAATGTGATTTTCCTGCTTCTTGGCAGAATGAGTTTGGACTGGATGGCCCACGAGGTCCCTTCCAACTCTAGGAGTCTACGCTTATTATTACTATTATCATCATGATTACCAATTGAATCCATAGAGGGAGAATTAAACTGCTAGGTTGGCAGAAGCTGGGGCTAACAGTGAGAGCTCACCCTACTCCCCGAATATGAACCACTCTTTAGGTTATTATTATCAGTTGAATCTATAGAGGAAGAATCCACAGTACCATTTAGATTATTATTATTAGGGGGGCCCTGGTGGCGCAGTGAGTTAAACCGCTGAGCTGTTGAACTTGCTGGCCAAAAAGTCAGCGGTTCAAATCCAGGGAGCAGGGTGAGCTCCCACTGTTAGGCCCAGCTTCTGCTAACCAAGCAGTTCGAAAACATACAAATGTGAGATCAATAGATACCTCTTCGGCAGGAAGAATCCATGAAGCCCTTTAGATAACAATCATTATTACCATTATTACCAGTTGACTCCACAGAGGGGGAATCGAACTGCCATAGTGCCCTTTAGATTATTATTACCAGTTGAATCCATAAGAAGGAGAACAAAACTGCTAGGTTGGCAGAAGCTGGGTCTAACAACAGGAGATCATCCCACTCCCCAAATTCAAACCACTCTTTAGCTTATTATTATCATTATTACTAGTTGAATCCATAGAGGGAGAATCCCTGGTGCCCTTTCGATTATTATTATTATTATTATTATTATTATTATTACCAGTTGAATTCATAAGAGGGAGACCCAAACTGCTAGGTTGGCAGGAGCTGGGACTAACAGCAGGAGCTTACCCCGCTCCCCAGATTCAAACCGCCAACCTTTCGGTATATAATATGATATGGAAGCGCAGAGGAGAAGCAGGGCTTGGGAAGAGGAATGGGAGATGAAGTAGATAGAGAAGGATGGAAAGGAACAATCTCCCTTTGGCTTTTGACACACAGAGACCCGAGGATGGTGGGAGTTGTAGTCCACTCGCCTTGAGAGAAAGAGCTGGGGCCCTACAGGGCCTGTGAACAGCCAGAGAGGCCTATGTCCAAGCTCTAAAAATATAAACAAATGGAGAAATCATAGAGAGTGGAATGAGAGATGGGCCTAGGCCAGGCCTGGGCAAATTTGGGCCCTCCAGATGCTTTGGACCTAAGGACCCGAGGCTGTGAGGAATTGTGGGAGTTGTAGTCCAAAACATCTGGAGGGCCCAAATTGGCCCAGGCCTGGCCTAGAGGGTCACCTAGATGGGAGGTGACAGTTAGTGACCTTCACTGCCTTCTTTCTTTCCTTCCTCCCTTCCCTCCTTCCTTCCCCCGTTTCCCCAGCCTGGCCTTCGCTTCCTCTCTCCCTGCGGAACTCCCTGCCGCAGGAAAAGGGCCCCATTTGGGGGTGACCCCACAGAAGACAAGCCAACCCTCTTCCCTCTTTGGGACTCACTATTCCTTGATGAGCACCATGGCGGGCCTCAAGGGCGGGCAACCGGCTCCTTCTCCTTCCTTGCCTTCCTTGCCTTCCCTCCGACTGAAGGAGAAGGAAGGGAGGGAGGGCCCAGCGAGCGTTCCCCGGCAACAGCCGCTGCGTCACCGCGCCGTGACGTCACACGCGGAAGAGGGAGGGGGCGCCCTGCGTGGCGGCGTCAAGCCCGCGCCTGCGCCGGGCCGCCTTTAGAGTCAGGAGACACTGCGCCTGCGCGGAGGGCTGAGTTGGCATCTGGCAGAAAGGGGACGTGGCCAGGAAAAAAAGGCAGAGACCAAACCAGCCCTAACACACGCCTGAAAGGGGGCGTGGCTTAAGAGCCAGGGGCGTGGCTAGGAAGGAAAGGCAGACTAAACTTCAGCCCTAACACAAAAAAGGGGCGTGGTTTAAGAGCCAGGGGGCGTGGCTAGGAAAGAAAGGCAGATTCACCACCCAGGGCAAACTTAAGCCCTAACACAAGCCATCAAGATATTATTTTAAGTCATTCTTATAGAGTTTGGGGTTTTTTTTGCACTGAATTCAGATCTGTGTTTTTTTTTCTCTTTATCACATGTCGTTTTCGCAACGAGGCAAATCGCATAATTAGATATTAATAATAATAAATAATTAATGCAGTTGCTCATTGATATCAAAATATTTTAATTAATCACTAGCCAACAAGTATTTTTCATAAAAAATTATTTTAGATCATTCTCACAGGGGTATTTTTGTGCTGAATTCAGATGGTTTTTTTTTCTTATCACGTGTTGGTTTTTTTTGCGATGAGGATAATTGGATAATTAATGCATTTGCGCTTAATACAGTTCCTCATGTTGTGGTGACCTCCACCATAACATTATTTTCGTTGCTACTTCATAACTGTCATTTTGCTGCTGTTATGAATCATAATGTAAATATCTGATATGCAGGATGTATTTTCATTCACTGGGCCACATTTGGCACAAATACCCGATGTGCCCACATTTGAGTTTGAGGGGATTGATTTTGTCATTTGGGAGTTGTAGTTGTTGGAATGTATAGTTCATCTACACTCAAAGAGCATCTTGAACTCCACCAATGATGTAATTGAACCAAACATGGCACTCAGAGCTCCCATGACCAACATACAATACTGGGTTTGGTGGGTATTGACCTTGAGTTTAGGAGTTATAGTTTACCTACATCCAGAGAGCACTGTGGACTCAAACAAGGATGGATCTGGACCAAACGTGGCACAAACACTCAATATGCTCAACTGTGAACACTGGTGGAGTTTGGGGAAAATTGACCTTGACATTTGGGAGTTGCAGTTGCTGGAAATTATAGTTCACCTACAATTGAGAGGCCAGACAATCACAGTGGAGGAGGCCTTCTGATGGGAGGATTCGCCCTCTCTTTCCTAAATGGAAGAGAAGGACAGGCGGAGAGATCTTCAGCCTTCTCTGCCAAAGGGGTTCCTAAGACCATCAGAAACATGAGATGGAGTCTTCATCCTACTAACATGTGGAGCATCAGTTGCCCTAAAATTGTAATTCATTCATAAAAAAATACGTCCATGGAGTGAGAGGATTTATTGCACGACACTGACACAAAGCAATTAAATACACTTTATATCTTGACAAATCAATGGATTTATCACCATCTATCACTTCCAAATTAATAATAATAATAATAATAATAATAATACTTTCTTGGTGACTAGGCCTCACTGAAGCCTATGGGATTTATTCTGATTAGTGAAAGTGTTAAATAATTATACTTATATAAATAACAGTCGTCAGCTTATACAAGTGAGCAGTTTTATCAATTCTTCATATAAATAAACATCAAGCTGCACGGTTTGAAGGATTTGGACCAAAACTTGGAAAAAAACATTCTCTATTGGTCTGCTTAAAACAATTGCAAGGTTTCGAGAAAAAGGAAGAGAAAGGAGGGAGGAGAAAGAAAAAAATGGAAGAAAAGAAGGAAAGGGGAAAAGATGAAGGTAGCGGAGGAAAGAAAAAAAGAAAGGGAAAGGGAAGAATGAAAAAGAAGGAAAGGAAGGAAGAGAAAAGAATGGGAAAAAGATGAAGGGAGGGGAGGAAGGATAGAGAAAGAAATAAAGAAGAGAAAAAGGAAGAAAGAAAAATAAAGTGTAGGAAGAGAAAGGAAGAGAATGGTATGAAGGGAGGGGAGGAAAGAATAAGAAAGAAAGGGAAAAAGAAGGGAAAGAGGAAGAAAGAAAAAGAAGGGAAGGAAGGAAAAGAAAGAAGGAAAGGGGGGGGAGAAAAAGGAAGAAAGAAGGAAAGAAGAGAAAGGAAACAGGGAAAGGTATGAAGGGAAGGAAGATAAGAAATAAATAAAGAAAGAAATAAAGAAGAAAGGGAAGAAAGAATTAAAAAAGGAAAAGGTACAAAGGGAGGGAAGGAAAGAAAGAGGAARAAGGAAGGAAGAAAAGAAGAGAAAGGAAGGAAGGTGAGAAGGAAGGAAGGGGKACTAGGAGGGAAAGGGAAGATGGAAAGAATGAAAGACAAAATCAAGGRTCAGAAAAGAAACAGAAAAGTGAAAAAGGAGGGAAGGAAGGAAATAAAAGGGGGGGAAGGTTATGAGAAGAGGAAAGAAAGAAAGGGAAAGAATGGAAGAAAGAAGGTACTAAGGAATGGAAGAATGAGAAGAAAAAGGAGGAATGAGAAACGAAAGGAAGGAGGTATATGAGGGAAAGCAAGGGAAGAAAGAAAGGAAGGATGAAAAGGAAAGAAAGGGGGGAAAGAAGAGGGGAGGAAGAAAGAAAAAGAAGGGTCAKAAGGAAGAAAAAGGAAAGGGGAGGAAAGACAGAGAAAGAAAAAATGGACAAAAAAAGGAGGGAAAGAGAAAAATCATGGAAGAGAAAGAGGGGAAAGTATGCAAAAAAGCAAAGGAGGAGGAAGAAAAGAACAAAAGAAAAAGGGAAGGAAGGAAGAGAAAGGAGAGGGATGAAAAGAAAGAAGAAAAAAGGGAAGACGAAGAAAGGACGGTGAGAAGAAAGAAAGAAAAGAGACAAGAAGGGAAACAAAAATGCAATTTGCATATCGAATTGCCCATGGCTCCTTCATTTCGGTCTTGACGCTCCCAGAATGCACTGGTCCGTCACGGCCATAAGACATAAAACATAATACGCAAGGTCCAGGATGTGATCGTCCACAAGTTCCTCCTCTTTTGTGTTAAAAATGTATGACTTCCTGTCTGCGGAGGCTGAACAAAGCGGTTCGGACGCAGAAGACCCTGTGGTGAAGGCGAGGGGCGAGCGCAAGGCAATGAGGAGAAGTGCACGTGTTCTCCCTCCGGAAAGCACCAAAGAGGCTCCCGTAGGTTTCTTTCCCGGCGGCGCAGGTGCGTTGGTGCATAGCGTGTCTGTGTTTCCCAAGATGGCATCCTCGGTGTCATCCTCACCACCACGTGATCTTGAATTCGTAGATGGGCCGCTTGCAGTAGTAGTGGTTGACCAGGTGCTTGTCGCAGACCCCGATGCACTGGTGGTCGACGGCGATGCCGCGGGCGGAGAGGTCAGTCACGATGCAGTGGAGCAGGTCGTAGACGTCAGCAACGGCCTCCCAGGGGCCGAAGGAAACGTCCACCTCGCAGTGGTGCTCAAAGAGGGGGCCCCCGCCATCCCCACCGCCAGCGTCCCCTCCTCGCTCAAAGCGCAGCGAGTTGAAGAGCGGGCACTCATAAGGCGTCACCGGCATCTCCTCCTTGAAGACGCACACCTTCAGCTTGGCAAAGCGGGCCTTGCGCTGCATCGCCCGCAGCTTGGCAATCTCCACAATGCGCTCTAGGTGGTCTGCATACAGGAGCAGGAAACAGCGGGAGAGATAGTATCATCATCATCATTATATTATTATTATATTATACTTTATACTATTATTATTATTATACTGTATTATATTTTTATTAGGATCTTGCATTGCATGGAGCACATGTTGGCGATCTCCATGATGCGTTCCAGGTGATCTGAATACAGGAGCATCATCATTTTTATTATTATTATTATTATTATTATTATTATTATTATTATTATATTTTATGCAGGTGGTCTGCATACAGGAGCAGGAAACAGAGGGAGGAACTGTATCATCATCATCATAATTATATTATTATTGTATTATATTATTATTATTATTAGGATCTTGCGCTACACTGTGCACAGCTTGGCAATCTCCACGATGCGTTCCAGGTGGTCTGCATACAGGAGTGGGAAATAGAGGAAGGGATTGTATCATCATCATACATTATTATTATTATTATTATTATTATTATTATTATTATTATTATTATTATTATTATTATTATATTAGGGCCTTGCACTGGACTGTGCACAGCCTGGCAATCTCCACGATGCACTCCAGGCGGTTTGCATACAGTAGCGGGAAACAGCGGGAGGAATTGTATCATCATCATATTATTATTATATTATATTATAATATTTTATTAGAGCCTTGTGCTGCACTGCGCACAGCTTGGCAATCTCTATGATGTGCTCCAGATGGTCTGCAAACAGGGGCGGGAAACAGTGGGAGGAATTGTCGAAGGCTTTCATGGCTGGAATCACTAAGTTCTTGTGGGTTTTTTCGGGCTATATGGCCATGTTCTAGAGCAGGGGTCCTCAAACTAAGGCCCGCGGGCCAAATGCGGCCCTCCAAGATCATTTACCCAGCCTTCGCTTAGGGTCAAGCTAAGTCTGTAATGACTTGAAAGCACACAACAACAACAGCAATCCTATCTCATCAGCCAAAAGAAGGCCCACACTTCCCATTGAAATACTAATAAATTTATATTTTTAAAATTGTTCTTCATTTTAATTATTGTAATGTTTTAAGTGTTTTTCCACTAAAAATAAGATTGTGCAGTGTGCATAGGAATTCATTCATGTTTTTTTCAAATTATAATCCGGCCCTCCAACAGTTTGAGGGACTGTGACCTGGCCCTCTGTTTAAAAAGTTTGAGGACCCCTGTTCTAGAGGCATTCTCTCCTGACGTTTCACCTGCATCTATGGCAAGCATCCTCAGAGGTGAGGATCCTCTGAGGATGCTTGCCATAGATGCAGGCGAAACGTCAGGAGAAATGCCTCTAGAACAGTGGGAGGAATTGTATCTTCTTCTTCTTCTTCTTATTATTATTATTATATTGACAATCTCCGTGATGTGCCCCAGATGGTCTACATCTTGGGGGGGAATAGATATTATTTTATTTTATTATTATAATTATTATTTTATTTATTACTATAATATTATGTTATTACCATTTACCATTACCATTACCATGTATTATTATAGATGGATTTGTACATAATAACAACAATGCATATTAGGTCCAAGTATATCATTATCCTTATCATCATTATCATCATCATCATCATCATTATTTGAAACACAACAAGATTAGTACACAGCAAACGAGATCACTATGCTGGCTGTTGTATTTGATCATACATTGGACCCTTATTGGCGAATAATGCGTGCAGATCCCAGTAAGGTGGCCTTTTGCAGGTGACAGATGGTAATTTTGTCCGTGCAGATTGTGTTTAGGTGCAGGCCAAGGTCTTTAGGCACTGCACCCAGTTTTTGTTTTTTTTTGTCGTGTCAGGAGCGACTTGAGAAACTGCAAGTCGCTTCTGTTGTGAGAGAATTGGCCGTCTGCAAGGACGTTGCCCAGGGGACGCCCGGATGACCCAGTGTGCCAATCACTACTGGGACCACCTTTACTGGCTTGTGCCAGAGTCTTTGCAGTTCGATCTTTAAATCCTTGTATTGTGTCAGCTTTTCCATTATTATTATTATTATTATGGCCTTGCACTGCACCAGACGAAACTTGCCAATTTCCAGGATGTGCTCCAGGTGGTCTGCAGAAAACTGCTGGAGGAATTATTATTATTACTATCATTGGTATTATTATTATCATCCCTATATTATTATTATTACTGTTATATATCATTATTATATTATGTTACTATTGTTATTTAATATATTATTCTTACTATTATATCCTTATTATATTATTCCTGTAATTTATTATTATTATTTTGAGAGGGGGCCTCTCCCTCCCTCCCGACCTACCTACCTTTGTAGTAGGGCATGAGTCCCAAGAAGGCCTGGCGCACCTTCTCCCCCTTCAGGGGCTGCAGCTCTTCCAGGCTCTCAAGCAGCGGGCCGATGGAATAGTACTGGGCTTCCTTGTAGACCGAGCGCACGCGCTCCCGCGGAGGCAAGTCCCCTGAACGCAGGAAGTTCAGCACATCCCTAAAGGAAAGCAGGAAGGAGGGAAAGGAGGGAGAAAGGCTTTGAAAACAAGCCTCGCCCTTCCATCCCTCCATCCGTCTATAGGTCATCTATCATCCATCCATCTCTCTGTCTGTCATCCTTCTTTCCATTTACAATCAGTCTATACCCATCTATCTGTCAATCAGCTACCCATCCATCTACCTGTTTGTCTGTTTATCATCTATCTATCTATCTATCCATCCATCCATCTTTCTTTCTGTGATCCATCCATCCATAATCAGTTGGTCCTCTATCCACCTGGTCATCTATTTATCTATTATCCATCCATCTATCATCTATTTATCATCCATCTATCTATAATCACTCATCCATCTATCTGTCTGTCTATCATCCATCCATCCATCTATCTCATCCATCCTTCCATTTATAATCAGTCTAGCTACCTGTCTATCATCTACCCTCCATCCATCATCTATCAACCATCCATCCATCTATAATCAGGCTATCATCTATCTATCTATCTATCTATCTATCTATCTATCTATCTATCTATCTATCTATCTTCCCTCCTCCATCCATCTATCAGTCATCCACTCATCCATTTATAATCAGTATATCATTCTTCCTCCATCCATTATTCATCTGTCTATCATCCATCCATCTAAACTCAGTCTATCATCCATCCGTCCGTCCGTCTGTCCACCCTACAGATAGATAGATAGATAGATAGATAGATAGATAGATAGATAGATAGATAGATATCTGTATCTATCATCCACCCTCCAGGAGCCCCTGGTGGCCTAGTGGCTTAAACCCCTGTGCCGGCAGGACTGAAGACTGACAGGTCACAGGTTCGAATCCGGGGAGAGGCGGATGAGCTCGCTCTATCAGCTCCAGCTCCTCATGCGGGGACATGAGAGAAGCCTCCCACATGGATGATAAAACATCAAAACATCCGAGCGTCCCCTGGGCAACGTCCTTGCAGACGGCCAATTCTCTCACACGACAAAAAAAATCCACCCTTCATTCAACTGTCATCTATCCATCCATTTCTAATCAATCTCTCATCCTTTCTCCATCCATCTATCATCCATCTGTCTATCATCCATCTATCCATCCTCCATCTGTCTGTCATCCTTCCATCCATAATCAGTCTATCCTCTATTCACCAATAGATCACCCATTCATCACTCATCTAGCTATCTGTCTATCACCCACCCTCCATCTATCAATCATCCATCCTCCATCCATCAGTCATCCATCTATCTATAATCAGTCTATCATCCTTCCTCCATCCTCCATCCATCTATCTGTCATCCATCCACCCATCCATTTATAATCAGTCCATCATCCATCACTCATCCATCTAGCTGTCTATTGATAACCCAGGAACAAATATTGGAGTGTGTAATAGGATGGAGGCCTTTTACTCTGTGGGGTCGCTCACCCGAAGTAGGTCCCA
Organism: Anolis sagrei ordinatus; assembly: GCF_025583915.1. Taxonomy (NCBI): domain Eukaryota; kingdom Metazoa; phylum Chordata; class Lepidosauria; order Squamata; family Anolidae; genus Anolis; species Anolis sagrei. The sequence goes on along the minus strand of NW_026844589.1, from coordinate 7,802,578 downwards.
TCGCGGTCGATGAAGTATCTGCCCTCTGCGTCGGTGGGGATGTAGTGGCGTCCGCTGAACATGGCCCACAGCATGGTGTCCTCGTGGCGCCGCAGCGTCGACAGTCGGGTGGCAAAGGGCACGCCCCCCACGTTCAGCGCCACCACCTCCGGGAACTGCAGGAAGGGACCCCTAAAGGTCATCCGGTCCAGCCCCCTTCTGCCAGAAAGGAAGGCACCATCCAACCGCTCCCAGACAACCAATCGATCATATAATCTGAGAGCTGGAAGGGACCCCCAAAGGCCATATGGTCCATCCCTTCTCTGCCATTCAGGAAAGGACCATCTAAACACTCCTGGCAGATGGCCAGCCAGATCTCAATCTATGTTCCATAGAAGGGTCACTCCACCCACCGACTCACAAAGGCCATCCTATCCTACCCCCTTCTGCCAGAAAGGAAGGCACCAACCAAGTCCTCCTGGCCATCCAACTCCCCTAATAATAATAATATAATATTATTCAATTATTATTATTATTATTAGGAGCCCCTGGTGGCACAAAGGGTTAAATCCTTGTGCTGGCAGGACTGCTGACCAATAGGTCAGAGGTTCGAATCCGGGGAGAGCAGGTTGGTAGTGATAATAATAATAATAATAATAGGGAAAGGCATCATACAACCCCTCCCGGTAGATGGCCAGCCGCACCACACCAAGGCAGTCTATATTCCATAGAAGGGATCCTCCCTCCCCACAAAGGCCATCCAGTCCAATCCTGTTCTGCCACAAAGAAAGATACAATATGATCCCTTCCAACAGATGGCCAGACAGTCTATCATAAAATCCTAGAGTTATTATAACTTTGTACCCCGCTAGCATCTCCCAAGGGTTGGAGGGGGCTCCCAAGGGCCATCCGGTCCAGCCCCCTTTTGCCATTCAGGAAGACACCATCCAAGCCCTCCCAGTAGATGGCCAGCCAGGCCACAAGGCAGTCTACATATTCCATAGTAGGGACTCTCCCGCAAAGGCCGTTCAGTGCAACCCCTGAATGTCTGGCAGGAATGGCATTGGCCTCTTCCACTGCCGCATCACACCCTTGACTCATTTACTTATAATAAGGTTGAATGCACAGAATAGAGCGGGGTATAGGACACTATGTTCTGAATGGAGGCAGACTGGAATCGCATGGGCCCTTCCCGCCTGGATGGAAGCGCTTACCTGTTGGGGCAGGAGGGGCAGGGGGTGTTGGGGTTGGGTGGCTGTCGGGGTGGCCGGCTCCTGGAAGTCCTCCTCAGCCTCGGAGCTGGACATGGCACCACCGGCGGAGGGGCGTCCGCTGGCTTTGTTCTGCCCTGTGACTACCACCATGCCGCTAGCTCTGTGGGGCCTGCCTGCAAGGGAAGCAGAGGAAGGCCCATGTATGTGGTCAATGGGAAGCCTCATTGCTGACCAGTGCTGCCACAATCCATTACATCATTATTGTTTAATATATTATTACTATTACATAATTATTATATTATTACGGTAATAAAAATACAGTAATTATATAATATAATCATTATTATTTAATATTTTAATACTATTATATCATTATTATGTTATTAGGTAGGTAAAGGTAAAGGTTGTCCCCTGATATTAAGTCCAGTCGTGTCAAACTCTGGAGGTTGGTGCTCATCTACATCTAAGCTGAAGAGCCGGTGTTGTCTGTAGACACCTCCAAGGTCATGTGGCCGGCATGACTGCATGGAGCGCCATTACCTTCCCGCTGGAGCAGTACCTATTGATCTACTCACATTTGCATGTTTTTGAACTGCTAGGTTGGCAGAAGCTAGGGCTGACAGCGGAAGCTCACGCCGCTCCCCGGAATCGAACCTGCAACCTTTCGATCAGTAAGCTCAGCAGCTCAGTGCTTTAACCCACTGCACCACCGGGGGCTCCTATTATTACTATATAATAATAAAATACAGTAATATAGTAATATAAATAATTATCATTATTTAATATATTATTACTGTTATATCATTATTATATTATTACATCTAAGCTGAAGAGCCGGTGTTGTCTGTAGACACCTCCAAGGTCATGTGGACGGCATGACTGCACAGAGCACCATTACCTTCCCACCGGAGCGGTACCTATTAATCTACTCACATTTGCAAGGTTGGCAGAAGCTGGGTCTAAAAGCGGGTGCTCCCCTGCTCCCCGGATTTGAACCTGCGACCTTTCGATCAGCAAGTTCAGCAGCTCAGCGCTTTAACCCACCGTGCCACTATTATATCATTATTATATTATTACTGTAAAATTTATTATTATTATAATCTAATAATAATAGCAATAATATAAATAATTATCTAATATATTGTAATTACTATTACATCATTAATATATTATTACTGTAATTTTTCTTATTATTACTATAGGGTAAAGGTTGTCCCCTGACATTAAGTCCAGTTACATCATTGTTATATTATTACTGTAATTTATATTATTATTATATAATCATCATCATCATCATCATACTATTATTAGAATCCTAGAGTTGGAAGAGACCCCGCAAAGGTCTGTCCAGTCCAATTCCCTTCTGCCCTAAAGGAAGACACAATCCAGTCCCTCCCGACAGAGGCCCATCCATCCCCAGGCATGATGCATATGATTGACAGAGAGAAAGAGAGAGAGAGAGAGGATAGCACTATGTCACAACATTTGAAGGTGTTATTGTTCCCGGTTTAAAAGTGTTATTTCCTGTTAAGTTGTGCGGTACTTACTTTGAAAGTAGTTGTTCTACTCTGGAAACTTTGTTTTCGTGGCTGCTACAACGTACCGGTATGTTGAATTGGCTGAGACTCTAGGATGAGAGATTCACATCTCCATCACACGGCTCTAATCTAGAGGTGATGAGCCATGGATTCCAAAGAGGTGGAATCTCTTTGGAATCCATGGCTCATCAAGGAGAGACACAAGGCCAAGTTGTTGTTGATGTTGTGATTTATTCTAAGCTGTTGTTATTCATTCCCTTGCCTGGAAGAGGCCACAGATCTGGCTCAACAAGCTCCAAAGGCCAGCATTGTTGTCATTTCTAGGCATCCAATCAGCTACCGAGGAAATCGCCAAGCTCCCATTGGGCCACTGTTAAGCTTGTCAATCATCCCCTGCTCTCTGATTGGCCGGTTGCTTCCACTAATAGATGAAAGCCTTCCCCCAAACTGACCCCAATAAAGGAGACAGGGTTTGGTCTCAATGTTTGGACTAATAATAGTAATAATAATAATAACCCCAGAATTGAAGAGAAGCAATTTGAAAAGCTGACACAATGCGAGGATTTAAAAATCAAACTGCAAAGATTCTGGCACAAGCCAGTCAAAGTGGTCCCAGTGGGGTTCGGCACACTGGGTGCAGTTCCTCAAGACCTTGGCCTGCACGTAAAAACAATCGGCGCTGGCAAAATTACCATGTGTCAGCTGCAAAATGGCCAGACACCCCGGAAAACTCACTGCAACCCAGTGATTCCGGCCATGAAAGCCTTCGACAACGCATAATAATAGTAGTAGTGTCATCAGATGCTTTGAATCTCAATCAAGAAAGGAATGCGGAGTATAAATGAATATGATAATGATGATGTCATGAGATGCTTTGGGTCTTGAGCAAGAAAGAAATGTGGTGTATAATGAATACAGCAGTAGTAATAATAATAATAATACTGCCATTAGCAGTAATGACTACTCAGTTGAGCAGTGATATTACTCAGCTGATCCTAACAGAAATGACTATGGAGAAGAAAATATAAAACAGATATACTGTTTATCCAGTTCTGTTTTCTATTCTGCCTTGGTTAGACCACACCTGGAATATTGTGTCCAATTCTGGGCACCACAATTGAAGAGAGTTA
>NW_026844589.1:7759664-7797273 GCF_025583915.1 Anolis sagrei ordinatus | reverse complement strand
CTTTGAATGCAATTTTCCTGCTTCTTGGCAGGGGGTTGGACTGGATGGCCCATGAGGTCTCTTTCAACTCTAGGATTCTACGAACTCCTGTCTGTTGGAGGCAATGTTGCCATTGGCCACCTTGGTTAGCACTGAATGGCCTTGCAGCTTCAAAGCCTGTCTGTTTCCTGCCTGGGGAAATCCTTTGTTGGGAGGTGTCAGCTGGCCGGATTGTTTCCTGTCTGGAATTCCCCTGTTCTTTGCCAGGCAAAAAAAAGAGACAGAGAGAGAAAATAAGGGGGAAAAAAGAAAGAAAGTGGGGAAGAAAGAAAAAGAAGGGATGAGAAAAGAAATGAAGGAAGAAGAGGAGGGAAAGCAAGAGAAGAAGGAAAGGAAAATGGAGAAGGAATATGAGGGAAAGGGAGGGAGGGAGGAACGCCCTATATATATTTGTTTATTTATTTACGACGTTTATATACTGCCCTTCTCACTCCGAAGGGGACTTAGAGGGGCTTACAATATATTATATTTTTAGCCTAGTACAATATCAGTATTATATATTACTATATTATACTATACAATTATATTATATTATTATTAGTAATATTACATGTAATATAAAATATACAATTATACTATTGTATTATTATTATTAGTAGTAGTATATTGTATTACATTATAATATTATAAATGTTATAAGTATATACAATATATTATATTATTATTATATTATATTATATAGAAAATGCAAACCCGGGCAACGTATACAATTATATTGTAATATTATTAGCAATATTACATGTAATATAAAATATATAATTATAATATTGTATTATTATTATTAGTAATAATTAGTAGTATAGTAGTATATTAGTAGTATATTGTCTTACATTATAATATTATAAATATTATATGTATATACAATATATTATATTATACAGAAAATGCAAACCCGGGCAACGTATACCCTAGTTGTAAACAATGTGCAAATCTAATTGGGAAAGAGCCATTTGTTCCAAACCTGGATTGGGAAGAGGATGCAGAGCTGGCTGAGGCTAGTCTTCCTCAGTCGGTGGCCGGCTCATCAGGAGACATGGCCGCGCGGATCAGGCCACGACGTGAGCATCACAAACAAGGATCGTCCGTCCGATGGGAGTCGGCCTGCATGTTTACAAGATAATTACCATAAAGGCAAGTCAGAATTAATGCCTTCGGGAGGGAGGAGGAGGGTGATCCTCTTGCACACAAATCCCAGCAAGTAAGGATTAGGACAATTTCACCGGCCTGGCTGGTGGGGAAGCAGCAAGGATAAACTGGAAATCCCTGGCTCTAGGGGTCGGGGGTTATCCCAGAGGCTATTGCCGGCCCCCAGGATCCTCCAAGACCCCAATGTACTAGCTTGGGTACATGAAAAAGTCAGTGTTTTAATTGTCCAAAATGCATAAGTTGTGGGTGAACCACAACTCACATCGTGCCAGGTTAACCCCATCAGTACTTCAAGTTTGTTAGCTTATGTTGGGCAAGTTTGCTCTAGATGCATCATTGGGTGGGTTTCAACGTACTCTCTGGCTGTAGGGTAAACTACAACTCCCATGATGGTGGGTCAGTCCCCTCAAATCCCTCCAGTAGCTTCGGTTGGTCATGGGTGTTTTGTGTGCCAAGTTTGGTCCAGATCCATCATCGGTGGTGGTCACGGTGTCTCTGGATGTAAGTGAACTACAAATTTCCAGAAATGAAGGTTGGTTCCCCACAAACCCCTCCATGATTTTCAGTTGGTCATGGTAATTCTGTGTGTCAAGGGAGGTCCAGGGCCATCGTTGGTGGGGTCCAGAGTGCTCTTTGATTGTAGGTGAACTATACATCCCAGTACCTACAAGAGCTATAAATCAAGGTCAATTCTGCTAAAACCTGTCCAGTATTTTTGATTGTGTGTCAAATGTGGTCCGGGTCCATTGTGGTGGTGGTGGTGGTGGGGGGGGGGGGGGGGTCACAGTGCTCTCTCTGACTTGATGCAGGGTGAACTACAACTTCCATCATGTGGAGTCAATCCCCCAAACTCCTCCTATATGTTTAGTGGCTATTTAGTTCTTCTCTGTTTGTTGTGAAGACGGAGTTGAAAAGCATAGGAAAAGGTTAAGGCAGTGGGTGGGGTCATGCAAATTCCACACCAATGAAACACTGAGATGTCTGTGGTGGAGGAAACACATACAATTTAGGACGAAATAGTCCCTGAATGAAAGCATTCCTTGGGTGGTGGGCAGTTTGTTGTTCGGGGAGGACATTGGCAGGGGTTGGGCTACATGTTCACTGTAAACCAAAATGTCACTGGAGGGCAGGCTTTTGGTGGCTCCTCAGTCTTGTGCGTTAAAGCTGTTTGTTGAAGCGGGAACCTGTCTGTGGAGGTGAGCACCCCAGCCACACACATATTATTATGTGTATAGATGAGGAGGAGAGGCTATAGCCAAAGGGGAGGAGGCAATACAAAGAAGGAGGGGCTACAACCAAAGGGGGAGGGACCATAGGAAAAAAGTGGGCAGGTAGAGAAGGGGCCAAAGCAATGGGGAGAATAACAAAGTGGGAGAATGTGCCTGGGCAGAGCTACAGCTAAGAGGAGGGGCCAATAGTCAAGGGGGGGGCATATATCAAAAGGGGGGGGGCTATAACAAAAGAGGGAGGAGCCATAGGGAGAAAGGGATTCATGGTCTGGGGAGGGGGCAACAGAAAAGGGAGATGGTATAACAAAGTGGGAGGGGCTACAGCTAAAGGGGAGGGGCCTATATAAGAGACTATATAAGACCCTAAACAGTTTGGGACCCGCCTACCTTTGTGACTGCATCTCCCTTCATGAGCCATCTCGGCCCTTTGATCTTCTGGGGAGGCCCTTCTCTCGCAACTGCCAGTTTCTCCAGCTCGCCTAGTGAGTACAAGGGAGAGAGCCTTTTCCGCTGTGGCTCCCTGACTCTGGAACTCACTGCCTGGAGAAATTAGGAAAGGCCCTTCCCTAGAAATCTTCAAAAAGAACCTTAAAACCTGGCTCTTCCGTTGCGCCTTTGATGAGTAGGTATATGATCCCACCTGATTGCTCTGCCTCAAAGTTCTGTCATTGGAGTATACGTGTGTCCCCCCATGGGAAAGCTTGATTCCACAACTCCCGTTGAAATGAGCCCTCCTCTGTAAATTACCTGCTCTCTCTTTTATCTCTTTATTAGTTTTAATCACTTTGTCTTTTTAATCACTACATGTAGCCCGCCCATTATTACTGTGCCTGTGCATATTGTAATTTTATATTATGTATTTATATATTTTATGTAACTATGATGTTATTGTTTATTGTTATTGTTTATTGTTCGCGTTTTCGGTTTGTGTTTTTGGTTTTTCTTTATTGTAATTGTCATTTGGGCTTGGCCTCATGCTCTCAGCCCTGCCTTTATCACAAGTGAGACTGGCGGGGACGAGGGACAGGGCCTTCTTGGTGGTGACCCCTCGCCTGTGGAATGCGCTCCCTGGGGAAATTAGGTCATCAACATCCCTCCTCTCTTTCAGAAGGAAGTTAAAAACCTGGATATGGGACCAGGCCTTTGGGTAAGCTGGCAGATGGATAAAGGACAATGACGACCAGAGTAGGAAAGGACAATGACAATGCTGGATGGATTATGAATTGACGAACGTTGACCACAAGATGATTTTATTGCTGCTGTTGTTTTAATTTGACTGTTTTAAATAGTTATAACTGTAGTCGTTATATTGTAAATTGTATATTGTATTTTGTGAATTGTTGGGCATCGAATTGTGCCTTTTGTAAGCCGCCCTGAGTCCCCGCTAGGGGTTGAGAAGGGTGGGGTAGAAGCACTCCAAATAAATAAATAAACCGCTCCGAGTCCCCATTGGGGAGATGGTGGCGGGGTATAAATAGAGTTTATTATATAATTATTATTATTATTATTACCAAGGGGAGGAGCCAATACAAAGGAGGAGGGGCATAGGGAGAAAGGGGCGTGGTCTGGGGAGGGCCCACCACAAAGGGGAGGGGCCATCGTGAGAAACAAAATGGGAAAGAATGTGGAAGGCTTTCATGGCTGGAATCACTGGCTTCTTGTAGGTTTTTCGAGCTATATGACCATGTTCTAGAAGCATGGCATAAAAGGGAGGATCTGCCTGGGCGGAGCTACAGCAAAGGGGGAGGGGTTTATATGTAAGAGGCGGGGCTACAACCAAAGGGGGAGGAGCCATTGTCAGAAAGGGAGGCAAGGTCGGGGAGGGAGTGAAGTGGGAGGAGCCATGACATAAAAGTTGCCTGTATGGGCGGAGCTACAGCTAAAGGGAGGAGAAAGAGAGGCATGGTCGGGGAGGGGGAGGAGCCACAACAAAGTGGGCGGGGGCATGGCCTGAAAGGGGCGGGGCTACGGCTAAGGGGAGGCGCCTAAAAGGAGGAGGAGCTACATCTTAGCGGGATTCGAAAAGGAGGGCGTGCCAGGACAAAGGGAGAGAGGATAAGGAAAAGGCGTGAGAGGCGGGGCTACACCAAAGGGGCGTGGCTTCGTCTGCCTCCCCTCCAATGGGAGCTCTCCTTCTCTCCCTGGCCCCGCCCACCCTCCGAAAGGGGCGGGACCAAAGGCCTGAAGCGTCCTCGCTCTTTCCTCACCTGCTTCTCCTTCTCGTTCCGACTCGGGAGGAAACGGCCGCTTCCGCTTCCTAGAGGAGCGGGAACGCTATTGCTGCACTTGGCAGCCGCCTTTCAGCCTCCTTCGGTCGCCCATCATCCGGGTATCTCCGCGAGTGAGTGAACCAATGGGAAGAGCGTGCCTGAGGCAAGCCCCGCCCCCTCCTCGACTCCGGGACCCCTCATTGGCCGCTTCTCTCGTGAGGGCCCTGCCAGTCTTCTAGGGTCACCATGGAGACGGAGAGGCCACGCCCCCTCGAGGCATCTCTTCGGCGGGACGGAGCGCCATCTTGGATCGCCAAGCAAAAGGGCCGTTGCCATGGCAACAAGAGGCCGGCCAAAGGTTTTATTTCCTGGCCAATGGGTGGTTTTAAAAATATATATGATTTGATATTTATATAAAAAGGAATATCTAAATCTCTAAAAACATAAAGGTGTAGAAATGTAATTTAAATAAATGTATTATATTGTATTATTAATATTCTATATGTTATTATTACCTCCCTTGGGTCCTCCCAATAATAGAGGGAATCAAGGCAGATATTAATAATAATATAATTGTATATAATACTGATAATACAATATAATAATAGTAGTGACTAGATGGCCTCTAGGGGACCCTTTCCAGCTCGTATTCCTTTCCTGCCACCAGAGGGCGCTCTGCCTTCTCTTTTCCTCAATGGCCTTCTCTCCGTTCATTCCTGGGATTCCTTTCCTCTGCAGTATTTGCGGAAATTTAGGCTCATTTAGTAGGATTTAGACCAGTCTGTATTTTTAAGTACAGTTTTGGGTGAATTTTAATAGATCCGTATGTTTTTATGGTTGGGTTGCGGTGAGTTTTCCAGGCTGTCTGGCCATGTTCCAGAAACATTCTCTCCTGACGTTTCGCCCACATCTATGGCAGGCATCCCCAGGATGCCTGCCATAGATGTGGGCGAAACGTCAGAAGAGAATGCTTCTGGAACATGGCCAGACAGCCCTGAACACTCACAGCAACCCAGTGATTATGGCCATGAAAGCCTTCAACCACTTATTGATTATTCATTATCATTATTATCTGAGGTTGTGAGGTCTGTTGGAAACTAGGAAAATTGGGTTGATATATCTGTGGAATGATGTCAAAGGTGGGGGAAACAACTTTTGTCTGTTGGAGGCCAGTGTGAATGTTGCAATTGGCTACCTTGATAAGCATTGAATGGTCTTGCAACTTCAAAGCCTGGCTGCTTCTTCACTTTGTTGGGAGGTGTTAGCTGGCCCTGATTGTTTCCTGTCTGGAATTCCCTTGTTTTCTGAGTGTTGATCTTTATTTACTATCCTGGTTTTAGAGTTTTTGAATACTGGGAGCCAGATTTTGTTCATTTTCATGCTTTCCTCCTTTCTGTTGAAATTGTCCACATGATTGTGGCTCTCACCTCTGCAGGAGTCTCCCATATACCATGCAGCTGTCTCCATTGGGACCCCCAAATGCAGCAAAGCCCAAACAGCTACAGTTCAATACCCTGCTCAGCCAGGGAATCACACGTCAGCCCCGAAAACCCCATGATAGTGTTGCTTTTGTGTCACCATAAATTGGAAACAGTTTGAAGGCACACAGCAATAAACTACCAATCTGTTTCGGGCCTTACTATTTTCTTTAGTGAAAGAGAACATTGGCCAAGCTGCTTACAGCTGCAGTCATTCAGTCCTTTCATGTAATGTTTGAAGCACAACAAGAGAAAAGCAATACAACTTAACCCCTTACTATCTGCCCATCTATCTAAATAAAAATGTAATGTTCGTTTGCGGGAGTAACATAACTATAAAACCACTGGACGAATTGACACAAAATGTGGACACAATACACCTAACGATCCAACAAGTGTCCATCACGCACATGCACACACACAAAACCCCAACGGAACAGACTTAAAAACCCCCCAAAATACACCATATATATACACACATACACTCATAGACATATGCACATGGACACATTCATACACACGTATATATATGCACAAACACACACATATATACACATACATATACACACGCACAAACATATACATATCCTCATACATACATATATACACACAAATATGCAAATTGACAAGTACACATATATACACAATTTGCATGTACACATATAAATACAAATACACAAATATATACACATACATATAGACACCCACACACACACACACACATATATACACACACATATATATAAACACACAAGACATATACACAGACTGGGCCACAGCAACGCGTGGCAGGGGATGGCTAGTTACTCTATAATAAGGCTGTTGATGGCAGTCCCAAAACTTATAACATTTGTAGTTGATCCAATAAAGGCTAAACTTGAATTTTAGATCTTGTTTCTATGCGTTAACCTCTCAATGGGCATTTCAGTACTGAATCAATACTAAATTTCCCATATGGTGCAAATGGTGTTGTATGACTTTACCTTCCATAAAAAGTCCATCATCCATATATATGCTCCTTCCCTTGGAGGGTGACCATAATCCTGTCTACTTTTTTTGGTAACGTCTGTAGTCAGACACATCTAATCCAGAGACCAGTTGTTCTTCCTTGCCATGCTTTGCATAATGGCTTTCAGGAGGAAAAGAGATGTATTTATTTATTTACATTATTTCTATCCCGCCCATATCAGCCCGGAGGCGACTCAGGGCGGTATACACAGTCGGCACAATTCGATGCCATAAAAATGCATACATTAATAAAGCAAAAACATTAAAGTGCATTTAAACATAAAGACAGTGCAAATAACAATTTAAAAAGAACTATGTCCTCTCGTTCAATCCTCATCCGTTCCATTGTCTTGGTAGTTCCTGAATGAATTAACTCATGTTCAGTTATGTATTTCTATATTTTGGCAAGTATTTCAAATAGTGTAAAGCAGTGGTTTCCAACCTTCTTTTGACCAGGGATCACTAGTACCAAAAGGGTTACAAATCAGTTTTTGGTCAACTTCAGATTCAGTTTAGTTATTTGGGGTGCAGATTCCAAAAACTCTGACAATGCTGCTGGATAACGATTTTAACAGGATGACACTGGTGGTGATATGTTTTCAATGGTTTTATATGGTTTTTATATATTAGGTCGAATGGTTTTAACTGTTCTTTTATAAATGTATGGTATCAAATTCTGCCAATTCTGTAAGCCGCCTTGAGTCGCCGTAAGGCTGAGAAAGGCGGGCTACAAATGCCGCAAAGAAATAAATAAATAAAACATGAATTGGGGAACATGAAAGGTACTGCAGACTGATTCAACCAGAGATGTCAGCCAAAGCAGAGCACCTGATGAACCAGCCTGGACACAGAAGATTATTTGAGAACACAAAAATGATGGACCGCTCTTGCAACCACCATGTCAGACTACACAGAGAAGCCACTGAAATCCACAGGCGTGTGGACAATTTCATTGGAAAGGGGAATTCCAGTCAGGAAACAATCAGGGCCAGCTAACACCTCCCAATGAAGGACTCCCCCAGGCAGGAAGCAACCAGGCTGCAAGGCTATTCAGTGCTAATCAAGGTGGTCAATAGCAACATTCACTTGCCTCCAACAGACTTCTTTCTCCCACCCTGGAGACTATTCCACAGATACAGTAATCTAGTTTCCAACAGACCTTACAACCTCTGAGGATGCCTGTGATAGATGTGGGCGAAACATCTGGAGAGAATGCTTCTGGGACATGGCCAGGAAAAGTGATTTAAAGATGGGCTTAAAGCCAACTTTAAGAACTGTGGCATAGACACCAAGAACTGGGAAGCCCTAGCCATTGAGCGCTCTAACTGGAGGTCAGGTGTGACCAGCAGTGCTGCAAAATTTGAAGAGGCACGAACTGAGGGTAAAAGAGAAACGTGCCAAGAGGAAGGTGTGTCAAGCCAACCCTGACCGGGACTGCCTTCCGTCTGGAAACCAACGCCTTCACTGCGGGAGAACATGGGGATCAAAAATAGGGCTCCACGGCCACCTACGTATCCACCGCCAAGACACTGAACTTGGAGGGCCATCATCCATGGCCTACGAGGGATCGCCTAAGTAAGTAATAATAATTAATAAATTATATAATTATTTATTAAAATAAAATAATAGTAATAATAATAATAATGTCAAAAAGGGTCCACAGTTAAAGCATTTATTTTGAAAAATAAAATACAAAAGGTGGTCAGATTGGAAACGTACAAGTCCTTTTTCTCTGTGCCTCAGACATTATTTCCTTTTCTTAAATATAGTTACACGCAAGATCATGTTCGCCTATCCATAAAACTGATAAAAACAGGCACGAAAATTTATTTGCCACATTTTTTTAAAAAAACAACAACAACACATCATTAATTGGAAAAAGAAACCAAATTCTGTCTTTTGGATGACGGTCATCTAGAACAGGGAATAGGTAGAACCACTGAAATGGGAGTTAGATTGAGAGGAAAAAAGGGAGCTTTCCTGTATTTTTTTATTGAGAGGAATTTGATGGGCAATTCTAACTCAAATTGGTTCTCTCCATTTGTAGATTTTACTATCAGCGATTTGATTCTCCCCCTCCTTCCCTTCCCTTCCCTTTTCTCTGATGGCAAGGTCATTTACAAGGAGGCCTCCACTCTTAATACGTTGTATACTGCCTTGCCTTTGGAGAAAGGAGGGAGGAGAGAAAAGTGGAGTTCTAAGGAATCCCATTTGATAGGCAGTATACTGCCTTGCCTTCAATGAATAAAGGAAGGTGGGAGGGGAGAAGAGTGGAGCTCCAGAGATCCCTGTTTTATAGTTCTTAAACTGCCTTGACTATGGAGAAATAAGGAGGGAAGTGGAGAGAACAGTGGAGCTCTAAACCCCATTTTATAGATTGTATACTGTCTTGCCTTTGGAGAAAGACGGGATGAGAGAAGAGTGGAGCTCCAAAGATCTCGGTTGTATCGTTCTTAAACTGCCTTGCCCTCAGAGAAATTAGGAGGGAGGGGGAGAGAACAGTGGAGTTCTAAAGAACTCCTTTTGATAGGTTGTATACTGCCTTGCCCTCAGAAAAAGGAGAGCAGAGTGGTCCGAAGAGACCTCAATTTTAGAGTTCTTAAACTGCCTTGCCTTCAGAGAAAAAAAGGGAGAGAAGTGTGGAGCTCCAGAGACCTCAGTTTGATAGATTGTATACTGCCTTGCCTCTAGAGAAAGGAGAGAAGAGTGAGCTTTAGATACCTTGGTTTTATGATTTTTATACTAGCTTTGCCTTTGGAGAAAGTAGGGAGGAGAGAAGAATGGAGCTCTAGAGACCTCAGTGTTATGATTTTTATACTAGCTTTATCTTCGGAGAAAGAAAGGAGAGAAAAATGGAGCTTTAGAGTCCTCCATTTTATAGTTCTTCAACTGCCTTGCCTTCGGAGAAAGAAGGGAGAAAAATGGATCTTTAGATACCTTGGTTTTATGATTTTTATACTAGCCTTGCCTTTGGAGAAAGTAGAGAGGAGAGAAGAGTGGAGCTCTAGAAACCTCAGTGTTATGATTTTTATACCAGCCTTCGGAGAAAGAAAGGAGAGAAGATTGGAGCTTTAAAGTTCTCCATTTTATAGTTCTTCAACTGCCTTGCCTTCAGAGAAAGAAGGGAGGAGAGAAGAGTGGATCTTTAGATACCTTGGTTTTATGATTTTTATACTAGCCTTGCCTTCAGAGAAAGTAGGGAGGAGAGAAGAGTGGAGCTCTAGAGACCTCAGTGTTATGATTTTTATACTAGCCTTGCCTTCGGAAAAAGAAAGAAGGAGGGAAGAGAGAAGAGTGGAGCTCCAAAATCACACCAACTCCCATAATTCCCTACTGTTGTGCACAGGACTGATGGGAGATGGAGTCCAGCCCCCTTTGGAGGAGCGTGATCACAGCCTGCTGCTCACACCTTGCTTTTGTGGATCGGGTTTAAATAAGAACTAAAGTGCAAGAGCAAAAAAAGCCCCAATAACGTAAAACCCAGATAAGCCATTATCTGCGGTTTGACTGGCCTGTGTTTTTTCCCTAGGAATTGGATCGGTCCTGCAAGCCTTTCGATGGGATGCTCCCCATTCAAGCGGGATCATAATGCTATATATATATAACTCTATGTACTGAAAGGGCCCTCAACCTCACCCGAAATGTCCTACTAATCTTTTGCGTGGAAGAAGGCCAAAAAAGACTTTTTTGCTCCCCCCACAAAAAAAACATAAAAATAAAATACAAATCAAAGAGACCACAGTATGAAACGGGAATATATTCCAGGAGGAGGGAAAAGAGCGGCCTGGAGAAATCCATCGCTGACGCTCTCTTCCCAAAGGCAGTTTTCAATTCCTAAATGAAAGAGAAAAAGGGAGAAGATTGAAAGCAGGAGCCATAACTTGGCTATGTTCAAGTCTCCCTTTATTTGGAGAGAAAAACAGGGTAATAATAAGAATAATAAACAAAATAATAATAATACCGCAGAGTCTTGCTTATCCGACTGTCGCTTATCCGACATTTCGTCTTATCTGACATGTCGGACGGGTATCAGTAAGTGACTCTGTATTATCCAACATTTTCGTTTATCCGACATTCTGCTGGCCTATTCTTGTCGGATAAGCGAGACTCTACTGTAATAATAATAATAATAGGGATACATTCCCATTAGAAATGCAGTTACATTAAACCCACAGTTGTTTACGTACTTGAGATCCCACAGCCGTTCTATTTCACGCCATTTGTCTGTCAAGAGAAAAAAGGGTGTTAGTTTAAAGTCAAAAAGACTAACCGTGGCAGCGGACGATATAGATTCTCTGGCAACACCGGAAATGCCAGGCATTTCTCCGGGGCATTGGGATTCCCTTTTATTATATAGTAGTCTTTTACTGTTGTTATTATTGCTATTTTACTCTTATTATTATTCTTTTACTGTTATTCTTATGATTGTTTTACTATTATTTAGTATAAATATTGATATAGATATATATCCAACTATTATTATTAATTTGTACTTCAACTATTGTTATTATTGATATGTAGAGGAATATATATAGATATATCTTCATCCATTATTATATTAATAATATGTAGAGGTATATGTATATATATATATATATATATATATAGATAGATAGATAGATAGATAGATACATTCACATACTATATTATTATTATTATTATTATTATTATTATTATTATTATTATTATTATATACTAGATTGGGTTATTTGAAAAAGTCAGTTTTTGATTGCATGAAATGTGTAAGTTGTGAGTGAACTAAAACTCCCATCATGCCAGGTTTACCCCAAGAAACACCATCAGTACTTAAAATTTGTTGTGTCTGGAAAGTTTGCTCTAGATGCTTCATTGGTGGTGTTCAGCGTGCTCTCTGGCTGTAGGGTAAACTACAACCCCCACTATGGTGGGTCAGTCCCCTCAAATCCCTCCAGTAGGTTGAGTTAGTCATGGGGGTTCTGTGTGCTAAGTTTGATCCAGGCCCATCATCAGTGGAGGTCACAGTTTCTCTGGTTGTGGGTGAACTACAACTCCCAGAAAGGAAGGTCAGTTCTCCTCCAGTAATCAAATTTCAGCATATTGGGTATGCATGTCAAGTTTGGTCTAGATCCATTTGTTTAGGTTCATAGTGCGCTCTGGAGGTAGGTGAACTACAACTCCTATAAATCCCTCCAAAGACCTCCTGTATGTTTTCTTGGTCATGGGGGTTTTTTTTGTCAAGTTGGTTCCAGGTCCATCCTTGGAGGGATACAGAATGTTTGTTCTTAGATTGCAGGTGAACTATACATCCCAGAAACGACAACTCCTATAAATCATGATGAATTTCTCCCCAAACGTTTCCAGTATATTCAGTTGCTGATCAATTACTCTGTTTGCTGTATGGCATAGAAAAGAATAGGAAAGGGTTAAGGGAGAGGCAGTGGACGGGGTCATGCAAATTCCACACCAGTGGAGAGAGTAAGGAACACTGAGATGCCTGTGGTGGAGGAAACCTATGTTCAGTTGCTAATCAATTCCTCTGTGTGGCATAATAGGATAGGAAAGGGTTAGGGGAGAGGCAGTGGGCAAATTCCACACCAATGGAGAAAGTCAGTAACACTGGGAAGTCTGGGGGGGGGGGGCAAATAAGTATTACGTTAATATTATATTATTATTTTTAAAAAGCTTACCTGAGGCATTTCTTTCAGGAAGTCAGGGAGTTGGAATTCACCTTTATGGACCTGCAGAAGGGAAAAATGAAAAAGAAAAAAATACCCATTAATGATCTATTTTACTTTAGAAGCGACTGATATGATAACACTTATGGGGGGGAAAACTTTCCAAAGTTCCTGGTTTGATAAATGATACTAGAGACCACCTTCAAAGCAAGCCATGATAAGGGCATGAATCCAGACTTCCAAGGCACTCTGCCATGCCCTCCTTCCCCTTGGAAACTTGGACTGCGGATGCAGCCTCCACCTCCTCTTACCCTGCGTGTGTTCTCTAGGACGGCGGGGTCAGGCTTGCCGTAGTTGGGGGGGTTGGCATAAGGGTCGTAGCCCAGCTTGGCCAGCATGGGGGCGATGGCTGGCATGTCGCGCAGGACGTCCGGTGGGATCTTGCCTACCCACTTACTCAGGGCCGCCACGTTGACCGGCTTCACCACTTGGTCCGTCGAGCGCTCCACCCTGAGGAAGGAGACAAGCACAACCTTGAGAGGTCAACCCACAGCTTTTTGCTGGAGGGATCCTACCCAAGACGGGGGGGGGGGCTCTTTTTGGAAGGGACCCCCAGAAGCTGTCCAAACCAAGCCATAAGAGAGAGAGAGATAGATACATAGATAGATAAGTAGGTAGGTAGGTAGAGAAACAAATAGATGGAATGAGTCCTAGAGTTGGAAGGGACCCTCAAAGGCCATCCAGTCCGACAAATAAGGGAGAGAATGATAGATAGACAGATAGAAAGATTAATAGATAGATAATTGATAGATAGATAGACAGACAGACAAATAGATAGATGATAGATAATCTTCACGACAATCTTTCATTGCCTATCTCCCAGTGTTTTTAAAATATTAAAATTCTTCTTCTTGAAGTGGCCCTGCCCTGTGGAATTTTTGTGTTCGATGTTTGATTTTTATTGCTGCGTTGTTTATTATATTGGTTTTTGCATTTTATGTTTTGTGTGTATTGTGCCTATTGTGTTGATGGGCATGGCCTCATGTAAGCCGCCCCGAGTCCCCCTGGGGGAGATGGAGTGGGGTATAAAGTTATTATTATTATTATTATTATTATTATTATTATTATTATAGATAGACAGACAGGCAGACAGAGTTGGAAGGGACCCACAAAGACCATCTAGTCCAACAAATAGGTCAGAGATGCTAGAGAGAATAATAGATAGATGATAGATACATAGGCGATAGATAGATAGATAGATAGATAGATAGATAGATAGATAGATAGATAGATGATACACAGAGAGATGACAGATAGATTCCTGGAGTTGGAAGGGACCCCAATGGTCATCCAGTCTGACCCATAAGAGATAGATAGAAAAGACAGACAGATAGATAGATAGATAGATAGATAGATAGATAGATAGATAGATAGATAGATAGACAGATTGATTAGATAGAGAGAGAGACAGACAGACAGACAGACAGATGATAGGTTCCTAGAGTTGGAAGGGACCCACAAAGACCACCTAGTCCAACAAATAAGAGATAGATGATTGTTTGATAGATATAGATAGATAGATAGATAGATAGATAGATAGATAGATAGATAGGCAGAGATGATAGAAGGAATGATCGAGAGATGATAGATACCTAAATGATAGATAGATGATACACAGAGAGATTCCTAGAGTTGGAAGGGACCCCAATGGCCATTCAGTCTGACCAATAAGAGATAGATAGAAAAATTGATGGATGGATGGATGGATGGATGGGTGGGTGGGTGGATGGATGGATGGGTGGGTGGATAGGTGGGCGGGTAGCCAGATGCCTAGATGGATGGGCAGACAGATGGCTAGATAGATAGATAGATAGATAGATAGATAGATAGATAGATAGATAGATAGATAGATAGATAGATAGATGGATAGATGGATAGATGGATAGATGGATAGATGGAATGAGAGAGAGAGAGAGAATCCTAGACTTGAAAGGGACCCCCAAAGACTGTCCAGCCTGATCCATAAGAGAGAGAGAGAGAAAGATAGAAGGGTGGATGGATAGATAGATAGACAGACAGACAGACAGACAGAAGGATGGATAGATGGATAGGCGGACGGACGGACGGACGTTTGGATAGATAGATAGATAGATAGATAGATAGATAGATAGATAGATAGATAGATAGATAGATAGATAGATAGATAGGCAGGCAGGCAGGCAGGCAGGCAGGCAGGCAGGCAGGCAGGCAGGCAGATGGATGGATGGATGGATGGATGGATGACTAGATAGATAGGATCCTAGAGTTGGGACCCACAAAGGCCATTCAGTCTGACCCAAAAGAGTGAGTGGATAGATAAGGAGGGCAAGGCCTACATAAAGAGAGGAGAGGAGGGCAAGCCATGCTTTGAGGCAGAATCCTTTGCCATTCCCTTGGTCCATTTGTATCCTGTCAGAGGTCCAAATGCCTCCCTGAAGGCAGGAAGAGAGGTGGCGCTTCACTGGGCTGCTCTCCTTCCTGGTTCTGGTTCCTGGACTCCTCTTCCCACATGGAAGAAGAGAGGGAGGGATCTGGGCCTAGAAGAAGAAGAGCCTTGCACTCGGCAAGGACCCTGTTCATTCTCTGCAGCTGGTTCCCATCAAGGGACCGGGAAAGAGCCAGAGGGTGACATTCCCCAAATCCCCGCCAAGAGCCGCGCTGGCAGAGGACCCATGAAAACAGGGCCAGGGAGGGCCAAGCAAGCCTCCTCCAAAGTCCCTGGACCGGTTCCTCACACCAAAGTGGGCAGGATGCCCTGAAAAGCCAGGAAACGCCAAGGTCGAGGGGCTGACTGAGTGGGTTTCAAGGCTCTCAAGCAGAACAAGAGATAATCTAATCTCTTCATGGCTCTGCCAAGAAGGAGGAGGAGAAGAGGGAGAAGGATATTGTATTTTATTATTAGTATTATTATATATTCTAAGCCCTGGATACATCTTCTCTCCTCCCTGGCTAAGCTGGCCAACAGGAAACATCCAGAGGGGTGCGGATTTCAATTTTAATAATATTATTAATATCATTGATATTAATATTATTCAATGGCTATGTGGAATTTCCTTCCTGACTAAGCTGACCAATGGAAAGCATCTGGTGGGATGCAAACGTCAATAATAATAATGAAAACGTGAATAATAATACATAATGAGAATGAGAATAATAATAAATTCTAAGCCCTGGCTAGCTCCTCTCCTCCCTGGCTTAACTGGTCAACAGGAAACAGGCAAAAGGATGCAGATTTCCTTAACAACAAAAATAATGATGATGAGGATGATGATAATAATAATAATAATTGTAATAATAACAATGAGAATAATAAATATAATGATAATAATTGTAATAATTTTTTTTCATGTCAGGAGCGACTTGTGAAACTGCAAGTCACTTCTGGTGTGAGAAAACTGGCTGTCTGCAAGGATGTTGCCCAGATGTTTTGATGTTTTACCATCCTTGTGGGAGGCTTCTCTTATGTCCCCACATGGGGAGCTGGAGCTGACAGATGGGACCTCATCCATGCTCTCCCCGGTTTCGAACCTACAACCTGTCGGTCTTCAGTCCTGCTGGCACAAGGGTTTAACCCATTGCACCACCAGGGGCTCCTCAATAATAACGATAATGAAATATTAATAATGATGAAAATAATAAAGATGAAAATAACAATAATAATAATAATGGTAATAATAACAATAATAATAATGTAATAATAATACATTCTAAGGTCCCAGCTTTATCTCCTCTCCTCTGTGGCTCAGCTGCCAACAGGAAGTATCATCCGGACGGATGCAGATCCAATGTGAGGCCGGTTTCCTTAATAATAATAATAATAATAATAATAATAATAATAATAATAATAATGGTGCTCACCTGGAGAGGGAGACCCCTCCAGAGGGATGCAGATTTCCTTAACAACAACAACAACAACAATACTGGCACTCACTTGGATAAGAAGAACCCATTCACTAACAACAACAAAAACAACAACAACAATAATACTAGTTCTCACTTGGAGAGGGAGACCCCTCCGACGGGATGCAGATTTCTTTAACAACAACAACACTGGCACTCACTTGAATAGGAGAACCCTTTCCTTAACAATAACAACAACACCACCAGTGATCACTTGGAGAGGGAGACCCCTCCAACGGGATGCAGATTTCCTTAATAATAGTAATGTTAATGATAATGATAATAATAAAAGTGCTCACTTGGAGAGAGAGACCCCTCCGGCCTTTCCTATCATATCCTCGTGGTGCAGGACGGCAGGGTGCCAAGGCAGGCCCAAGAAGCGCAGGAGGGCACGCAGCCACTGCTCGGGGTGCAGGACCAGCTGCTCGTAGGGGACAGCCATGCACCTCCGTGGCCCGGCCTCCATGCATTGCCCGTGCATGGTCTCAATGGCCCGGTTCCATTTGGCCAGGCAGTCCCGGTAGCTGTTGAGGTCAAAGCCAGCGATGGTGACCTTGCGGGAGATCATAGAGTGGACGGCGGCACGGCCGTCGCGCACCATGAGCAGGAACTTGGCCCGGGGGAAGAGGCGGGAGAGGTAGGACAAAGACTTGAGGGCAAAGGGGTCCTTGTTGCAGAGGAAGGGGGCCGGCTCCCCATGGCGCACAATGACCTCCAGCAGGAAGGCCCGCACCGCTGCGTCCAGCACCGCCTCTGTCACCCCAGCTTCATCTAAACGGGCCTTTTCCTTCCCCGAGCGTGCCCACATCTGTTTCGCAGCCAGCAAACGGGGGATGACGCGGGTCTCTTCCCCGCAGCGCACGGCCGGGTGGGCGTCCAGCATGGCGCGCATCAGCGTGGTCCCACTGCGAGGGACGCCCCCAACAAAGATGAGCGGAGTGTCCTTTCCGTAGGACGATGGCAGCGCCCCCCCTGACGAAGTGACATTCTCCTTCCAAAGGGGAGTGGAGGCCAGATCCTCCGAGGAGACGCTCCGCTCAGCCACGCGGTGCTGGTCGTGGTGGTGGTGGCACTCCATGGCGTGGCGACCCAAGTAGAAGACTGTGGCCGAGCTCAGTGCCAGGCAGGCCAGCAGCAAGTTCTGCTTCAGCTTCCCAAACATTGCGGATCTGATCTCGGTGGAATCACTGGCTCACGACGGATGCTCAGGCCGCGAAGAAGGTCTCCGGTGCAACGGGACACAACCTTTTTGGGGGGAGAGAAAGAGACAGGATTCAGAAGGCATTGCGGACTGCAGAATGGCAGAAGGGATGTGGACTAGATGGCCTTTAGAGGTCCCTTCCACCTCTAGGAATGTAATAACAACAACAATAACAACAATATGAATAATATTATAATAGTAATTCTGTCTTCTGAGGTTGGACTGGAGGGCCCTTGAGGTCCTAGTGGAGTTATAGAGTATAGAAGCTGTATGGCTATGTTTTGGAGTGTAATAATAATGGATAATAATACAATAATAATACAATAAATTATTATTATTATTATTATTATTATTATTATTATTATTATTATTATTATTATTCCTGTCTGGCAGAAGGTGGGTTGGACTGGAAGGTCTTTGTGATTCCCTTCCAACTCTAGGAGTCTAATAATAATAATAATAATAATAATAATAATAATAATAATAATAATAATATAACTATAATAACACTCGACTGCATTGCAGGATTCAAATACCATTCTGGAATAACAGAACATCATTTATATTTCCAGGAAACCTCTCGAAGGTCGGCTCCGTTTGGAAATCCAGATCTGGGTCAGAGGCAAATTTGTGTACATAACTCTCTTTTCCTGCAGCCAAAAGTTTCCAGGCTTCGTTTGGCATCTTTGAAGCCAAAATTCGAAGTGCGAAAGGCATGTTTGGGGCCAAGAAAGTCACTTTTGAAGCCAGAAAGCTGTCCCGATTGGCAAGGAAGGATGAGCCAAACCAGCTGTGAGTTGTCATAACTTCATCATTATTATCAGTTTTATTTTTTAATATTTATTATCATTTATTATATGAGATCTCTTAATACTATTCTGAAATAAAACAATTACGAATGTAATATTAATAATATCATAAATTTATCTAAATCTTTATTATAAGTTATTTCTTCATATTTCTTCCTATCATACTAAAATAATTATTACTAAAGTGATATTCATAATGTAATAAATGTATTTCCTAATATTTGTTCAGATTTATGGGTGGCTTTTGTATTGTCGAAGGCTTTCATGGCCAGAATCACGGGATTGTTGTGAGTTTTTCGGGCTGTCTGGCCATGTTTCAGAAGCATTCTCTCCTGACGTTTCTCCCTCATCTCTGGCAGGCATCCTCGGAGGGTGTGAGGTGAGGTTTATATTTCTGTGGAGTGATGTCCAGGGAGAAATGAGTTTGACAATGAATGTTGCAATTGGCTAGCTTGATTTGCATTGAATGGCCTTGCAGCTTCAAAGCCTGGCTGCTTCCTGCACAAGACAAATGTCGCCAACAAGCCTTTACAAACAGATATCACATTGGGTTGCTGTTTTCCGGGCTGTATGGACATGTTCCAGAAGCATTCCCGCCTGATGTTTTTCCCACATCTATGGCAGGCATCATAAGAAGTTGTGAAGAAACTAGGAAAGTGGGGTTCATATATCTGTGGAATGTCCAGGGTTGGAGAAAGAACTCTTGTGTGTTGGAGGCAAGTGTGAATGTTGCAGTTCGCCATCTTTATTAGCATTTAATTTCCTTGCAGCTTCAAAGCCTGGCTG
Source organism: Anolis sagrei ordinatus (assembly GCF_025583915.1). NCBI lineage: Eukaryota > Metazoa > Chordata > Lepidosauria > Squamata > Anolidae > Anolis > Anolis sagrei. Next base: position 7,777,774 of record NW_026844589.1, on the reverse strand, counting down.
CTTCCTGCCTGGGGGATCCTTTGTTGGGAGGTGTTAGCTGGCCCTGATTGTTTCCAGTCTGGAATTCCCCTATTTTTTTTTAATGTTCCTGAGTATTTACTGTTCTGATTCTAGAGTTTTTTTAATACTGGTAGCCAGATTTTGTTCATTTTCATGGTTTCCTCCTTTCTGTTGAAGTTGTCCACATGCTTGTGGATTTCAATGGCTTCTCTGTGTAGTCTGACCTGGTAATATTATTATAGGAAACAATCAGGGCCAGCTAACGCCTCCCAAAAAAAGGATTCCCCAAGCAGGAAGCAGCCAGGCTTTGAAGATGCAAGGCTATTCCATGCTAATCAAGCTGGTCAATTGCAACATGATACTTGCCTCAAGCAGACAAGAGATCTTTCTCCCACCCTGAACATAATTCCACAGATATATATATAATCCTCACTTGCCTAGTTTCCAAAAGACCACCCAACCTCTGAGGATGCCTGCCATAGATGTGGGTGAAACATCAGGAGAGAATGCTTCTGGGACATGGCCAGACAGCCCAGAAATCTATTTTCAAGCTGATATTTTCAAGCCAATCAAATAAAATAATATACATCACAATAATATTTTCAAGCTGATAAAATACATTTAAAACATAATATATAATTATTATATATAATATATAATAATAATATTATATAATATATACTAATAATATTTTCAAACTGATAAAATGAATTCAAAATATAATTATATAATAATTATATAATTTTAATATATAATATATTCAAGCAGATAAAATCATATTATTTTCAAGCCAATAAAATAAATTAAAATATAATTATATAATAATTATAATATATAATATGTATTATATAATAATAATTTATTCAAGCAGATAAAATCATATTATTTTCAAGCCAATAAAACAAATTAAAAATATAATTATAGAATATTTATTATATATATATATAATACTTTCAAGCAGATAAAATCATATTATTTTCAAGCCAATAAAACAAGAATATAAAATATAATAATAGTATTTTCAAGCTGATGGAATAATAACAACAATAATAAATTCTGAAGCCTTCCCAACAACCTTGCAAGGTAGGCCACTTCCTGACTGCCAATGGGGTGTGGGCGGAGTCCCAATGTGGAGTGGGCGTGGCTAGCGCAGAGTGGGCGTGGTTAGAGCAAAGGGGCGGAGTCGAGGCCTTTTCCTCTTGTTTCTCCAGAGCGGGGCCATGCCCTCCAGGAGGGGAAGCCTTCTGCGCATGCTCAGTAGCAAAGGAGAGCCCAGGAGGGCCTTCTCTTACCTGCGAGGGCCGCCATGGCCTCCTTTCTTCCCTCCTTTTCTCCTCCTTCCCTTCCTTCCTTCTTTCCTTCCTCTGGCTCTTCTGTGAGGCTCAGCCCAGGAAGCCCCGCCCTCTCGGCTGCTATGGAAACCACACAGGCGGCCCCGGATTGGTTACTTCGCCTCGCCGACTCATGATTGGCCGCGCACGCTTGATGGACGGCGAGGCGGTGCTTTGAGGTTCCCCGCCCCCTTCCCGCGCCTGCGCAGACTCGCACAGGGAAGGAAAACCATTTCTCCCATTCATTATGACCGTCATCATTCTCCTGATTTATTATAATATTGTTATTTTTCTTGTACTGAATATATAATAATATTTATATTATATTATTATTCTTCTAGTATTGATGTTAGAAAATATTTAATAATATTTATATTACTCTAGTATTTATAATATTAATATATTATTATTCTAATATATCTATTGGAATATATCTAATATATTGTATTCTAATATTCTGTTAGAATACATAATAATATTTATATTATTTTCTAGTGTTATTAGAATATAAAATAATATTTATATATTATAGTATTTCTATACTAGTAATATATAAATATTACTTTATATTCTAATAGAAATACTAGAAAATAATATAATAAATATATATATTCTATTATTTTCTAGTATTTCTATTAGATTGTAAGTAATATTAATATATTACTATTTTAGTATTTAATCAGAATATATAATATTTGTATATTATTATTCTAGTATTTTTATTTGAATATATATTTATATTATTATTGTAGCTTTTATTTATATTAGGGAATATGTAATATTTATATATTATTGTTCTAGTATTTATATTAGTATATATAATATTTATATATTATTATGATATTATTCTATCTAGTATATATTACTAGAATATATTACTGCCCCCGTTGGCACAGTGGGTTAAACCGCTGAGCTGCTGAACTTGCTGACTGAAAGGTCACAGGTTCGAATCTGGGGAGCGGGGTAAGTCCCCGCTGTTAGCCCCAGCTTCTGCCAACCTTGCAGTTTGGAAACATGCAAAATGTGAAAAGATCAATAGGTACTGCTCAGACGGGAAGGTAACTGTGCGCCAGGCATTCATGCCAGTGGCCACATGACCTTGGAGGTGTCTATGGACAACGCCGGCTCTTCAGCTTAGAAATGGAGATGAGCACCAACCCCCTGAATCGGATATGACTGGACTTAATGTCAGGGGGAAACCTTTACCTTTACCTTTTATATTGATTATTATTATATTATTAATGGGGCTCAGGCTGATGCGAGTTGTAGTCCCAGAGCCAAAACTGGTGCACAAATCCTCTTTGTTTCCTGGGCATTGCTTTCTCTAATCCTTGTGCAAATTGACTTTGAAGGCGGTCCCACCGATTAGAATTGGATTTCCTCAAGAGTGTAAATAGCACACTGTGTAGCCCTCAGTATGTCTCCTAATATGCATTCAATCTGCTAGCAATAATTGGACTTTTTAATTTAAATTAAGATTGTCCCCATTCACTCAGATTCAAGGGCCTGTGAGATTGTTCAAATTGGTTTAATGGCTAATAATAGTAATAATAATAATTTATAAAGAGGCCTATCACAGCTGCCTGCGCCTAAGTGTATTATTATTAAGATTATTATTATTACATAAGTGTATTATTATTTTTACATAATAGTGTATTATGAGATATTTTTGTGTGTGTCATGACTTGAGAAACTGCAAGTTGCTTCTGGTGTGAGAGACTAGGCCATCTGTAAGGATGTTGCCCAGGGGACGCTCGGATGTGTTACCATCCTGTGGGAGGCTTCTCTCATGTCACTGCATGAGAAGCTAGAACTGACAGACGGGAGCTCACCCTGCTCTCCCCAGATTCGAACAGCTGTCCTTCAGGCCAGCAGTCCTGCCGGCACAAGGGTTTAACCTATTGTGCCACCAGGGGCTCCACATAAGTAGTAATAATAATAATAAATCTATGAAATAATGTAAGTATTATTATCACACAGATTTATTATTATTATTATTATTATTATTAAGGTTATTATTATTACATAAACTCACATTTATATTATTATATAATAATATAATGCAGAGGAAGCAAGAGAAGAAAGGAAGAAAAAGGAGAAGAAAGGAAACAGAAGAAACGAAAGAGTAGAAAGGAAGAAAAAGAAAAGCAAAGAAAGGAAGAAAGGAGAAAGTAATAGTGGAGAAGGAAGAAAGAAAGCAAGAAAGGAAAAAAGGGAAGGGAGGAAGAAAGGATATAGAGAAGAAAAAAAGGGGGAAGAAGAAAAGAAAAAGTGCAGAATAGAAGAAAGGAAGGGGAAAAGGAAGAGAAGGAAGGAAAAAGAGGAGGAAGAAAGCAAGCATGGAGGAGAAAGAAAAAAATAAAGTAGAAAAGAAAGGGAATGAAGAAAGAAAAAGCAAAGAAAGAAAGAAGAAAGGAATAAAGAAAAAAGAAGAATGGAAGGAGGAAGGAAGAAAAGTGAAGAAAGAAGAAAGGAATAAAGGAAACAAGAAGAAAGAAAGGAAACAGAAGGAAGGAAAAAAAGAAAGGAATAAAGAAAGGAAATAGGAAAGAGAAGGAAGGAAAAAAAGTAAAAGCGAAGAAAGGAATGAAAAAGTGAAGAGAAGAAAGGAAAGGAGGAAAAAAAGAAAAAGAGAAGAAAGGAATAAAGAAAGGAAATAGGAAAGAGAAGGAAGAGAAGAAAGAAAGGAAACAAGGAAGAGAAGAAAGAATCAGAAGAAAGGGAAAAACAAAGGAAAGGAAAAGGAGAACAAGGAAAGAAAAAGAAAAGAAGAAAGAAACAAGGGAGAGGAGAAAGGCAGAAAGGAAAGAAATAGAAGGAAGAGAAGGAAGGAAAAAAGTGGTGGAAGAAAGGAAGCAGAGAAGGAAGGAGATTCCTTAAGCAAACATTTCAATCAAATCCATGAATGATTAAAATCTGGGAATGTGTTTGTCTTTCAAGACGGCATTCTTACCCTGAGATTCCTCCCCTTCGAGGCCAGTTATTATAGGAAAGAAGTGAGAATTGCCTTCCTTTCTCCGCAGCGCCTGAAAGGTCCAGAGAGAAAGAAAGGCTGGAGGGGGATGGAAGCCTTTTGCACCTGCAGCACATTATTTGAAAGCCATCCCACGTCAAATGTCGCCTAGGGAGGTATACGAATGAATGATCAGGAAACCAAACTCCAGAAATAGGAACGAAGTCAAAATCCCTTTGCGTGGGTCCCTTTGCTGTCGCCACGGTCCGCTACTCAGGCTTTTAATCAGAAAATAAACACGCAAAGGATTTCACGCTACTTTCGCCCTCCTTTTCCAAAGGCAAATAGAGTTGTTTGCCTTTCTGGCTATGGAGGGCAAAGGGGGAAAGCCCGAGAGGCAAAGATGATAATACAGTAATAATAATAATAATAATAGGCAAATATGGTGATAGGAATAATGTTTAGTAATACAATAGTAATTCTGTCTTTCTGCACAGGGGTGGACTGGATGGCCTTTGGAGATCCCTCCCAACTCCAGGAGTCTAATAATAAAGGATAATAATATAATAATAATTCAGTCTTCCTGCATGCATATTGGGGATGGACTGGATGCTCTTTGGAGGTCCCTCCAAACTCTACGAGTCTAAACACAATTGGCGCTGACAAAACTACCATCTGTCAGCTGCAAAAGGCCACCCTACTGGGATCTGCACGCATTACTCGCCGATACATCACACAGTCCTAGACACTTGGGAAGGGTCCAACATGTGATCCGATACAACAACCAGCACAGTGAACTTGTTTGCTGTGTACTAATCTTGTTGTGTTTCAAATAATAATAATGTATAATATAATAATAATAATAATAATTCTATCTTTCTGCATGGCATATTGGGGATGGACTGGATGCTCTTTAGAGGTCCCTCCCAACTATGAATCTAATAATAATAATAATAATAATAATAATAATACATCACACAGTCCTAGGCGCTTGGGAAGTGTTTGACTTGTGATTTTGTGATACGAAATCCAGCATATAGATCTCGTTTACTGTGACATACTGTGCTTTTGTGCCAATAATAACTATAATATTTGCCAATACATCACACAGTCCTAGACACTTGGGAAGTGTCTGACATGTTATCCAATACAACAGCCAGTAGAGTGTCTGCTGTGGACTCATCTTGTGTTTCAAATAATAATCATCATCAATACACAGTCCTAGACGCTTGGGAAGTGTTTGACTTGTGATTTTGTGGTATGAAATACAGCATATATATCTCATTTGCTGTGACATACTGTGTTTTCGTGTCAGTAAAATAATAATAATAATAATAATAATAATAATAATAATAATAGATAATAGATAATAACATAATTGTAATTCTATCTTCCTGCCTGGCAGAATGCACATAGCCTTTGGGGGGTGCACCCAACTTTTAGGTATTGCTTAAGGCTGTACTTAGCAGCCACTTTGGGGAGAAATGCATATGTGTTGGAAGTGTGCCTCTGAACCATAAATGGCATTCCTTCCCACGTCTACACTCCGGAATGGATTTGCAGCCTGTTCCCAACTGAGCCTTCTTTGTTGGGTAAATGAGGAAAACAGATCCAGTCCCAGGATCGGTGCCACTAAGCATGGCATGGAAAAATAAATGCCGTTCCAATCAGAGGACACTCCTTTTCCGCTTTCGAGGAACAGTTCCGAAGAAGAAAAATCTTTGCAGAGGAGACAACCATGCAACAGGCCTACAAGCCGGGGATCTGAATCTATAACAACATTTGGAAAAAAACAAATTCTGTTCCTGGTTCGAAACTGTGGTTTCCTATTTAGTTGTGCGGTCCTTACTTTGAAAGACGTTGTTCTGCTCCTGAAACTTCATTTTTGTTGAAACTGAATTGGTCGACACTCGATGATGAGAGATTCATTGCAAAACTAGAGCCAAAGGTGGTGCTGCAGGATGTCCCTCCCACAAAGACAAAGTTCTTGCAGTTTAATATACTTCCCCCATGTTTTAATAATAATAATAATAATAATAATAGTCTTTATTTATACCCTGCCACCATCTCCCCAAAGGGGATTTGGGACGGCTAACATGAGGCCAAGCCCAGAATTCCAATACAGCAAAGTAAAATACAACAAACAAATAATAAACATCAAAGTAAAATACAAAAATAGCAGAATGTACAATAAACAAATGCAAAAAATAAAATGGTAGAGGAATAAAAACACAGTGGGTGGGACAATTGCACAGGATAAGATTGATAAAGCCCTGGGTGAGATAAGTAAATGGAGTAGTGTGTGTCTGAGGGGAGAAATAAGGGGCGAAACAGTGGGGTTGACCTTCACTAAGGGACGAGAGAAAGTGCAGAACCAGTTAGGAAATGAGGACATTTATAACTCAGAAACAAGAATCGCGTTACATAGTGTTATTTCTCTTATGTACATTGTAAGACTGAGGACAAATGGGCATTTTGTATACTGCCCACCAGCCAAGTAAGATCCGAGATGTAATGTGTTTCCTCCACCACAGACATCTCACTGTTTCTTTCTCTCTCTTCATTGGTGTGGAATTTGCATGACCTCATCCACTGCCTATCCCTTATTAGGACTGTGTGGCGTAATAACAATAAGGCCTATTATCCCAGAGTGAGGTCTACTACCACTGAGGCCTTTTCTCCCACTGAGAGGCTTCTCTCCCACTGAGAGCTCTCTCACACAGAGAGGCTTCTTTCACACTGAGAGCTCTCACAGACTGAAGCATTACTAAGCAACAGGCAAGCCTGCTTATATTGAACTTCAACTTCGCTAAGTCATAGCATCGCTTTAACCCTTTCAGTGCTTGACTCACATTTTTGTAATTAAAAATACCTACTGTATTTTCCGGCGTACTAGATGACATTTTGGGCCTGGAAAATCTTATGAAAAGTCAGGGGTCGTCTAGTACGCTGGGTATGAAATTAAAATAATAATAATTCAAAGAAAAAAAAATACAACTACCTTAGGGGGGAGGGGGGAGGACGGAGGGAGGGCACAGGGAGGAGGAGCGGCAGGTTGTATTGCCATGGAGACCGGCTGGGGGTGATCACCCGCTGGGCTGTCCTCGCGGCCCCCACCACTCTCTCTGCTCTACTTTCATGGCCCTCCTCTGCTCTCATTCTCCTCCCTCCTTGAAAGTAGAGTGGGTAGGGCCTTGAAAATAGAGTGGGTAGAGCAGTGGGGGCTGCGGGGACATGTGGAGTCATCTTAAACGGCAAGTATATCCCTAACTCAGTATTTTGTGTTGAAAAGTTGGGGGGTCGTCTTATACCCCCAGTCGCCTTGTATGCCGGAAAATACAGTAGTTAATTTTTAATATTTCTGACAGATGACACCTTTCTTGTTTGTCCATATGCTCTGTGACCACACACCAGGGGATGTCACAGTTAAACTGACACCATTATAGCATGGTAATATCTGTTTTATCAAAGCCTTCAACAATACAGCATCTGTTTTTGTTTGTCACTTGTACACAATACAATTGACAACAATTACACAATAATACTTTTTAAAACAGTGGGAAATTGCCCCCAATTGTCCTAGCAACCCAATGACGGATTCCACAAACCCAACACTGTCCCGCTCAGGCATGATCTGTGTCTTCCTCCATTTGGACAGCAGGAGGCTCCTCTTTGGATGGGTCTCCAGGAAGGATGCTGGTCACCGTTTGCAGAAGGGCCTCGATCTGCTCCTCTGTCAGCCGCTCCTCGCTCTCCTCCACCATCTGCACACAGCACAAGACGTTTGGTCCATTCATTCATCAGTCTGGACCAGGGTAAACTTTGACCCTCTGGATGTTTTGGACTTCAACTCCCACAATTCCTAACAGCAGGCACCAAATCGGCAAAACGGGCCCTGGACAAGGTTGTTTAAGACCTAAAGAGGTCTTAAACAACCTTTAAAAGGCACTAAGTGCACAAAACGGGCCCTGGAAGACTCTAAAAAGGGACTAAACAGTTAAAAGGCACCAAATGGGCAAAACAGGTCCTGGACAACTCTAAAGAGGCCCTAAACAACCTTTAAAAGGCACCAAATGTGCAAAATGGGCCTGTTGTTATTATTATTTGCTTCTGCATTGGGCATTGCATTGGGAGACTTTGTCTACTATTGTCTGTACATTGAGCCATAAGGAGAGGCGAGTATTAGTATTGCTTTCTTCATTGTGACACTACTGACAGCAAGAGCTTGCCTGATCTCTGTCGTCTGAAACACGTGTTTCCAGCCAAGGCAGTAACCAAACGAATAGAACGGGAATGGAGTATAACACGAAATGCATTGGAAGGAAACGATCCCGCAACTGGATCTTCCCAACTTACCAGCTGGATCTCGACAGCAGTGACCGGCCGGTGGTTGAGGAGTTGCAGCTTTTCTGCCCTGCACAAAAAGCAACAGACACAACAAGGCTCCATCATTGTGGGAGACCTCAGGCCAGCCCTACATCCAAAAAATGGGTTTCCTTCTAGCCAGGAAATGAACATCTGGAACAATATCTGTTCAACGGGAAGCAGCTCCCTCTGCTGTCAACAAAGGATTTCTCCATATAATTCTGGTGCATCTACCTTTGGCCCACTGACTCTAACAGGCTTCGGCCTACTCACTCTCCTCAGGACGGCCCTAGCTTTGGCCCACTGACTCTAACACGCTTCGGCCTACTTGCTCTCCTTAGGACGTGGCTTTGGCTCACTAAATCTAACAGGCTTCGGCCTACTCACTCTCCTCAGGATGGCCCTAGCTTTGGCCCACTAACTCTAACAGGCTTGGGCCTACTCGCTCTCCTCAGGACGACACTGGCTTTGGCCCACTGACTCTAACAGGCTTCGGCCTACTCACTCTCCTCAGGACAACACTGGCTTTGACCTACTCACTCTTATCAGACAACACTGGCTTTGGCCCACTGACTCTAACAGGCTTCAGCCTATTCACTGTTTCAGTGCTTGGCCCACACTTTTGTAATCCAAATTAGAATCATAGAATCAAAGAGTTGGAAGAGACCTCATGGGCCATCCAGTCCAACCCCCTGCCAAGAAGCAGGAATATTGCATTCAAATCACCCCTGACAGATGGCCATCCAGCCTCTTTAAAAGCTTCCAAAGAAGGAGCCAATTACCCAATTAATTTTTCATATTTTGTACAGTCTCTTCCAACTCTATGATTCTATGATGCTTCGTAAAGGACAAAAACAGCAACCGGATGCCTGTCTGCCTGCGATCTTGGCCCTTAAGCGGTTCGGAGATAAACGCCGGCTAATCCAGGATGATCCCCTTCCAACGACAGTGTCTTTACAGCCCCGTCACCCAAAGCCCTTTCTCTGTGATTACTGTATTGACCTGAGTCCAACACGCCATCGGATCTCAGCTTCCAATACCTCGAAACCACAAAAAAGGATTTGCTGCCGAAGGAAACGCGCAATTGCATAAAGGGCCCTCTTTGCAACTTGGCCATTGCAGTGGTTGAATGCTTAGAGTATACAATTATACAAACATTAAAACAGAATTAAATATAAACATGAATTATGCAAATCTGATGCGCACCCTAATGTTGGGGACATCATTGAGACCCGAAAGGGGATCATTAGATTCCAAGAAAGGTATGGTGGATAGACAGATAGATCAATTTGCTTATTAATGGGCCCACTGACCATATCAATACAAAAAAAAATACACAGGCAAATTGACACTTAATCACCAAATGCTGACGTAGTCAGGAGTTAAAAAGGGCCAAAGGCTGAGATTCCAGGCAATAAGACTACCTCAAAACAAACAATCTTAATCCTAAGCAATCACTGCGTCCTTCTATGTAAACAGTGTCGTTTTCCCCAATGCCTTCTGTCTGGCCAAAGGGCGAGGAAAGAGCCACGCACTTTGCTCCCTGGAACCATCAGGCCCGGTTGGCTGCTGAGCTTTCTCAGCTCATGTTTGCTTTGATAGGACCATTCTTTCGGGACCATCCTTTGCATCCCATTGAGTACCAGATACAGCGTGAGAGGCAATCCCGCATCTCCATACCTGCTTCGGCTCACCTGGAAGGACTCAGTCATTCCCATTTCCTCACTTACTTGGTCAACTTGTGGATTTTCATGGCCGCGAGGAAGTCGCTCACCACTTGTGGGCTCTGGAACTTGCAGGGCGTCTTGGAAATGCATTTCAGGGTCTGAAAGGATGGGGAGAAAGGCAAAACTCAGCCCCATTCCTGCCTCTCAAGCCAAATGAACTGCAAATTGATTCAGCGAGAGAGAAGCTGCAGCATTTGTTGTTCTATTGGGAGGTGGAAAGAATTCTCACAACAGGAAGGAAGGGAGGGAGGAAAGAAGGGAAAAGAAAAGAAGGAAAGAAAGAAGGAAGGAAGCAATACAATTATTGGAGACAATGGAAGAAAGGAAGGAAAAATGGAAATGAAAGGGAAAAGAAAAGGAAAAAAGAATACATACATTGGAGACAATGTAAGAAGGGGAAGAAGGAAAGGGAGGGAGAGAAAAGAAGGGGAAAAGAAAAAGGAAGTAAAAATGAGTGAGGAACAAAGCAATGCAAACATTGCAGACAATGGAAGAAAGGAAGGAAAGACTGGAAATGAAAGGGAAAAGACAAGGAAGGAGGCAATTGGAGGCAATGTAAGAAGGGGAAGAAGGAAAGGGAGGGAGGAAAAAGAAGGGGAAAAGAAAAAGATTAAGTAAGAATGAGTGAGGAAGAAATCACTACAAACATTGCAGACAATGGAAGAAAGGAAGAAAATACTGGAAATGAAAAGGAAAAGGAAAAAAGAATACATACATTGGAGACAATGTAAGAAGGAGAAGAAGGAAAGGGAGGGAGGGAAAAGAAAGGGAAAAAAGAGGAAGTAAAAATGAGTGAGGAAGGAAGCAATACAAACATTGCAGACAATGGAAGAAAGGAAGGAAAGACTGGAAATGAAAGGGAAAAGAAAAGGAAAAAATACATTGGAGACAATGTAAGAAGGGGAAGAAGGAAAATGAGGGGGGAGGGAAAAGAAAGGGAAAAGAAAAAGAGGAAGTAAGAATGAGTGGGGAAGGAATGAGGCAATACATATATTGAAGGCAATTTTTTCATGTCAGGAGCGATTTGAGAAACTAAGTCGCTTGAAGACAATGGAAGGAAGGGAAGGAAGGAAGGAAGGACGGACAGACAAAGAAAGGAAGAGAAAAGAAAAGGAGGAAGTAAAAATGAGTGAGGAAGGAAGCAATATATACATTGGAGACAATGGAAGAAAAGGAAGGAAGGGAAAAGAAAGTGAAAAGGAGGAAGGAAGAGTGAGGAAGGAAGCAACACATACATTGGAGACAATGAAAGAAAGGGAGGAAGGAGAAAAGGAGGAAAGAAGAACGAGTGAGGAAGGAAAAAATACATACATTGGAGACAATGAAAAAGGGAGGGTGGAGGGAGGGAGGGAGGGAGGGAAGGAAGGAAGGAAGGAAGGAAGGAAGGAAGGAAGGAAGGAAGGAAGGACGGGGAAAGGAGTAATACGTATGTTGGAGACAATGAAAGAAAGGGAAGGAAGGTAGAGAAGGGAAAAAGAAATGAAGAAATAAAGTAAGTAAGGAAGAAATATATATATGAATGAAGCAGGAAGGAAGGAAAAGGGGGCCTGAAGAAGTTGAAACTTTTAAGCGTATTGATGTCCAAAAATGGGAAGGGCTTTCGCTGGGTTCATTATTTTTCCTGAAGGCAGACTTTCTAAACCTCCCAAGACTTGGTTCAAGGACGCCCACATTTACTCGGATGGCAGGGAGTTTCTGAGACAACAGAAAAGTGCCCAACGATGCTCACAACGAACACATCAGCACAAGCATGCTGTCATCAACGGGAAGAATAAGCACATGTCAGAATGGGGATTTTTCCAAGGGAAGAAAACATAGCGTGAGAGAGAGAGGCAACAAAACCAGAGGGTTTTCTATGTCCACGGATACCAGGAACCCCCCGAAAGGACTCACTTCGTACATGATGGTGTTCAGGTTCTGCTGCCCAGCGCTCGCTTTGCTCTTCCCCATCTCTCGCCGCTGCTGCTTCAGGTCCATCAGCAGCTGGTAGACCTGAAAGGAAACCCGATTTGCTCTTTCACGGGGGCCGCAAAGCACTTTCCAACAACATTCCCATCCGCGATTGCTATGTAAACCAAGCCAGGAAAAGAGAGGCGCCGTTGAGTTTCCCACCCTCTGCTGGGACCGTTCCGCATGGCACTTTTAGAGTGCTTTGGTCCCATTTCAACTGTGAAGCTCCCTTATCCGGGAATCCGAAACGCTCCAAAATGGCCATTCTATGAGAGGGCCTTTGGGCAACCTGGCTCAAGGCAGGTTACGGCATAATCAAAACACATAAACATAGTAAAAATCTATAAATGCACATATAGAAATGTACTTTGATAAAATGCATATGAAAATACACAGAGCAGAGATGAAACACAAGGCATCAGAAGTCCAATTAATTATGCCACAAATGGTTTTACCTCATAGTTGCTCAGAAGGGCTGCATTTCCGTCTTTCCTGCACAACAAAACAAACAGGCAGGATTAGGCCTTTATGCAGGCGATCCTGGCTCAAGAAGACAGACTGTTTTCAAAGCCCAAAGGAGATATTTTCTTAAAGGGCGGCTTCCTCATTTCGAGCCAGATTTTGCTGAAGTCAGATAATGTGTGTCCAGAGGAACGCTGGGAAAATCCAGACAAATGAAAAGATAGATAGATGATAGACAGTTGACAAGTGATTGATAGACAAATGATTGATAGATGATAGATAGATAGTTGGCAAATAATTGATAGTTGACAGATAGTTGACAGATGATTGATAGATAATAGATAGAAACATAACAAAGATAGCTGACAGATGAAAGATAGATGACAGATAGTTGACAGATGATTAAAGATAATAGAATGATAGATAGATAAGATAGTTGACAGATGATCGATAGATGATAGAAACATAACAGAAAGATCGTTGACAGGAGATTGATAGACAGATGAAAGATAGAGGACAGATTGTTGACAGATGATTGATAGATAATAAATAGATGGATAGATAGATAGTTGACAGATAATTGATAGGTTATAGAAACATAACAGAAATATAGTTGACAGGAGATTGATAGGCAGATGAAAGATAGATGACAGATAATCGATAGATGATTGATAGATAACAGATAGATAGATAGATAGATAGATAGATAGATAGATGACAGATAATTGATAGGTGATAAACTGTTGACAGATGATTGATAAACAGACAGATAATAGTTGGCAAATCATTGATAAATAGATGATAGTTGACAGATGATAAGATAGTTGAGAGATTATTGATATAGATGATATATGAGATGATTTATCTGTATAGCTCGATGATTGACAGATGATTAATACAGATAGAAAAATGAGTTGAGAGAAGATAGACACTGATAGATAGATAGTTGACAGGTGATTGATAGACATATGATAGATAGATGATAGATAAATAGTTGGCAGATGATAGATACATAGATAGATAATTGGTAGATGATTGATGGACAGATGATAGATAATAGAAAGATAGACAGATAAATAATTGGCAGATGATTGATAGACCAGATGATACATATAGTTGGCAGATGACTGACGGACAGGTGATAGATAGATAGTTAACAGAAGGTAAATAGTTGAGAGAGGATTGATACAGATAAATAGTTAACAGATGATGGATCACCTTAATAACAAACCGACTGAATCTTGTTCATAACTGAATCTTGTTCATATCTATCTATCTATCTATCTATCTATCTATCTATATCTATATTAACAAAAACACCGAAGGGCCGTGCGGAAGGGCCCCCTCCATCCATCCATACATCCCAGAGACAAAGGCCTTTTTTCTGCTGAGCCAGCAAAGAGCGCAGAAACAACAACAGTGCGGCGGCCACAAAAAGCGCTTCTCGGGGGGCCCCGCACGTACCTAAAAGCACAATGTATTTGATTTAGTTCTGAATCGAACCCGCTGCGCTCATCACTTTCGGGGCAAGTTCCACGCCGCCTCTTCCACAAACTTCCACAGGTTGGACGCATTGTTTTGGTGTTTTGTTTTTTAAAAAAAACAAATCGGGGGGATTCAAAAAAAAGAGGGGCTCCCCTTCCGGAAATATGCTGAGAAGGGAGTTTTCGTTTTTTGTGCTGACCCCAAATAAATGTCAGCCAAAGCAGGGGCTTTGCTCCATATGTTACATATTCAATTCCTTGGGAGTCTTGGGAAGCTCACATGGAGAGGAATCCCTATGGGGATATATAGATATAGATATATGTGTGTGTGTGTGTGTGTGTGTGGTTGGCTTTTTGGTTGGCAAAAGAACCAACAAAACCTACATATTATTAATATTACTATTAATAATATAAAATAATATATATATATAATACATTGCTTTATTTTAATATATTAATATATTAATTGATATGTATGCGTATATATATGTACATATATGTATGTAAACATCTCATCAATATCCCTCTCTATACATTAAAGTATATATATATATAATACATACATTTTAATATATTAACATAGTATATATATAGTGTGACATGTAAGCATTATCCCTCCCTCTCTATACAGCATATGTATGTATGTGTGTGTGTATATATATAATTTTAATATATATGTGCCATGTATGTATAAATGTTAGTACATATATTATACATACATTACTTTATTTTGTTATATTAATATATATGTATATAAGCATCTAATTAATATCCCTCTCTGTACATTAAACAATATATATATATATATATATATATATATATTATACATACATTACTTTAATATATGTATATTAATATATTATACATATATATTAAGTGATATGTATGTGTATGAGTGTGTGTGTGTATATATATATATAATAGATACATTATTTTTATATATAATATTAAAATAATGTATGTCTTATATATATAGATATCACATAATTGCATATATTATGTGATATGTATGCATATATAAGCAATATCCCTCTCTAATACAGATTAATATAATATATATTAAAGCATATATTGCATATATTTAGTATTATATTAATATAATGTGATATGTATATACATGAATTCTATATAAGCATTTAAGTAATATACCTCTCTATATACATTTATATGTGTGTAGTATATTATATATATATATATATATACACATTACTTTATTTTAATCTGTTATACATATATAAATAATATTGCATACATTATTTTAGTATTATATTAATATAATGTGATATATATATATATGAATTCTATATAAGCATATAAGTAATATACCTCTCTCTATATATTAACATGTGTATAGTATATATAATGTGTTATATATTAATATATACATTTCTGTATTTTAATCTGTTATACATATATAAATAGAACATATAAATGTATATATAGTAGAAGCATCCTCTCCTCTCTATGGCTTAATATATCCTATTTCCTCTCTATAGCTGAATATGAATAATTCTATAAGCAACAAAACATACATATTAATAATTCAGATTCCCTCGGGTTCGCCTCCTGGGCCTGGCTTTCCTGCCTTTTCCCCTCCTTCCCTTCCTCCAACTTACACTTCCATCTCGCTTCCCAGGAGAATTAGGGAAAAGGCGGGACTTCAGGCCGGAAGAGGAGGAGACTGAGAGAAAGGGGCGGAGACTGGGAAAGGGGTGGAGCTTCGAGACAGAGGAGAAAGGGGGCGGAGACAAGCAGGGTGGGAAAGGGGGCGGGGCTTCCAGCATGAGGCAGAAAGCGAGGCGCTAAGGACGCCGGGAGATGAAGGCTGGAAGGCGTGGCCCTTTCGAGGGAAGACGGCCGGCTGAAGGGAGGGCGCTTTCTTCAAGGACTACAACTCCCAGAATGCCTTTCACTTACAAGACTTTTGGCGGGAGAATAGCCACTGGAGTCTAGGGCTGTGATACTTCTATCAGAAGGCCCACTTCACAATCTATTATTATTATTATATATTATTCTTCTTCGTATAGCATCTACCAATCCGCAGAAAGGAAGGTCAGTTCCCCCCAAACCCCTCCAGCCATTAAATTTCGGCCTATCAGGTCTGTGTGCCAAGTTTGGCCCAGATCCATTAGTGCTCTCTGGATGTAGGTGAACTACAACTCCCTCAAATCAAGGTGAATATCCCTCCAAAGCCTCCAGTGTTTTTTTTGCTGGTCATGGGGGCTTTGTTTGCCAAGTATGGTCAAATTCCCTCTTTGGTGGAGTTCAGAGTACTCCTTGATTGCAGGTGAACTATAAATCCCAGGATCTATAACTCCAAAGTACACAGACGAATTCCCCTCAAAACTCACCAATATTCAAATTTGGGCATATCAGGTATGCATGCCAAGTTTGGTCCAGATCCATCATTGGGTTCACAGTGCTCCCTGGATGTAGGTGAACTACAACTCCCTCAAATCAAGGTAAATTCCCCTCAAAGGCCTTCTGCAGCTGGCAGATGATAATTTTGTCAGCGCCGATTGTGTTTAAGTGCAGGCCAAGATCTTGAGGCACTGCACCCAGTGTGCCAATCACCACTGGGACCACCTTGACTGGCTTGGGCCAGAGTCTTTGCAGTTCGATCTTTAAATCCTCATATTTTTCTCTTCAATCCTGCTATCGCCTGGAATTGCAACATCGACGATCCAAACAGTATTATTATTATTATTATTATTATTATTATTATTATTATTATTATTATTATGGCATATCTACCAATTTCCATGGGGGCCAGTTAATTGAAAGACTATTATTATTATTATTATTATTATTATTATTATTATGTCATATCTACCAATTCCCATGGGGGCCAGTTAATTGAAAGATTATTATTATTATTATTATTATTATTATTATTATTATTGCATATCTACCAATTCCCATGGGGGCCAGTTAATTAAGAGACTATTATTATTATTATTACTCCATCTACTTAACCCTATAGATACTTTGAATGAAGGGAGAGCCTGCTGCCTTGCATTGACTTCTATGGCCTTTAAGAACATTCATTCTCTCCTATGATTTCCTTTTAGCGTCCATGGAA
Organism: Anolis sagrei ordinatus; assembly: GCF_025583915.1. Taxonomy (NCBI): domain Eukaryota; kingdom Metazoa; phylum Chordata; class Lepidosauria; order Squamata; family Anolidae; genus Anolis; species Anolis sagrei. The sequence continues at coordinate 7,760,420 of NW_026844589.1, read as the reverse complement.
GAGGTCGGACTTGGCAGCAGCCCTTTTTGGCAGCGAATCAGTGCAAAACATTGGCATCTCTCCCACCTTTCATGCCATTGAAGGTTACTAGGCCAGATCTAGATGCCAATTGTGTTGTGTTGTGTTGACTTGTTTTGTATGCAAATGAACTGTGGTCTAAGGGCATTAACAAACACCTCTTATTTCCTTTTATATTATTAAGGCTTTTGAGCGCCCATGGAGGAGGAGGAGGCCTGCTATTCTTCCCTTTTAGATGGTCCAGGCCTTTCAGCATCTGTGACGGAGGTCCAATTCATAGGTATATCATATCTTAGTACAAGGTAAAGGTTTTCCCCTGACATTAAGTCCAGTTGTGTCCAACTTTGGAGGCTGGTACTCATCTCCATTTCCAAGCCGAAGAGCCAGAGTTATCCGTAGACATCTCCAAGGCCAAGTGGCTGACATAACTACATGGAGCACCCTTACCTTCCCGCTGAAGCAGTACTATTGATCTACTCACATTTGTATATTTTCGAACTGCTAGGTTGGCAGAAGCTGGGCTAACAGCAGGACCTCACTCCACTCTCCGGATTCGAACCACCAACCTTTCACTCAGCAAGTTCAGCAGCTCAGCGGTTTAACTCACTGTGCCACTGGGGGCTCCTTTATCGTATCTTATTATACCATATCATATCATGTGTATTTCCTGCTTTAGGGAAAGGAGCCTCTCCTTCCTTCCTTCCTTCCTTCCTTCCTTCCTTCCTTCCTTCCTTCCTT
>NW_026844589.1:7678756-7753756 GCF_025583915.1 Anolis sagrei ordinatus | reverse complement strand
AAAGCCTTTGACAATATATTATTATTATTTTATTTATTTACCATATTTATATCCTGCCTTTCTGGACCCTGGTGGGGATTATTATTATTATTATTATTATTATTATTTCTGCCCATCCTCATGGGTGCCTATATTATTATTATTATTATTATTATTATTATTATTATTATTATTTAGTTACAGCCTTCTAAAGCAAAACATTCAGCTTCTGAATGGATTGCAAGCCTCCTCCAATGCTCTCTCTCTTTCTTTTTTTTTTTTGCAAAAGCCAGAAATACTATTTTTTAAAAGTATTTTAATTTAATTGGATTTGATTTGACCACTTCATTGAGAGGCAAGGGATCGGCCTCCCAAGTCTATGCCTGGCATTAAATGAATAGAAATCTCGCATGGAGAGAAAGGCAGCCCTTGGCAACACGGTACTCCAGTTTGAAAGCAAACCAGAGCCCTTTCTATGCCAAGGAAAAAGAGGAAGGAAGGAAAGAAACAAAGGAAGGAAGGAAGAAGGGAAAGAAGGAATGAAAGAAAGTAAAGAGACAATGAAGGGAGGAACAAAGGGGGGGGAAGGAAGGGATGAAAGAGAGAAAGGAGACAAGGGAGGGAGGAAAGGAAAGGAAGACGGAAAAGAGACAAGTAAGGAAAGACAGGCAGAAGGACAAGAGTGAAAGAAGGAATGAAAGAGAAGAAATGGGGGAAGAAGGAAGGAGGAACAAGGARGGAAAATAGGGCATGCAAGGGAAGGAAGGAATGAAAAATAGAACAGAGAAGGGAAGAAGCAAGGAAAGAAAGAAGAGTCAGAAAAAAGATAGAAGGAAGGGGAGAGAAAGAAAACAAGATGGGAAAGAAGGAAGGACAGAGAGATGGAAGGAAAGAAGTGAGAGGGAAGGAAAGGAAGGGAAAGAAGGAAGGAAAGATAGACATGGAAGGAAGGAAGGAAGGAAGGAAAGGAAGGAAGGAAGGAAGGAAGGAAGGAAAGAGAGAGAGATGGAAAGAAAGAAATGAGAGAAGGAGAGAGAACGAAAGAAGGGAAAGAAGGAAGGAAAGCGAGGGAGAGATGGAAGGAAAGAAGTGAGAGAAGGAAGGAAAAGGAAGAAGGAAGGAAGGAAAGAGAGATGGAAGGAAAGAAATGAGAGAAGGAAGGAAAGAACAGAGAGAGAACAAAAGAAGGGAAAGAAGGAAGGAAAGCGAGAGAGATGGAAGAAAAGAAGTGAGAGAAGGAAGGAAAAGGAAGAAAGCAAGGAAGGATACAAGGGCGGAAGGAAAAAAAGGAAAAAGAGAGACAAGAAAGGAAAGAAGTGAGGGAAAGAAGGAAGGAAAGAAGTGAGAAGGAAGGAAAGGAGACAGGGAAGGAAGGGGGAGGAAAAGAAAAGAGGAAGGAAGGAAGATTGGGGGGGGGGGTGAGAAAAAGAGAAGGAAGGAAAGAAGTTAAGGAAAGGAAGAAAGGAGGCAAGGGATGAAGGCCGACTGACAAGGGATTGACCTTTGGCTTCTCAGGGAGAGACTGGWCAGCAGCTCAGTCATGTGCTAAAGGGAGGAAAGGGGAAGCTGAACCCGCAGCACCGGGTTCTCTGGCTTGGTATAGGATCAGCAAGGAGATTATTATTATTATTATTATTATTATTATTATTATTTAGTATCTCCCATATTTCCTGACCATTGGGTTCTTAGGGAGTTGAAAGAGAGATGGGTATTATTATTATTTCTATATTATTATTATTATTATTATTATTATTATTATTATTATTATTATTAGGTATCTTCAGGGAGTTCAAGGAGAGGCATCTGTTGTTGAGTTGAAGGCGAGGCAGATAATATTATATTATTATTGACACAAAAGCACAGTATGTCATAGCAAATGAGATCTATATGCTGGATTTCGTATCACAAAATCACAAGTTGAACACTTCCCAAGCGTCTAGGATTGTGTGATGTATTTTTGAATGATGCATGCAGATCCAAGTCAGGTGGCCTTTTGCAGTTGACAGAATGTGATTTTGTCGATGTTTATTGTTTCCAAATGCCAGCTGAGATCTTTTGGCATGGCACCCAGTGTGCCAATGACCACTGGGACCACTTGGACTGGTTTATGCCAGAGCCTTTGCAGTTCAATTTTGAGGTCTTGATAGCAGCTGATTTTTTCCTGTTGTTTTTCCTCAATGCGGCTGTCACCTGGTATGGCAACATCAATAATCCAGACTTTTTTCTTTTCCACAATCGTGATGTCTGTTGTGTTGTGTTGTATTATTATTATTGTTAGGTATTTTCAGGGACCTGAAGGAGAGGCATCCTGTTGTTGTTATTGAGTTGAAGGAGAGGCACATAAATTATTATTATTATTATTATTATTATTATTATTATTATTATTATTATTATTAGGTATCTGCAGGGAGTTCAAGGAGAGGCATCTTGTTGAGTTGAAGGAGAGGCAGATAATATTATTGTTATTCTTGTTATTATTTGGTATCTTCAGGGAATTGAAGGAGAGGCATCCTGTTGTTTTTGTTGTTGTTGTTGACGTTGCCCCCTGCCCAGGCCTCCCCCCCTCCTGCAGTGGGCCGCCATCTTGAACGCCCTGGGTGGGGCCTTGTTCAAGGTGGCGGCCCGCTTGGGGCCCGGACCCGGGGGCCGCTCACGTTCTTGCTGAACCCGGAAGGAATGTTCCCTCTTGCCGCCACCGCAGAGCGAGAAGTTGTACAGCGGGCGCCTGGTGGGCACCATCGACCCCGTGCTGGAAGCCCTCAACTCCTCCATCGAGATCGACCAGCGCCTCTCCGAGGTGGACGTCCAGTCCAGCATCGCCTACGCCAAAGCCCTCGAGAAGGCCGGCATCATCTCCAAGTCTGAGCTAGAGAAGATCCTCAGCGGGCTCGAGAAGGTAAGCGGGGTGCAAGAGCAATTGTAGGCTTGGTCTGCGAGCGTAGAAGAGTTCTTTCGTACTCTCCACCGTTCGTCATGCAGTTCATCATCACACATACTCTCACACTCACTCCTAATCCATTCATTCACTCATTCGTACTCACCATCCTTCTTCATTCAGTTTGTCATCACAAACAATGTGCAATCCTAGACTGCATTCATATAGGATATTACTATTATTATTATTATTATTATTATTATTTGGTATATATTTCCTGACATGAGTCAAGAGTGTGATGCTGCAGCCAAAAAGGCCAACGCGATTCCCGGCTACATCTATAGGGCTTCCTATATAGATCTATAGGAAGGTGACCCTGGGCTTGGAAAGCATCTCCAATGGAGTTTTCTGCCCGGGATTCCATCTAGTTACTGGGGCCAGGTTTAGACTTTGTCCCCGTTCCAAAGGGTCCTTTTTGGAAACGCATGGCTGGCCCTTGAACTCTGGATCAAGCGGGTCTTGTTAATTGCTAACAGGGCTTTTCCTTTTTTACGCCTGGGTAGATCCTGGAGGAGATCTCGAAGGGCGAGCTGGTGATCGTGAAGACCGATGAAGACATCCACACCACCGTTGAACGCCGGCTCAAGGTCCGTATTATTATTAGGCTGTCCTCATGATGCTATTTGTTTAGTCCTCTGACTGTTGGTTCAGAAATCTGCACATTTTCTAAATATTTCCGCAAATATTCCCCAAAATTCCTCCTTTTCTTCCTTTTTCCAGGAGCTGATCGGAGATGTGGCAGGGAAATTGAACACCGGACGGAGCAGAAATGATCAAGTAGGCAAACATCCCATGTGTTTCTATTATTATTATAATGATGATAATGTAATATCATAATATATTATAATATTTATATGATATTATGTACTAATATCATTATATTATATTGCAATATTATTATACTATATTATCAGATATATTATAATATTATAATATTATTGTAGGCAAACTTCCAATGTGTTTCTATTATAATTATTATTATTATTATTATTATTATTATATAATATAGATGTATATTATAATATTTATGTATTATAAATTAATATAATTATATATATATGTATGTATATGGCCCCCCTGGTGGCACAGTGGGTTAAACCACAGAGCTGCTGAACTTGCTGACCGAAACATCGGTGGTTCGAATTCAGGGAATGTGGTGAGCTCCCACTGTTAGCCCCAGCTTTTGCCAACCTAGCAGTTCGAAAACATGCAAATGTGAGTAGATCAATAGGTACCACTCCAGCGGGAAGGTAACTGTGCTCCATGCAGTCATGCTGGCCACATGACCTTGGAGGTGTCTATGGACAACGCTGGCTCTTCGGCTTAGAAATGGAGATGAGCACCAGAGTTGGACACGATTAGACTTAATGTCAGGGGAAACCTTTACCTTTTTTATTATGATTATAATATTATATGTTCATAATTTAATATTATCAAACTATGTAGGCAAACTCCCAATGTGTTGTTTTCTTCTTCTTCTTATAATTATATTATTATCATAATATAGTATATTTATATGATATTAATATATATAATTATAATAGTATTGTAATATACTATTAAATATATTATAACATTGTAGCCAAGCTCTCAATGTGTTTCTATTATTATTATTATATTATTATATAATATTATCGTAATATAATATTTATATGATATTATGTATTAATAATAATGAAGGGGCACAGATGTAGGTTTAAATCCTGGACGAGCCCCCATTTTGAGGGGACGACTCAATGCATTTGGAGTGCTGGTTAGCCCATGCCTCTATACCTGTGCATCTTTATTATGATGATGATGATGATTATTATTATTATAGTTTGCTGTTAAGAATTGTGGCAGTTGGAGTCCAAAACACCTGGAGGGAGTGTTGACGTTGGCCCATGCCCATCCTATAATGTAGTTGCCTGTCCCAAGCCCCATCAGTGCTGGAAGTCTTGTCCGGCGACTTAGACATATGTCCCCCCTCGAGAGTGGGGAGTAGGATGGCTCCGGCTGACTCTTCCTATAGCCTTCTCTCCCTCCTTCAGCCCGTAGCCTCCGTGGAGCGTCACCTGGTGCTCAAGGAGCTTGTCTGCGTCTCCGAGGGCCAGCGGGGGTCCCAGTCCTGCTTTTGCGCGCGTTGGGTGGCCGCGTACGGCTCCGTCCGCACACAAGGGGTACCTACCACCTCCGCACCACTTTTTCCTTTCTGTTCACCCAGATACAAAACAGTCTGAGAAACTCTTCCCTATCTATGGATCCCAGAAAGGTGGCTTGAGGATAGCGGCCCTTGGACGGTTCTCTCTTTCGTCAAGGGGCTCCCCTCTTCTTTCTTCCTTCTTTCCCTTCCTTCGTCTCATCTTCCTTCCCTTTCTTCATCCTCCCCTTCCTTCAGGTCTTTTTCCCTTTTCTTCCTCTTCCGTTCTTCATCTCGCCTTCCTTCCTTCCTTTTTTTCTCTTCCCTTCTTTTTCCTTCTTCTTTTCCCCCTTTTCTTTCTCTTCTGTCCTTCATTTCCTCCGTCCGTCCGTCCTTCCTTCCTTCCTTCCTTCCTTTCTTTCTTTCTTTCTTTCTTTCTTTCTTTCTTTCTTTCTCTTTCTTTCCTCTTCCCTTCTTTTTCCTTTTTCCTTTAAACCTTTCCCCCTTTTATTTCTCTTCTTTTCTCTTCTTCTTTCCCTTTCTTTCCTCAGATCTTTTCCCTTTTTCTTTCTTTTCCATCCGCTTCGTCTTCCTTCCTTCCTTTTCTCTTCCCTTCATTCTCTTTCTTCCCTTAAACTTTCCTCCTTTTCTTTCCTTTCCTTTTCTCTTTCTTTCTTTCTTTCTTTCTTTTTTCTTCTTCCCCTTTAGACCTTTCCCCTTTTTCTTTCTCTTCCTTCCACCATCTCTTCTTTCTTTATCTCTCCCTCCCTTCTTTCATCTTTCTTTTCTTATTTTTTTCCTTTTCTCTTCCCTTCTTTCTTTCTTCTCTCCCCTTAGACTCTTTCCCTTTTTCTTTCTCTTCCTTCCTTTGCCTCTTCTTTTATGTTCTCTGCTCTCCTTTCTCTTTCTTCCTTCAGACCTTTTCCCCTTTCTTTCTTTCTTTCTCTTCCTTTCTTCATCTCATCTTTCTTTCTTTCCCTCCTTTTTTCTTTTCTTTTCTCTTCCCTACTTTCTCTTTCTTCCCTCCCTTTTACCATTTYCCCTTTTCTTTCTCTTCCATTTTCTCTTCTTCCTTCCTTCCTTTTCTCATTCTTTCTTCAAACCTTTCCCCTTTTCTTTCTCTTCTTTCTCTCTCATCTCTCCCTCCCTTCTTTCCTCCCCTTTTCTTTCCTTCCTTTATTTCCCTCCCTTTTGTTTTTTTCTTTTCACTCCCCTCAGATTTTCCCCCCTTTTCTTTTTCTTCCTTCCTTCATTCTTCCCTTCTTTCTTTCTTCCCTCTCCTCAAACTGTTTCCCCTTTTCTTTCTRTTYCTTCCTTCATCTCCTCTTTCTTTCTTTTTCCTTTCTTTTCTCTTCCTTCCTTTCTCTTCCTTTCCTTTCTCCTTTTCTTTTCCTTTCCTCATTGTTCTTTTCCCCTCATCTGTTCTTTCCTCCTTCCTTCCCTCCTGTATCTACTTCCCCATCCCTCCTTCCCTTTTTTCCTTTCCTCTTCTTTTCCCCCTTCCTTCCTACCCTCCTTTCTCTTCCTTCCTCAGTCACATGGCAGAGGGACACTCCACCCAGAATGGGAGAAAGACAGGCCTCCAAAGTCACCAACTCTTCCTCTTTTTTTTGTCAGCGGAGTTTGGAGAGTTGTTTCCCTGTCACCATTCAAACCAATAGAATTGAGTCAAGTTTTGAATGCAAGGCCTTGGAAACAGTGCCGTAGATACTATATACAGAGAGGGATTTTAATAAGGATAGGGAAAGGGACTTTGCAGGGCGACGGGGACTACATCTCCCATGATCCCTTGTGGCTGCTGCCTTTGCAGGTGGTGAACGACCTGAGGTTGTTGCTGAAGAGCTCCATCACTTTGCTGATCTCGCTGGTGCAGCAACTCACCCGGACCCTCATTGAGCGCGCCTCCACGTAAGATGAAGTCTGCATTGTCAAAATGCTTTCCTGGGTTGCTGTGAGTTTTCCAGGCTGTCTGGCCACGTCCCAGCAGCATTCTCTCCTGACATTTGGCCTCCATCTGTGATTAATGGTATCTTCAGGGATTTGTTGGCAGTGAAGCAAGTGCAGTGTGTGTGTGTGTGTGTGTGTGTGTGTATATATATATATATATATATATATATATATATATCCCTGTAGAATAACGTCCAGGGTGGGAGAAAAAAACCCTTGCCTGTGTAAAGCAAGTATGGATGTTGCAATGAGCAAGCTTGAATAGCATTGAGTAGCCATTATATTATAATTATTACCATATTATATTATAATATTATTATACTATATTATTATATTATAATTGTTACCATATTATTATTACTATATATTATTCTACTAAATTATTGTTATATTGTTATAATTGTTACCATATTATATTCTTATTATAATATTATTATACTATATTGTTATATTATTATAAGTGTTACCATATTATATTATTACTATATAATATTATATTATTATTCTACTATATAATTGTTATATTGTTATAATTATTTCCATATTATATTATTATAATAGTATTGTACTATATTATTATATTCTATTATAACTATTATATTCTATTATAATTATTACCAGTCAACAGGGGCGAGGCTACCTCTATGCAGATACCCTCACTGATTGACTTTGCAAACTTCATGGCTACTCAATGCTATTCAAGCTTGCTCATTGCAAAATTTATATTTCCTTAAACAGACAAGGGTCCTTTCTCCCACCCTGGACATTATCCCACAAGTATGTTTGTGTGTGTGTGTGTATTACACACATATATGGTGGAGGCTCCTTCTTTGGAAGCTTTTAAACAGAGGCTGGATGGCCATCTGTCAGGGGTGCTTTGAATGCAATATTCCTGGATGGCCCATGAGGTCTCTTCCAACTCTTTGATTCTATGTATGTGTGTGTTTGTATATGTATATATATGTGTACATATATATATATACACACTCATCCACTTGCTTGACTCACATCAGATCCTATAAAGATGCCATTAGGCACAGATGCAGGCAAAACGTCAGGAGAGAATGCTACTGGAACGCATTGGCCATACAGCCCGGGAAATTCACAGCAACCCAAGCTGAAGTCTGTTTGGAGGATTCTGGGAGCAGGGCGCCTTTCATGTCTTGTCTCCTTTCCTTCCTTCCTGCAGGGAAATCGAGATCATCATCCCGGGCTTCACACACTTGCAGAAGGCGCAGCCCATCCGACTCAGCCAGCTCTTACTCAGGTGAGAAGCCCATCTATAGGATCTGAAACCATAAGAAAAGGGGGCAAGAGATCTGCCCTGGAAATCCATTATTATTATTATTATTATTATTATTATTATTATACCATAAGCTGTTAATATAATATAACAAGTAGTAGTACCAGTATGAATTATATAATTTCTATATAATAGTTATTATTATACTAAAATAATAACTTATAATATATTGTTATTATAAATTATATTGCCTTTATAAATTATTATATTGCACTATTGTTACTATTATAAATTATATGATTATTATCATTATTGGTATTATTATACATTATATTGTCCTTCTAATTTTTTTTGTTTTCCACGTTAACCTTCTCTTGGCCTTGATTCTGGACACAGCCATGCCGTGGCCTTGACCCGCGACTCTGAGCGCCTCCTCGAGGTCAAGAAGAGAACCAACGTCTTGACTCTGGGAAGGTCAGTTTGGCAGTTTCCTTTGGACAATTAGGGGGAAAGAGAGGCTTTGCCACCACCAAGGGTCCCTTCACTGGGATCGTTGGGACCAATGCTTTGCTCTCTTGCAGTGGAGCCATTGCCGGAAACCCCCTTGGGCTGGACAGGGAACTCCTCCGCAAAGGTGAGTCCAAGGAGTGAAATCCCTTCCCAGTTTTGGGCCCAACGCAGAGGTTCTCTCAGTCTGCAAAGCCCCTGGGGTTCCCACTATGATGATGATGATGATGATGATGATGATTGCAAAGGCTGGGTGGCCATCTGTTGGGAATGCTTTGATTGTGCCTTTCCTACATGAAGGTAGAAGGGAGTTGAACTGAATGGCCCCTGTGGTTTTCACTATTTATTGTTATTATTATTATTGCAGAGGCTGGGTGGCCCTCTGTTGGGGTTGCTTTGACTGTGCTTTTCCTGCATGAAGCCAGAAGGGAGTTGGACTGAATGGCCCCTGGGGTCCCTGCTATTTATTGTTATTAATTTCATTATTATTTGCATTGCTATTCTTCTTCTTTATTTATTATTATTGTTATTATTATTAAGGCTGGATGGCCATCTATGGGGAGGGGGGTGCTTTGATTGTGCTTTCCCTGCATGAAGCCAGAAGGGGGTTGGACTGAATGGCCCCTGGGGTTCCTGCTTATTTATTATTATTATTATTATTATTATTATTATTATTATTATTATTATTTATTGCAAAAGCTGAGTGGCCATCTGTCAAGAGTGCTCAGAGTATGCTTTTCCTGCATTGCAGAATAAAGGCGGTTGGACAGGATGGCTCTTGGGATTGCTCCTATTATTATTATTATTATTAATTACTATTAATATTGCAAAAGCTGGATGGCCATCTGTTGGCTGTGTTTTGAATGTGTTTTTCCTGCATGAAGGCAGAAGGGGGTTGGACTGAAAGGCCCCTGGAGTTCCTGCTTATTATTATTATTATTATTATTATTATTATTAATTATTGCAAAGGCTGAGTGGCCATCTGTCAAGAGTGCTCGGACTATGCTTTTCCTGCATTGCAGAATAAAGGTGGTTGGACAGAATGGCTCTTGGGGTTGCTCCTATTATTATTATTATTTACTATTAATATTGCAAAAGCTGGATGGCCATCTGTTGGGTGTGCTTTGAATGTGTTTTCCTGCATGAAGGCAGAAGGGGGTTGGACTGAATGGCCCCTGGGGTTCTTGTTATTATTAATTATTACTTATTATTATTGCAAAGGCTGGGTGGTCATCTACTGGGAGTGCTTTGACTGTACTTTTCCTGCATGGCAGAATAAAGGGGGTTGGACTGGATGGCCCATGGGGTTGCTCCTATTATTTATTATTATTAAATATTATTTATGACTATTATTGTTGTTACAGAGGCGTGATGGCCATTTGTTGGGAGTGCTTTGAATGTGTTTTTCCTGCATGAAAGCAGAAGGGGGTTGGACTGAATGGCTGCTGGGATTCCTGTTGTTGTTGTTATTATTATTATTATTATTATTATTATTCCCTGACTTCTCACTTTGTTTTGAATGCCTTGCAGAGCTGGACTTGGGTGCCATCAGCATCAACAGCATCGATGCCGTCGGGGACCGGGACTTTGTGGGTGAGCCAGGGCTTGCTTCCGTTCCTCCTCCTCCTCCTCCTCCTCCTCCTCCTCCTCCTCCTCCTCCTCCTCCTCCTCCTCCTCCTCCTCCTCCTCCTCCTCCTCCTCCTCCTCCTCCTCCTCCTCCTCCTCCTCCTCCTCCTCGCTTTGGCTGATGCCTTTGCTTTGGCAGAGCCCTCACGCACCCCTTCTTCTCTCCCCCCAGTCGAGCTGCTCTCCACTTCCTCCCTGATCATGATCCACTTGAGCCGGTTAGCCGAGGATCTCCTGCTGGCCTCCACAAAGGAGCTGGGACTCATCAGCCTCCCCGATTCACTCTGGTCAGTATTTAATAGAATCATGGAGGTTTTCAAGCAGAGCCGGGTGGCCATCTGTCAGGAGGGATCGGTTGGTGTCTTTATGGCAGAAGAGGATCAGACTAGATGGACTTTAGAGGTCCCTTCCAACTCTGAGATTCTATATCTATCCTATATGTCTGCCATCTATCTATGGCTGGGTGGCCATCTGTTGGGAGAGATCAGATGGCGTCTGGCAGAAGGGGGTTGGACTAAATGGCCTTAGGGGGTCCCATCCAACTCTAGGATTCTATGTTATGTCCTCTATGTCTCTCTCAATCTTTTCTCTCCTCCTCCCTCATATCTATGGCTGGATGGCCGTCTGTCAGGAGGGATCGGGTGGTGTCTTTATGGCAGAAGAGGGTTGGACTGGATGGCCTTTGGGGGTCCTAACTAGGATTCTATAACATGTATGTGTCTCTCAATCATCATCTCTCTCTCTGTACCTATCTTTATGGCCATCTATGGCTGAATGGTCATCTATTGGGAAGGATCGAATGGTGTCTTGCAGAAGGGGGGTTGGGCTGAATGGCCTTTAGAGGTCCCCTCCAACTCTGGGATTTTGTATTCTATATGTGTCTCTCAGTCATCTCTTTGTGTACTCTATCTGTGTGCTCTCTATCTATCTATCATATCTGTGGCCATCTTTGGCTGGATGGCCATCTGTTGGGAGAGATCAGATGGCGTGTGGCAGAAGAGGGTTGACCTGAATGGCCTTAGGGGGTCCCGTCCAACTCTAGGATTCTATGCTATGTCCTTTATGTCTCTCTCAATCTTCTCTCTCCTCCTCTCTCTCATATCTTTTGCTGGATGGCCATCTGTCGGGAGGGATCAGGTGGTGTCTTCCTTCATCTGCTTCTTTCTCTGCCAGCGATGCAATACGGGAACTAAACCCAGGCAGAGCATGGCATTAGGGAATGATCTCTCTCTCAATAATAATAATAATAATAATAATAATACAATTTAATAATAATTTGATGATGATGATGATTCTGTGTTCCCAGCACCGGGAGCAGCCTGATGCCCCAGAAGAAGAACCCAGACAGCCTGGAGATCATCCGCAGCAAGACCGGCCTGGTCATTGGACGGGTCAGCAAAGAGGGGAAGGGGAAAGGGGGGAGGAAGAAGGAGGAGAAGACCCCTGGTCATTCATTCATTCATTCATTCATTCATTCCTTCACCCTCTCCCTTGGCTTTCCTTGCAGACTGTGCAGCTCCTGGTGGTGCTCAAGGCCCTGCCCAGCGCCTACAGCAAGGACTTGCAGGTAGGAGGGAGGGCAGGGAGGAGTAGAGGGAGACATGGTGGATGGGGGGATAAATAGATAGATAGATAGATAGATAGATAGATAGATAGACAGACAGACAGACAGACAGACAGACAGACAGACAGACAGACAGGCTAGTCTCCATATAAGCCGCCCCAAGTCTCTTCGGGGAGATCATGGTGGGATACACAAATAAAGTTGTTGTTGTTGTTAGGAGGAGGGAGGGATAAGGGATTGATAAATAGAAGGATAAGGGAGGGCTAGAGGGAGGGGGAGATGGGTAGGAGGTAAAGGATGGAATGGATAGAATGAGGAAGGGATGGTGGATGGATACATAGGAGGGGGTGGGAGGATGAAAGGATGGTGGATTGAGGGAGGAATGAATAGATATTTATTTATGATTTATTTACGACATTTATATGCCGCCCGTCTCACCCCAAAGGAGACTCAGAGCGGCTTACAAGATAGATAAATAGAGAGAGAGAGATACACACATACATACATACACACACACACACACACACAATATATATTATATTATTAGCATAGTACAATATCAGTATTAAATATTACTATATTGTACTATACCATTATATTGTAATATTATTAATAATATTACATGTAATATAAATATATAAGTATAATATTATATTATTAGTAGTATTATTATATTTATTTATTTTTATTTATTTCCTATATTTATACCCCACACTCCCAAGTATTATATATATATAATTATATATATAATTATATTATATATATAATACAATATATATAGTATTATATTGCATTATATTATAATATTAGAGAGAGGGAGGGAGGAATGGAAGATGTATAGATAGGAAGATTAGATAGATAGAGAGGGAGGGGGGATGGCTGGATGGAATGGATATTTATTTATTTATTTCCAATATTTCTATCCCACCCTTCTCAACTCAGGGCGGCTTACAAACTGGCCACAATTCGAAGCCTCAATATAATACAAATATAAACACAAATAGCAACAGTTTAAAACAGTAAATAAAACATTAAGTTAGCTAGCTAGCTAGCTAGCTAGCTAGCTAGAGGGAGGGAGGGATAGATAGATGTATATATGTAGATTAGATAGAAAGAGAGGGAAGGAGGGAGTATGGATGGAATGGATGCATATATAGATGCATAGATATATACAGGGAGGGATAGATAGATGGATGAATAGATAGATAGATAGATAGATAGATAGATAGATAGATAGATAGAGGAATGATGGATAGATGGCGGGAGGGAGGAATGGATGGATGGATAGATAGATAGATTATGAACAGAGGAAGGAAATAGAGGAAGGGGGAGATACATGATGGAAGCAAGCAGATAGATAGATAGATAGATAGATAGATAGATAGATAGATAGATAGATAGAGGGAGAGATGCGGCCCTTGTTTCCTGCCTCTCCCTCTGCAGAAAGTGGGCTTTTAAGTCCCCCCCCCCCTTGTTGGGTAGCTCTGCCCTATGAAGCCTCACTTGCCCCCCCCCCCCCAATCCCATGCTTATTTCTCTTCCTTCCTTCCTCTGGGTAACAGGAGGACAAGGAGCCGGTCCTGGACGTGGTGGACACGGTGAGCGCCGTCCTGCAGCTGGCCAACGTAGTGATCTCCTCGCTCACGGTGAGAGCGCCCCCCTTCCCAGCCCTGCTTTATTGCCTCGTGTTCCTTTTGGGATATTCTGCATCCTCAGGGTGGGTCAAACCAGATAAACTGGTCAATCCCTCGTAACACTTTCTTTCTTTCTTAGATCAACAAGGAGGCCATAGAGAAGTCCTTGACCCCAGAGCTGCTGGCTACTGACCTGGCCAACCTCTTGGTTCGCAAAGGGGTGAGCCTTGCGGGGATTCAAACGCATGAGGAAAAAGGAAAGCAAAGGCTGCAGAGTCCGCGTTTGAACCTCTGACCCCCCTTTTTCCCCCCCTGCAGGTGCCCTTCCGTCAAGCCCACACCATTGTGGGGAAGGCCATCCAGCTGGCCGAGAGCAAAGGCATCACCCTCACCCAGCTCTCCTCCGAGGAGCTCAAGAGCATCAGGTGGGACTCCTTCCTCCCTTTTCTTCCCTCCTTTTAAGGCACACAAGGAGCTTAGCCAAGTTTCTGGCCCTCATTGACACACATCATCACGCCCTGGATTCTATCTTGGTGAACTTTTCGTGGTGTTTGTTCAGCGAAGGCTTGCCTCTCCCAAACATCCGGGTATTTTGGGCTTAGAATCATAGACACCTAGGCTTGGAGGGGGCCCCTAAAGGCCATCCAGTCCAACCCCCTTTCTGCCAGGAAGGATAGAATTACTATATTATTATTATTATTATTATTATTATTATTATTCAATCCAATCCCCTTCTGCCAGGAAGAAAGATAGAACTACTATTATATTGTTGTTGTTGTTATTGAATTACTATTATTATCCATTATACATTGTTATTTTTGAATTACTATTATATTATTACCTATTATTGTTGTTGTAGAATTACTATTATATTATCCATTATTATCTAGTATTATCTATTATTATTATTATTCAATCAAATCCCCTTCTGCCAGGCAGAAAGATAGAATTACTATTATATCATTATCCATTCTTGTCAATGATGATGATGATGATGATGATGATGATTATACTAACATAGTTGGAAGGGACCCCAAGGGCCATCAAGTCCAGCCCTTTCTCTACTAGGTAGGAAAATGGAATCACTATGATATTATAATCCATTATTATTATTAGTAGTAGTATTATTACAACTACTACTGATCTTCACCTCCTTCTTCCTCCTTGGCAGCCCTCTCCTGAGCAGCGAGATCTCTCAGCTCCCAAGCCCGCAGAGCAGCGTGGAGCTGAACACCTCAATTGGGGGGACGGCCAAGAGCAGTATCCTGACCCAGATCGAGACCCTTAAGGAGATCCTCAAGAAGCAGAAGGAATGAGCGGTGCAGGGGCCGACCCTGGAGGGGCACAGCCAGCAGGGGCCCCAAGCCGCCCCCTCTGCGTCCCAGCAGCAGCAGCGCGTTTGTTGACCCTGAGTTAATAATCAATAAATACCGTGGTGTGTTGGATTTCGCTCAGAAAACACTCTCCGCCTGGTCCTTTGCGTTGTTTTTTGGGGGAGGGGGGGAACGGGGAACCGACACAAGGCTGACGTGGCTTCCTTTGACTAGGTTGGGTCTCGCTTCAAGCTGTCAAAATAGTAATCTATACATAAAAATAATCTAGAAATAATCACCAATAATAATGATCTACAAACAATCACCAATAATAATAATAATAATCTATAAACAATCACCAGTAATAAAGAATAATAATCCATAAATAATCAATAGTAATATAACAGTATGACAAAAAATAACAATCTATAAATAATCTATAATAATCTATAAAAAGCATAAACTGTGACAACTGAAATAATCATCAACCATAATAATATAAAAATATAATAATAAAATAGATGCTTTTGAACTGTGGTGTTGGAGTAACGTTCTGAGAGTGCTTGGACCACCAGAAGATCCAACCAAACAAGACACCCATAAAAAACCAGGCAGGACCTCCACGTTTCCAAACGTTAGAAAAAGTGGGATAATAATAATTAATAATAATAATCAATAAGTTGTCAAAGGCTTTAATGGCAAGAATCACTGGGTGGTTGTGAGTTTTCTGGGATGTATGGCCATGTTCCAGAAGCATTCTCTCCTGACGTTTCATCCACATCTATGGCAGGCATCCTCAGACCTCGGATGCAGGCAAAATGTCAGGAGAGAATGCTTCTGGAACATGGCCAGACAGCCCGGGAAACACAACCACCCAGTATTTATTTATTTACAACATTTCTATGCCGCCCTTCTCACCCTGAAGGGGATTCAGAGCGGCTTACAAGATATATATACACAACATATTATATTATTAGCATAGTACAATATCAGTATTATATATTACTATATTGTACTATACCAGTGGTTCTCAACCTGGGGTCCCCAGATGTTTTGTGCCAACAACTCTCAGAAATCCCAGCCAGTTTACCAGTTGTTAGGATTTCTGGGAGTTGAAGGCCAAAAACATCTGGGGAACCCCGGTTGAGAACCACTGTACTATATCATTATATTGTCATAATATTAGTAATATTACTTGCAATATAATATATATAAAATAAATAAAAAATATATAATTTAAAACAATAACTCCCAGAATCTTTTGAAGAGAGAAAAACGGGGATAATAATAACAATATTAATAATTAATAATGACTAATTCCCTCGCAGGATGCCTTCTCTCTCTAGGAAACAAGTTTCCCTCCACGCACGTGGCTTTTGAGGTTTGCTTACTTCCGGGTTGGGCACGTGACAAGGACAGGGGCGCCCCTGATTGGGCGGGGGAGGGGGCGTGGCGCCAGCGGGCACCTCTGGTCAGTCAGCCTGGGGTCATTCTGCAAGCGGCAGCCATGGCGGAGGGAGCTCAGTTGGGGCTCCTGCTCTTGCTGCTCCTCTCTCTGGGAAGCCTCTGGGCCTTGGAGGGCGGGCTCCTGTATCCGCGGGAGTCCAGGACGCGGGAGAGGAAGGAGCTGGGCGGCCTCTGGAGCTTCCGCCCGGACTGGAGCCCCGCCAGGGACACCGGCTTCCGACAAAAGTGGTTCCTTCAGCCCCTCCGCAAGGTGAGGCCTACCCAGAAGGAGGCAGACTCTGGCCTGAGGTATCGAAGATTATGGGTAGTATTAGCATTATTATCTCCAAACAGACTCCTTGGGGGAAAATAATAATAATAATAGTAATAATAATAATAATAATAATAATAATAATGTAATAATCACAATATTAACATTATTATTATTTTCCCAAATGGAGTCTCTTTGGAAATAACAAAATAATTTATATAAAATAATATATATATTATAATATATAATACATATATACATACAAGACACCCATTAAAAGCCAGGCAGGACCTCCACCATTTCCCAAATGGAGTCTCTTTGGGGATAATAATAATAATAATAATAATAATAATAATAATAATATATGTATTTATATATTATAATATATAATATATATAATAATATGTAATAGTACATTCGGAGCCCCCGGTGGCGCAGTGGATTAAAGCACTGAGCTGCTGAGCTTGTTGATCGAAAGGTTGCAGGTTCGATTCCAGGGAGCGGCATGAGCTTCCGCTGTCAGCCCTAGCTTCTGCCAACCTAGCAGTTCGAAAACATGCAAATGTGAGTAGATCAATAGGTACCGCTCCGGCGGGAAGGTAACGGCGCTCCATGCAGTCATGCCGGCCACATGACCTTGGAGGTGTCTACGGACAACGCTGGCTCTTCGGCTTAGAAATGGAGATGAGCACCACACCCCAGAGTCAGACCTGACTGGACTTAATGTCAGGGGACTACCTTTACCTTAATAGTACATTCATATATACATACAAGACACCCATTAAAAACCAGGCAGGACCTCCACCGTTTCCCAAACGGAGTCTCTTTGGGGATAATAATACATAATATAATAATATATAATATGTAATAGTTCCTTCATATATACATAAAAGACACCCATTAAAAACCAGGCAGGACTTACATCATTTCCCAAATGGAGTCTCTTTGGGCATAATAATAATAATAATAATAATAATAATAATTATTATTATTATTATTATTATTATTATTATTATTAAACTTTATTTGTACCCCGCTAGCATCTCCCGAAGGACTCGATGCGGCTTACAAAGGCCAAGGCCTCAATACACAACACAACAATACACTCAAAGCAAATTAAAAACAATTAAAGCAGTATTAAAACAACAAAACCACAAGCAATAAACAATACATCAACAAGATAAAACTGGGCCATGCCAGAGTAAAGGGTACAGGATTAAAAAGTGCTGATATGACAGGAGGTGATATTATAGGGCAAGTGCAGTGTGCAGAGTGCGGCGGTCTTGAGTTCTAATAAAGTGCTTCTGGGACTTGGTGTTGGAGATTTCCTAATCGGGGAAGGCATATCGGAACAGCCAGGTCTTCAAATTCTTTCTGAAGACTGCCAATGTAGGGGCCTGTCTAAGATCTTTGGGGAGGGTGTTCCAGAGACGGGGGGCCACCACGGAAAAGGCCCTGTCTCGTGTCCCCACCAAACGTGCTTGCGACGCAGGCGGGACCACGAGCAGGGCCTCTCCAGATGAGCGTAATGAACGTGTGGGTTCGTAGTAATCCAACCTAGAGGTGACCAAGGCATGGACCACTCCGGCCAGATCAGCCTTCGCAGCTGGTTGCAGCTGGCGCACGAGTCTTAGTTGTGCGAAAGCCTTCCTGGACACTGCCGACGCCTGAGCCTCAAGCGTGAGTGATGAATCCAGGAGGACTCCCAGACTGCGGACCTGTGGCTTCAGGGGGAGTGTAACCCCGTCCAGAACAGGTTGCCACCCTATACCCCGATCCGGTTTGCGATCGACCAGGAGGACCTCTGTCTTGTCGGGATTGCTCTTCAGCTTGTTCCTCCTCATCCAGATGGACATAGCGGCCAGGCACTCGTCCAGCACCCGAGAGACCTCCTTGGTGGAAAAGAGTAGTAGAGTTGTGCGTCATCTGCGTAGAGATGGCACCCAACTCCAAAACTCCGGATGACCTCTCCCAGCGGTTTCATGTAGATGTTAAAAAGCATGGGAGACAGAATAGAGCCTTGCGGGACCCCACAGGTCAAAGGCCAGGGGTCCGAGCAGGCGTCTCCCAGCTTCACCATCTGGGATCGACCCTCCAGGAAGGACCAGAGCCACGACAAAACCATGCCCCCGAGACCCATCCCAGAGAGTCGACCCAGAAGGATACCATGATCGATGGTATCAAAAGCCGCTGAGATGTCCAAGAGAACCAACAGAGTAACACTCCCCCTGTCCAGCTCTCTACGGAGGTCATCCACCAAGGCGACCAAGGCTGTCTCGGTACCATGACCAGGCCTGAAACCAGACTGTGACTGATCTAGGTAGTTGATGTCATCCAAAAAGCCCTGGAGCTGGGAGGTGACCACCCGCTCCAGCACCTTACCCAAAAAAGGGAGGTTGGAGATCGGTCTGTAATTGTTCAGCACCGTGGAGTCAAGGGAAGCCTTTTTGAGGAGTGGACGAACCACAGCCTGTTTCAAATTAGATGGAAAAATCCCTTGCTCCAACGATGCATTAATGATCAACACAAACCAATCAACCAACCCCTCCTTGGCCGATTTAATTAGCCATGATGGGCAAGGGTCTAGAGTCAAAGTGGTCGCTCTCACAGCCCAAAGGACCTCTTCCACGGTCTCAGGAACAACAGGCCTAAAAGAATCCCACAAAATTGGACAAGCAGAGGCCTCAATCACCTCATCTGGTACTGTGATGAAATTGGAGTCGAGCTCAAGGCGTATCTGAGCAACTTTGCCTGCAAAATGGTGTGCGAACTCGCAACACCGAGTTGCTGGGTCGTCGAAGGTCTCCTCCACCACAGGTGGGTAAAGGAGTTCCCCGACAACCCAAAACAGCTCCGATGATCTATTTGCTGCAGACGCTATACGAGTGGTCATGAAAGATTCCCTGGCCATCCGTATAGCCACCGAGTATGCCTTAAGAGAGGCTTTAGCCCGTGCTTGGTCAGACACATCCCGAGATCTCCAAATGCGCTCAAGCCCCCTTCTCGTGTGCTTCATTACAGCCAGCTCCCCGTAAACCAGGGATGGCCTGTCACGGCGCAACGTGATGGGGCATTCGGGAGCGATCGTATCTATCGCCCTGGTCATCTCCCTGTTGTAGAGATCAACCAAGGCGTCGACAGAATCGCCAGGCTCCATGGCAGGAAGATATCCATTAAAAAGAAGACAGGTCCTCCAACATTTCCCAAACGGACTCTCTCTCGGGATATAATAATATAATAGTAGCAGTAATGGTAATTATATTGTTATATTCTCCATTTGGGAAAATAATAATAATGTCAGTTTATCGGCCTCAGAGCGACAGCTAAGAAGCACAGAACAAGTGAAGCGCAGAGTCTTCATTCAACTCC
The DNA here is from genome assembly GCF_025583915.1 of Anolis sagrei ordinatus. Taxonomy (NCBI): domain Eukaryota; kingdom Metazoa; phylum Chordata; class Lepidosauria; order Squamata; family Anolidae; genus Anolis; species Anolis sagrei. The sequence continues at coordinate 7,733,803 of NW_026844589.1, read as the reverse complement.
AAAGCCTTGGAGTGGCACTGAAAGATTTATTATTGCTTTCTACAAAGTACAGAAACAAAACCTATGTACAAGAATAGTTGAAGACACGTCTTCCCTGCTCACTGGACATCGCTGGAAGAAACCGGAGTTGTTATCTCAACACTGGAATGCTTGACGCAACAGAAACTGTCCAAAGCTATGCCCTAGGCATAAATCAAAATTTTGTGCACTTACCTCTTGCACAGCATTACATTTCTACACCGAAACACACAGAGTTTAAACTATAAGCAAGATTTCATCACAATTAAACAACAGTATTGACAAATAATAATGTAATAATAACAATATTAAAATTATTATTATCCCAAAGCGAGTCTCTTTGGGGATAATAGTTACAATATAATAATAATGATGATAATAATAATAATAATAATAATAATACAAACAAGATACCCATTAAAAACCAGGCTATGTATGAAGTCCTGGGGAGTTGTATTTCTGCTAAGGGATTAACTCAATCAATACACTCTTAGAGAACATCGTTCTACACCAGCTGCCATGGCTCAATGCTATGGAATCCCAGGAGTTGTAGTTTTCCAAGACCTTTTTGCCTCCCATGCCCAAACTACAACTTCCAAGACCCCGTAGCATTGAGCCCATAGCACTCAAACTGCATTTGGATGCACAAAATCAGGAAATTTGTGGCCCCGGCTGCTTTTTTTGCCTCTCAAAATAGTTCTCCTTTTTTTGAATATTTTCCTCTGCCAAATACGGCTATTTGGAGAAAAGGGGAAGCACAAGAAGGACTTTGGAATGGAAAGGCCTGACTCAACATTTCTTAATGATTGCAAAAGGAGGAAGTTCTTCTTTTCCATTGGCCTTTTCGCAAGGAAGTCTGTGAAATAATAAATAAATAACACTATAATATTAAAATGGTCAGTCGGAAGCAACTGAACGAATAAACAACAAACATAATAATAATATAAAATAATATTATAATAATATGTAAAATATTATAATAAAACATAACAATATAATATATTATAATATAATACTATAATTATATTATTATAAAAATATAAGTATAATAATACTATAAAATATAATAATACTACAATAAAATAATATATATAATAATATAAAATGATATAATTATATAATACTATTGGTAAAGGGAAAGGGAAAGGTTTTCCCCTGACATTAATTCGAGTCATGTCTGACCCTTGGGGTTGGTGCTCATCTCCATTTCTAAGCCAAAGAGCTGGCGTTGTCCATAGACACCTCCAAGGTCATGTGGCCGGCATGACTGCATGGAGCACCATTACCTTCCTTACGGTATTGAAAACAGTTGCATGTTTTCGAACTGCTAGGTTGGCAGAAGCTGGGGCTAACAGCGGGACTCACGCCTCTCCCCGGATTCGAACCTGCAACCTTTCGATCAGCAACTTCGGCAGCTGAGTGGTTTAACTCACTGCGCCACCGGGGGCTCCATATAATATAATACTATTATTACAATAATATAAAATATTATTATAATGCAACAATAATATTATACTATAATAAAATATAATAATGCTATAATTAAATGGACAATATATTATAATAATCATACTATGATAAAATAATACTATAATAAATCAATAATATTTAATTATAATATAAAATATAATTATAACAATAATACTATAATAAAATATAGTATTTTCCCATTCATTTTGAATACATTACATGCCAGCACCCTCTAGTGGATTCATTGAAAATCCCCCGTTCCATTCATTAAACTGCACACTGGTGCCCTCTAGTGGCCTCTTCAGCATCATCAATATTATTATTTTCGTCATTGTTATCATAATTCAGTGTACTCTCTGGCTGCAGGGTAAACTACAACTCCCACTATGGCGAGTTAGTCCCCTCAAACCCCTCCAATAGGTTGAGTGAGTTCATGGGATTTCTGTGTGCCAGTTGTGGTCCAGGACCATCATCGGTGGTGGCCACCGTTTCTCTCGTGGGTAAACTACAACTCCCAGAAAGGAAGATCAATCCCCCCCAAACCCTCCAGGAATCAAATTTCAACATTTCGAGTATGTGTGCCAAGTTTGGTCCAGATCCATCGGTGTTTGGATTCACACTGCTCTCTGGATGTAGGTGAACAACAACTCCCCCAAATCAAGGTGAAATTTCCCCCAAAGGCCTCCAGTATTTTTTTATTGGTCACAGGGGCTCTGTGTGCCAAGTGCTATCCAATTCCAATTTTGGTGGAGTTCGGAGTGTTCCTTGCTTGCAGGTGAACTATACATCCCAGTACCTACAACTCCAAAATGCCCAGGCCAATTCCCGTCGAAATCCAGCATTATTCAAATTTAGGCATATTGGGTATGCATGCCAAGTTTGGTCCAGATCCATCATTCTTTGGGTTTGTAGTGTGCTCTGGATGGAGGTGAACTACAACTCCTATAAATCCCTCCAAAGACCTCCAATATTTTTTGTGGGTCATGGGGGTTCTGTGTACCAAGTTATTTCCAAGTCCATTGCTGGTGGAGCTCAGAGTGCTCTTAGATTGCAGGTAAACAATACATCCCAGGACCTACAACTCCTATAAATCATGGTGAATTCTCCCCAAACCTTTCCAGTATATTCAGTTGCTGATCAATTCCTCTGTTTGCTGTGTGCCATAGAAAAGAATAGGAAAGAGTTAAGGGAGAGGCAGTGGGCGGTGTCATGCAAATTCCACACTAGTGGAGAGAGCAAGGAACACTGAGATGCCTGTGGTGGAGGAAACATATCAAATCTAGGATGAAATGGTCCCCATATGAAAGCCTTCCCTTGGGTGGTGGCCAATGTGGTGTTGGTGGAGGACATTGGCGGGGCTCTTGGACATGTTCATGGTGCTCACCTAACCTGCAATGTCATTGGAAGGAAGGCCATTGGTGTCTCCCGCATAGTGGGAGCTAGAGCTATTCGTGTAAACGGGAGTCTGAGAAAGTGGACACCCCAGCCACATACACATATACATATTTTCACTTTTATTCTATGTGTATCGATAGAATATTATATTTGTAACCCTTTGCAGTTTGGGCCAGTAATGGAGATGCCGGTACCGGCGAGTTTCAACGAGATCACGCAAGACCCAGGGCTGAGGCATTACGTGGGCTGGGTCTGGTACGAGAAGGAGGTGCTGCCGCCCCTGCGTTGGATGCTGCCCGAGACTCCCATGCGGGTAGTGCTTCGGGTGGGAAGCGCCCATTATTATTCCATTGTGGTGAGTAGACATCCCTGAATCATTCCCCCAGGAGAAAGCATCCCTAGGTCTTTCCGCTATTCGAACGCGATGCTCCTTCCACAGTGGGTCAATGGTGTGCAAGTGGCGGAGCATGCGGGTGGACACTTACCCTTCGAGGCCGAGATCGGGCACCTCCTCACCCCGGGAGAGCCCTGCCGCATCACCCTCGCCCTCAACAACACCCTGACGCCCGAAACGCTGCCACCGGGGACCATCCAGTACATGCAAGACCAGGCGCGGTGAGTACGGGGCCAGCCCAAAACAACTCTACGGGGAACGGTGAATATTTTCGGGAACCTTACACATCTATCCTCAGGCACTTTCAGAGAATAAAGTAGACTCACAGACCTCAATACTGGCTTTATGATAGCTATATTGATTACACAGACAAAGGGGGACTTCACATATATGTCAGCGTTAGCATTAGTAGCCCACAGACTGACTCTAGCCCTTGTAACTCTTAAGTGTGATAAAGTAACTCATAAAAAAAAAAACACATGAGTCTTTCGCTTTAAGTAGAAAAGAAATAAAGTTACAAAAGAAAACAGAAGAATTGCTCTCACCAAAAACATAACATAAAACAATATCTTCGGTGAGTCCTCGTCATTCAACGACGATATGCAGACTTGTAACAAAAACAACATACAGTCTCTCTTACTCAGTTGTCCGTAGAGTGGCCTTGTCTTGCCGTCAACAAACTTTGTCTTCAGGACGCTTGCAGAACTGCTCCCAGCACCAAACAAAGGCTTTTCAGCTCAGAACGAGCCCTCAAGCAAAGCCTAGAACGCAATGCTTAAAGTACAAACACACAGTGGCTTACTATACATGAGATAACAATACACTCAATTATCCCATCAATTAACTGTGTCAGCTGCAACAGAAACAGCCCTGATCCTTTCCAAAACTTAGGAAAAGTATGTTGCAAACCTTTAGTAGCAACAATATACTCTAATATTCACTCTTAATGCATTGCTTCAATCATTCATACTCACAATCCTTGTTCGTTCAGTTCATCGTCACATATACTCTAACATTCACTAGTAATCCGTTCATTCACTCATTCATACTCACCATCCTTCTTCATTGAGGGCAACATCACACTCACTATCCTCCTACATCTGCATACAGACCAGAAAACATACAACAACGCCCCAGTCATGAAAGCCTTCCTTTCTCAATATGGTGTTTCTCCTCTCCCTGCATGCTTCTCCCAGGTACCCCAAGGGCTACTTTGTCCAGAACACACGCTTCGACTTCTTCAACTACGCTGGGATCCACCGGCCAGTCCTGCTCTACACGACCCCTGCGGCCTACCTGGACGACCTCACCCTGATCTCCGACCTGGCGGGGAGTGCTGGCAAGTCTGGGGAATTGCATCACGTAGAGCACAACCAGGGTTCAGGGTCGAACTATAGTTGATTATTGTTGCTGTTGTTGTGGGCCTTCAAATCGTTTCTGACTTAGGGCAAACTCAAGGTGACCCTCTCACAAAGTGTTCTGGTCAAGATTCAATCCAAGGGGGTTGGTCTTTGTCTTCTGTCTCTGAGGATGAGAGGGAGGGACTCCCGTAAAGGCACCCAGTGGGTCCAGAGCCACGGTCCCATTGGTTCAAACAAATACATCATGCTTTATTAATTACTTCCCTCTTTGTTTCTTTCCTTTCTTTCTCTCTCCCTTCTCTTCCTTCCCTTTCTCTCTCTTCTACCTCTTTTTTTTCCTTTTCTCCTCTTTCTTCCCAGTTTCCTTCCTCCCTTTCTCTCTCCCTTCTCGTCCTTCCCTCTCTCTTTTCTGCCTCTTTCTTTCTCCTTTTCTTCTCTTTCTTCCCTCTCTGTTTAGTTCCTCTCTTGCTCTCCCTTTTCGTCCTTCCTTCTCTCCTTTCTACTTTTATTTCTCTTTTTCTTCTCTTCCTTCCCTGTCTGTTTACTTCCTCCTTTTCTCTCTTCTCTTCCTTGCCTCTCTCTTCCCTCTTTCTTTCTCATTGTATTCTCTTCCTTCCCTCTCTTTTCCCTTCCTCCTTTTCTCTCTTCTTCCTCTTCCCTGCCTCTTTCTCTTTCCTTTTCTTCTCTTCGTTCCCTCTCCATTTCATTCCTTCCTTTCTTTCTCCCTAGAACATGGCCATACGGCCCGGAAAGCACAAAACACCCCAGTGATTCTGGCCGCAAAAGTCTTTGACAACTCATTGGTTTTGCTCCTTTTGGGACAGGTCTGCTGCAGTACACAGTGTCAGTGAAAGGGTCCGCCCGCTTCTCTGTGGCCCTGGCTTTGGCCGATGGGGATGGTAACGTGGTGGCCACCGGGAACGGCGTGGCTGGGGAGCTGAAGGTGCCCAATGTGACCCCATGGTGGCCGTACCTGATGCATGAGCAGCCTGGGTACCTGTACCAACTCAAGGTAACTGGATGCCTCTGTCCTGGGATTGAAGCAGGGCCCTTTACGAGAGGTTCATACACTCTAGGTCCCATCCACTACCTTGATCAGTGCGCAAGGATGATAGGAGATGTACTCCATTCATTTCTGGAGTGTGATCGTTTCCTTTCCTTACAACAAAAGTAAAGAAAGCTGGCTGCTTTTCAAGAGACGCTCCTACTCCCATCAGTCACAAAACTCAATGCATAAGGATGATGGGAAATGGGATCCAAGTACTCCTTGTTCCCTCCAATCCTCACAAGGGACAGTTCACCATGTTAACATTTTGTGGCCTTGTACCATGTGGTTTGATGCCACGACATTTTGAAAATGTTCTGTTCCTCATTAGAAAGTGTTATTCTTGTTTCTTTGTGTGATCCTTACTTTGAAAGTAGTTGTTATACTCTGAAAACTTTGTTGATTTTGTGGCTTCAACAAATTCTGTTGAATGGGTTCAGACTTGATGATGAGACCTTTATTGAAAAACAGTGTGAATTGAATGGGGAAGGAGTGAGTTCATTAGCGACCTGGAGGTAAGCGTCCTTGAGGTCTATTACAAGTGAGTTGATTGGGGACCTGGAGGTAAGTGTCCTTGAGGTCTATTCTGGAAATATTAGCTTAAAGCAATGGGTCTTCTCTCCCCACAGGTCACGGTCTCTGCCGAAGTAGATGGCGTTGTCGTGGAAGATGTCTACACCCAGCCAGTGGGCTTCCGCAATGTCCGTGTCACTCCGAGCCAGTTCCTCATTAATGGGAAGCCCTTCTACTTCCATGGGGTCAACAAGCACGAAGATGCCGATGTGAGTTATTTAATGATATAAAGTCACATCCCATTTGTACTTTTTGATTGCCGCTATAGTGTAATGAATACTTTCTCAACCTTGAAATGTTCTTTAATCCATTTTCAGTAGGACAGAGTACATTAGGCACTTTCAGAGAAAGAAGTAGACACACAGACTCCAGTACTGGCTTTATAATAGCTATATTAGTTACATAAACAAAGAGGAACATCATATATACTCATCATTCACTCCACATACATTCATTCATTCAATCATTTATACTCATGTTTTTCATTCAGAACATCTTGATAATATCATATGATTAGTATATTAGTATATAATTAAAATATAATTTGTGATTATATTTAGATCTCATAATATCAGTATATGATTAGTATATAACTAATCAGTATATTATTATACTGATATTATAATTATATAATTTATATGATAATATATTATTATACTGATAATTAAATATATAAATATTAGTATATAACTAATATCACTATATTATTATTACTGTATATAACATTAGTAATAATATGGTAATAATATAATTAGTATATATTAATATATTTTATTTTATTTTTCATGTCAGGAGCGACTTGAGAAACTGCAAGTCACTTCTGGTGTGAGAGAATCGGCCCTCTGAAAGGACGTTGCCCAGGGGATGCCCGGATGTTTTACCATCCTGTGGGAGGCTTCTCTCATGTCCTCGAATGGGAAACTAGAGCTGACAGACAGGAGCTCACCCCACTCCCTGGATTCGAACTGACGACTTTTCGGTCAGCAGTCCTGCTGGCCCACCGGGGGTTCCTTATATTAATAAAGAAATAGTAGCATTGCTTATAATGTTCTAATACTATAGTATTACTATTACTATAATATTATTACTATATTAATTAATAAATAAATACTAATAATGGTGTAATATATAATATATGACTATAATATTACTATATTATTAGTATATTATATTAGTATATAATTAGAACATAATACAATTTGTGGTTATACTACATCCAGATCCGGGGCAAAGGGCTGGACTGGGCCCTACTGGTGAAGGACTTCCACCTGTTGCGCTGGTTGGGCGCCAACTCCTTCCGCACCAGTCACTATCCCTACGCAGAGGAGATCATGGACCTTTGCGACGCTTACGGCATCGTCGTCATCGACGAGTGCCCAGCCGTGGGCATGAAGGACAGGTAAGAATAATAACAACAATAACACTGTGGTAGGAAGGTATCCCTTCTGAGTTTTTCTCCAAACTTTTAAGGAGACAGATATATTTGGGAAGATAGCACCCACTGTGATTGGCCAGCCTCTCAATCAAGGGGAGGGCTGTTTCTGAGACTCCAAGTGGGGAGGGGAGAGCAGGCGTGCTCAGCACATGGCAGTGTGGTGTATGGGCAAGGGAGAGTGTGCGAGGCTGGCGGGAGGCTGGCAGGAGGCTTGCTTCAGCGAGTCCCTTCAAGGCATGGGGTTTATGTGTGGGAAGTTTGGCCCAATTTCATCATTGGTGGGGTTCAGAATGCTCGTTGACTGTAGGTCAGCAACTACAACTCCCAAATGACAAAATAATATTATTGATATTACTGTTGACATCATTACTCTTATGGGTATTATTGTATATCATTGCTATTAGTATTATTAATGGTATACAGTATCATTAATATTATTGTTGCACATTATTGCTTTGGGTATTGTTGTGTATCTTTACTATTAGCATTATTTCTGACATTATTATTGTTGCACATTATTATTACTATGGGTAGTATCCTGTGTGTTTAATGTCCGATATTATACTGTTGTCTCATTTATTATTTTGGTTTTGCATTTTATGTTTTTATTTTTTAGTTCTGTTATGCTTTGTGTTATATTGTGTTTATTGTATTGTCACCCCGAGTCCCCCTGGGGGAGATGGAGAGGGGTATGAATAAAGTTTTATTATTATTATTTATTCTAGTGTTGTATATTATTACTGCTTGTATTATTAATGACATACAATAATAACAGCCGCCCTGAGTCCCCTCGGGCAGATAGGGCAGCCCATCAATTATTATTATTACTATAGGAATAATATTTATTTATTTCTTCATTTACAACATTTATATGCCACCCTTCTCACCCCGAAGGGGACTCAGAGTGGCTTACAAGATATATATACATAATATATTATATTATTAGCATAGTACAATATCAGTATTATTTACTATTATATTGTACTATACCATTATATTGTAATATTATAATAAAATATAAAATAATACCATTGTATATCATCACTGTTATGACTACTATTAGTGTAATAGAATAGAGACAGATGGCTATGGCTCAAGGAGAGGGGTATCACGCAAATTGTATCACGGGAAACATTTGGGGAAAATGCGCTATCCCTCTTCCTCTTTCCCAGTGCCAATTTTGGGAACCGGACTCTGCAGCACCACCTGACCGTGATGGAGGAGCTGGTCCGGCGGGACAAGAACCGGCCCTCGGTCGTGATGTGGTCGGTGGCCAACGAGCCGGCCTCGGAGCTGGCCCCGGCCGGATATTACTTCAAGTGAGTTTTAGTTGGGAAAAAGGGAGTTAGTTCAGCATCCGAATCATGATTCTTGCTTTTCGGAGTTTGGATCACTCCATCCTAGAGCTGGAAGAGATCCCAGGGCCTTCTGGTTCAAACCCCATGAAAGGAAGGCCTCCCAACAGATGGCCATGCAGCCTCTGTTGGAAATCCATATCACGGAATCATAGATTTGGAAGAGGCCCCAAGGAGCCATCCAGTCCAACCCCCTTCTGTCACTCAGGAAGATAGTTACCGTATTATTATTATTACTATTATTATTATTATTTAAAACACAACAAGATGAGTCCACAGCAGCCAATTATTATTATTATTTGAGTCTCGCTTAACCATATTATTATTATTATTACTGTTCTGTCGCCACTGGGTCCAAACAAAATGTCTTTATTCTATAGAACGCACACTTTAAACCCAGTGGGAAGCCGGGGTGCCCGAAGAGAGATTGTTAGAGACTTCCAAAAGTAATGGGCCTTAGAGTCTTTAAAAGTACAACAAAGTCTTTATTAAGGAACAAATCTTCAAACAAAACTTCACGGCTTTACTATTCAAATCTTTAAGAGACTGGCACTAACTTGGTTTGACTGTACTATCTCATAAGGAAGAACTCTTTATAATCCCTCCCAGGCCGTCCATCATCTAGGCCTCGCTGGTCTGGGTAATACTGCCGATCCCCAAATGCGTCTGGAAACCGAGTAACCTACCAGACGAAGCTAGAAGATGTTTAGCTGGAATTCTGTGGTTCTGCAGTGATGTCCTGTGGAAACTTCAAACTTCAGGGCTGTTTTCCCCTCTGGTGCTGTGAGGCTGAGAGGCTGTGAGCTCTCAGCCAGAGCCTTTGGGACCTTTTCCTTCTGTTTCCCTGGAACTGGATGGTCACTGGATGACCCCTGGATGGTCGCTGGATGGACCCAGGATCACCTTTGGATGATCCCCGGATGGCTATTTCTATTTCCCCGGAAGGTTTTGAGGAATGAAGCCTTTCCTACGGGACTAGCTGATCTGCGTCCTATAGACTGGCTTCCTTGTGTGACTGAAAATAGGCCCCTTCCCTCCAAAAGGCAAAAAGGGGGCGGGACCAGGGATCCTAACTATAACTGGCAGGTGGCTTACCCTATAAATGCAAATTATAACAGGAAACCCCCTGCTGCAAAATCCCAAGCATGGGATTGCACACAAACATTTAAACACAGCAAATAAATCTGGAGCTCCTGGAACAGCTGTTCCAGAACAACTCTATTTGAAACACAACAAGATGAGTTCACAGCAGACTATTATTATTATTATTATTAGAGTCTTGCTTATTATTATTATTATTATTATTATTTGAAACACAACAAGATGAGTCCCACAGCAGACAATTATTATTATTATTATTATTATTATTATTATTATTATTATTATTATTAGAGTCTCGCTTATCTGACATAAACGAGCTGGCAGAACGTCGGATAAACAAAAATGTCGGATAATACGGACTCTCCTACTATTACCTGTCCGATGTGGTGCTAGAAACCTAGAATACTAACAAGAAGGACTCAAAGGGTTAAGGCAAGGCAATGCCTTGAAACTGCTTGGGTCAAGCCGGGGTTCCCCTTTGAATTAATTGCAACCCCTTGGATCCCTGCACAGGTCTGTGATCTCCCACACGAAATCCCTGGACCCCACTCGCCCCGTCACCTACGTCTCCAACGCTCCCTACAACCGCGACCAAGGGGTGAGCTGGTTCAGCCTTTTGGCCACCTTTTCCTGTGGTCTCGTTCTGTGACCACTTCCACTTTTACCAATCCAGTCCAACCCCCTTCTGCCAGGAAAAAAGATTGAATTCTTATTTTATTATTATCTACATTATTATTATTATTATTATTATTATTATTATTATTATGCAACTAGTTAGAAAAGACCCCCAAGGGCCATCTGGTCCAACCCCCTTTCTGTTAGGAAGAAAGATAGAATTACTATTATAGTATTATAACATATTTTAATATTTTCATTATAAAATATTTAATTCTTTAGTTCTAAAATATTTCATTTACATATTTTGATTTTAAAAATTATTATTTACATTACATTATTTTATTTTAATATTTCAAATTTAAAATATAAAATTGTTTAATTTTAATATTATTCCTTTAATTTTAATATTATAATTTATACATATTTAATATTTACATTTCATAATACTTTATTTTAATGTATTTTATTTGGTTTAATTATGAAATATTTAATTACTTAATAATTTGTTTTTAAAATAATTATTTAATTTTAAATTATTTAACTTTAATGTTTTAATTTTAAAATATTAAATTGTTTACCTTTACAAAATTTAAATCTAAAAATACTTAATTAACTTTAAAATATTTTACTGTTAGTATTTTAATTTAAAAAGTATTTAGTTGTTTACTTTTCAAATATTTTCCATATCACCAAGCTAGGCCACAGCAACGAGTGGCTAGGAGGGAGGCCGGGGAGGGAGGAAGGGGGATCGCCGGGGAAGGGGCCCTTTGATGCCACGCACGGTATAGGAAGGGGCCCCAAAGGCCATCCAGTCCAACCTCATTTTATAGTAAAGGAAGGCACCATCAAAGCCCTCCCGACAGATGGTCAACCAGTTGGAAGGGAGTCCCAAAAGCCATCCAGTCCAACTCCCTTTGCCTATCTGCATGTCCATCCATTCTTCAATCCATCAATCACTCCATCTACATATCTATCTACCTACCAACCTATCTATGTTCTCTCCATCTACCTTCTGTTCCATCTATCAGTGTCCCTTCCATCTGTCCCTTCTGTCTATTGCTTCAGCTGGAATTCCTCTCTTATTTGAGGGCCACATTAATGCGTGGCAGGGTACAGCTAGTTATTAATATAAATGTGGTGAACTCCCCATTAAGATGGAAAGAACTGCTTTTCTTGCCCGTTGGCAGGCGCCATATGTGGACGTCATCTGCGTGAACAGCTACTTCTCTTGGTACCACGACCCCGGTCACTTGGAGGTCATCCGGCCGCAGCTTAACTCCCAGTTTGAGAACTGGTATAAAGCCTACCAGAAGCCCATCATCCAGAGTGAATACGGGGCGGATGCTGTTGCGGGCCTCCATGCTGTAAGTCCGAGCAGATTGCAAAAAGGGAGAGGGCGAGATCAAGGGATCTTAGGAATAGTTTCTAATTTTGTGGCTCTGTTTGTGAAGTTGCCCTTCTTTTCCCTCCGCAGGACCCTCCTCTCATGTTCTCCGAGGAGTACCAGGCTGCCGTGCTGAAGGAATACCATTCCGTCCTGGACCAAAAGAGGAAGGAATATGTCATCGGAGAACTCATTTGGAACTTTGCCGACTTCATGACGGACCAAGGTTAGGGTCGCATCAAATTGAAAACTATTTATTTATTTATTCGCGACATTTATATGCCGCCCTTCTCACCCCGAAGGGGACTCAGAGCGGCTTACAAGTAAAAAGTAAATACAATATATTATATTATTACCATAGCAGAATATTAATATTATATATTACATTGTACTATAACATTGTACTGTAATATTATTAGTAATGTTACATTTAATATAAAATATATAATTATATCATATTATTTCTCAAGTCGCTCCTGACATGACAAAAAAATCATATTATTAGTATTATATTTTATTACATTATATTATCAATATTATATGTATATATATTATATTATATTATATTATTATATTATATTATATTATATTATATTATATTATATTATATTATATTATATTATATTATATTATATTATATTATATTATATATAAGCACAGTGCAGGAGACAAGATGGAACTGCCTTCCTGGCCCCTCTCTTCACTCTGATCTCAGAGCAGCGGTTGGTGCTGGAGGGGGGGGGGCTCTCATTTTTTGAAAACCGCGAAACAGTGAGTCTGCTAAATCAAACCGCGAAGTAGCGAGGGAACACTGTATCTCTGTTGTCGGACAGTTGAAAGACTGGGTTGAAAAACATTCACAAAGTTCTGTAACATGTTCCGTTCAGTCAGTGTTTTAGGATGAGAGTGGCACTGAATGACAGCCTTTTCTCTGTTTCGAACTGTTTTAAACAGAGACGACCCGTGTTTTGGGCAACAAGAAAGGGATTTTCACCCGCCAGCGTCAACCCAAAGCGGCCGCTTTCCTGCTGAAGGAGAGATACTGGAAGTTGGCCAACGAATCTTCATGCCTTGGGTCGCCCAAATACGATGACGTCTGTGTGCCGTTCGCTCCAGAATTCAGGCGGTTTTGACAAACTCCTTGTTGAGAATGCTGCACATATGTTACGTAAGAGAAGGACTACTCAAAGAGTACAATCAGGGAGTGTTTTGCAGGCTCAGACGCACAAGACGGGCAGTTTCCATGTCAATGGGGCAGTGAATCCATGCCAAGGTTTGGGTGGGTTTTCAAGGCGCTTTAAAAATAGTTTCAGCACTTTGGAGAGTTTCTTTGAAACCCGGAATGGATCAACAGTTTTCAGGAATGAACTTGAGTATGAAAGGCCTGGTGTTGGAAGCTAAGGGGCTTCCCATAGTCTGTCTTAGTCATAGGCATGTCTATCCTTTCAGATCAGAGTTTCTCAAAGTTTCTCAAAGGGGGTTTCAGAGGGGTTGCCAAAGACTATCAGAAATTATAAGTTGCTTACCTGTAACTGTAGTTTCCTGAGTAGTCACCTATGAATTTGCACTAGTTCTAGAAGGTTCCGAAGCTGTACTGCACAGGCGCAGGAATACCATGTGTGCAATTCATAGTTGACTACGACAGGAAAACATCTATTTCCAATGGTCTTAGAACCCATTTGGCAGTGAAGGCTGAAGATCTCTCCGCCTGCCCTTCTCTTCCTTTTTGGAAACAGACGGTGAATCCTCCCACCAAAAACTCTCCTCTGCTGTGATTGGTTGGCCTCTCAGCCAAAGGGAGGGCTGTTTCTGAGACTCCAAACAGGGAGGGGAGAGCAGGCGTGCTCAGCACATAGAAGCATGGTGTGCATGTGTGGGGCAAGGGAGAGCATGCGAGGCTGGAGGGAGGCTCATGCCAGCGAGTCCCTTCAAGGCATGGGGGGTTTGTGTGGGATGTTTTCCCCAATTCTATTGTTGCTGGGGTTCAGATTTCTAGGTGAACTACAAATCCCAGCAATTACAACTCCAAAACCTCAAGGTCTATTTCCCCCAAACTCCATGGTGTGCATGTGTGGGAGAGGGAGAGCATGCTAGGGTGAAGGGAGGCACACTGCAGCAAGTCCCTTCAAAGCAGAGGGGTTCTGTGTGGGAGGTTTGGCCCAATTCTATTGTTGGTGGAATTCAGAATGCTTTTTGATGGTAGGTAAACTATAAATCCCAGCAACTACAACTCTCTAATGTCAAGGTCTATTTTCCCCAAACTTCAATAGTGTTCACATTTGAGCATATTGAGTATTTGTGCCAAGTTTGGTCCAGATCCATCATTGTTTGAGTCCACAGTGCTCTCTGGATGTAAGTGAACTACAAGTCCTAAAATCAAGATCAGTGCCCACCAAACCCACCCAGTATTTTCTCTTTGTCATTGGAGTTCTGTGTGCCAAGTTTGATCTCCACATGAAATCCCTGGACCCCATCACCAACGTCTCCAACGCCGCCTACAACCATGACCAAGGGGTGATCCAGTTCAGCCTTATCGGCCACCTTTCCCCAGGGTCTCGTTCTGTGACCATTTCCGAGCCATCCCCTCCTGCACTTTTCCTTTCGTGCAAAGCTCCCCAAACGTTTCGTGTTGTTGACACACTTTTGAGTCCAACCACCTTTCACCACATGACACTTTGGTTTTACTTGCAACCCGGAGGTTAAACGAACTGCTTATAAGACAGTCATGCAATATACAGTAGAGTCTCGCTTATCCGACATAAACAGGCCAGCATAACGTCGGATGTCGGATAATACGGAGTCTCCGACTGTTACCCGTCTGACACGGCGCTAGGCACCTACAATACTAACAAAAGGGACTCAAAGAATTAAGGCCAGGCAAGGCCGCAGGGCTAGAGCGGCCCAGCAGAAAGTGCCTGGATGCGGAAGAGGAGTGTGGAAATCACAGAGGGAGGACGCTTCCGCTTCTGGTCCTGCCTCTTTTCCTCCTTCCACCTTGTCTTGCCTTTTTCACTTACTGGGAATGGAGAGAAAGTTGGGGAGCACTCCTTTAATTGAAGGGGAAATGCTGGAGGAAAAGGATCGGAGGCAGTACCCCTCCCACTGGCTATACAGACTCTCAAGGGGAGAGTGTGCGGGGCTACCACCTAAAAGTGTCTAGTAAGTTTTCTAGAAGATTCCAAACTGTCTGCGCAAGCGCAGGAAATACCATATGTGCGATTCACAGGGACCACGATGGGGAAAAGGGGGGTGTCGGATAAGACAGAATGTCGGATAAGCGAAAGTCATATAAGTGGCACTTTAATGTATATGCTTTCTGATGGTCTTTGGCAACCCTTCTGAAACCCCTTCATGACCCCCAGATTTAGAAACACTGTCCTACAGGGTCTATATTGCTCTAAAGGGCTTCAAAAACCCCTTACCTTGAAAGGACTCACTTGTGGCCTCCTTCCAGCCTTGCACGCTCTCCCTCACCCACATGTGCACCACGCTGCCATGTGCTGAGCACGCCTGCTGTCCCCTCCCCGCTTGGAGTCTCAGAAATAGCCCTCCCCTTGGCTGAAAGTCCGGCCAGTCACAGCAGATGAGGGCTTTTGTTGGGAGGATTCACCATCCATTTCGAAAAAGGAAGAGGAGGACAGGCGGAGAGATCTTCAGCCTTCTCTGCCAAACGGGTTCCCAAGACCATCAGAAATATGTTTTCTACTGGTCTTTGGTGACCCCTCTGAAACCCCCTCGCGACCCCTCCAGGTTGAGAAACACTGTTCTGCAAGGTCTATATTGGTCCAAACAGCTCCAAAACATGGAGGCAATGCTTCACATACAACAGTATCATAAAAGGGGAGACGTATTAATTATTGAAGTACTTTGGAGACCAGCTTCCATCTTTATTTGATGGACATCTGGCCACTTTGGAGAGTCATGAAGGCATTCCTAAACATTTCATGTCTAAAGCCGTTTAATATTGTGGATCGGTTCTAGTTTCCGCGATAGTAAAAGTCCGGAAATCGAGGATGCTCAAGTTACAAAGCAAACAGCCAAAGACGTCCATGGGTAATTTCTACATTTATTTTTATACCAAAAGGAAAAAAAAGAAACTTTTTATGTGCAACAAATAAACATTCTTACATTATGTACATTGTTTTTGTTTCCGGTTTCTGAAACTCCCTTCCGCCAAACGGGATTGCCGAGGTCTCCGAATGTCAGAATATTATGGTCAGAATGTTTAAAAAAGAAAGAGAAATGGAATGATTCCCAATCTGGAGAACGTAAAACGGGGGGAGGAAAAACGAAACCCTCAACATTTCTCTGCTTTGTTTTGGTCAGGTCGGGACACACAAGACGGAATACACACCAAATACTTCAAGACCATGCTTAATACAGGTTTGGTTTTCATGGTAATCAAATACTTTGCTGACTTCGCACTTTCGTTTGGACTAATACTTCCATAGTAGAGTCTCGCTTATCCGACATAAACAGGCTGGCAGAATGTCGGATAATATGGCGTCTCCGACTGTTACCCGTCTGACGTGGCGCCAGAAACCTAGAATACTAACAAAAAGGATTCAAAGAGTTAAGGCAAGGCAACACTCCGGGGCCAGAGAGGTCCAGCAGGAAGTGCCCGGATGCAGAAGAGGAGTGTGAAAATCACAGAGGGAAGGAGGGAAGATGCTTCCGCTTCCAATCATGCCTCTTTCCCCCCTTTCCTCCTCCTCATCTTGCCTTTTTCACATCTTGGGAATGGAGAGAGTTGGGGAAATGCGCTCCTTTAATTGAAGGGGAAATGCTGGAGGAAAAGGGAGGTGTCGGTAACACAGAATGTCGGATAAGTGAAGGTCGGATAAGTGAGACTCTACTGTAGTTCTGAGGGTTGAATGAAAAGTAATGCCTCCACCTTCGTAACTCCTCAACAGATGGCAGTACTGGTATGTGGCAGGTACTAGCTTGTTCAGTAGACTCTCCTCTACAGTTCCATTTTGGTGGGAAGCCTTAGCATTGAACAGTTGTGTTGTTAAAGTGCAAAGTATGGAACCGAGCAGATGGTCCGTCAATGCGACTTAAGCAACATGCAGTCATTGAATTCTTGACAGCAGAAGGTGTCACCCAAAGGAGATTCATCAGAGAATGCAAGCTGTTTATGGTGATTGTGTTGATATGAGTACTGTGCATCGTTAGGAGAGTAAGTTTAAAGATGTTAAGGTGACACCTTCTGCCGTCAAGAATTCAGTGACTGCACGTTGCTTAAGTCACATTGACTAGCCGTCTGCACAGGGTTCGCACTTTAACAACACTTTGAAAACACAACCTTTCAATGCTAAGGCTCCCCACCAAAATGGAACTGTAGAGGAGAGTCTACTGAACAAGCCAGTGCCTGACGCATACCAGTACTGCCATCTGTTGAGGAGTTACGAAAGTGGAGGCATTACTTTTTATTTCACCGTCATATGTGTTGTTGAAGGTTTTCATGGCCGGAATCACTGGATTGTTGTGAGTTTTCTGGGATGTATGGCCATGTTCCAGAAGCATTCTCTCCTGACGTTTCACCCACATTTATGGCAGGCATCCTCAGAGGAGCCCTCAACCTCCGAAGATGCCTGCCATGGATGTGGGTGTAATGTAAGGAGAGAATTCTTCTGGAACATTGCCAGACAGTCCAGAAAACAACCCAGTTTTAGTTCCGGCTCCCAGTTTTGTACATATGCATCAGAAGCCACAGACCTAACCTGGGAGGGGAAATCTTTTAGATCAATGCCTATTTTGAACGATTTTCCAACCCATTTTGGGGGATTAGATCGTCCAATAATGCTCCTAACACTTTCCACTTTTGATACTCCCAATATCTCCAAAATAACGAGTGCAAATGTGTCCCCCAAACTACTGAAATATAGGAAACCTAGCGGGGAAATGGAAATACCCAGATGTGGAAGAGAAGCGTGGAAATCGCAGCTTTCCACTTTCAATACTCCCAATATCTTCAAAATAACAGTTGCAAATTCGTCCCCCAAACTATCAAAATACAGGAAACCGAATGGGGAGAATTTATGACTGTTGGTTTTACTGATGGGTCTATGGACCGTAATAAATATTGTTGTTGTCAACCCGATGGATCTCTTCTGTCTTAGATAAGAGAGAACCAAGCTAACCCTTGGCATCATTCAACAACCTGAGCTTCTATTGCCTGAATATTTTTGGATATGCTGTAGTCCAAAATAAGGGGTGTGAGGAAGCCTCCCCAAGGCCCTCCAAGAAGGAATTTCAAGGGGGAAATCTAATCCTCAAGAAATGGAAAAGAGGCGCAAGAACATAACACAATCTCTTTCTTGTTCCATGGGAATATTAGTTGAGATGGAGATTCAAGTTCATCACAACAAAGCAAAGAGACGCCATTTTCCCCATTACAGTCTCGTTTATCCAACATAGGCCAGAAGAATGTTGGATAAACGAAAATGTCTGATACTATAGAGTCTCCTACTGTTACCCATCAGACATGGCACTATAGAACTAGAATAGAGTCTCACTTATCCGACCTTCACTTATCCGACATTCCGTCTTACCCGATGTCGCCCTTTCCTCCAGCATTTCCCTGTCAATTAAAGGAGCACTTCCTATTCTAGTAGTCTAGGTGTCTAGCACCGCGTTGGACAGGTCAAAGTAGGAGAATCCGTATTATCTGACATTTTTGTTTATCCAACGTTCTGCATGCTGGACCCATAACCCTTTTTGCTGGGGAAAACTACCCTAAAATAAAGCAGAGCATCCAAAAGCAAACAAGATACAAAACTTAAGCATTCAGCATTCAAAGTACAAAATGTAGGCCAAGCACAAGGATCCTATGACGGAGACAATGGAGGATGTCATAGGGACCAGTGCCGCCACCGCACTCACTGTCATACCTGGAAGGAAGGAGAGGAAGGCAAGGTGGTTACTACCAACCATCTCCGCTGTCGGCCCAGAACATTTTCTTTTATCCAACATTTTTCCTGACTGTTTATGCCAAGTAAGACTCCACTAACAACAGGGAGTCAAAAGGCTAAGGCAAGGCAATGCCTCAGGGTTAGACAGGCCCAGCAGGAAGTGCCCAGATATGGAAGAGGATGTAGAGGCAGGTCCGCTTCCGGTCCTGCCTCTTTTCCTCCCTCCTCCTCCTCGTCTTGCATTTTTGGGAATGGAGAGAGTTGGGGAGCGCTCCTTTGATTGAAAGGAAAATACTAGAAGAAAAGGAGGGCGTCGGATAAGAGGGAATGTCGTATAAGCGAAGGTCGGATCAGTGAGACTCGATTGGGAATGGAGAGAGAGTTGGGGAGCGCTCCTTTAATTGAAGGGGAAATGCTAGAGGAAAAGAGAGGTGTCGCATAAGACGGAATGTCAGATAAGCGAAGGTTGGATAAGCAAGACTCTACTGTATTTGCATTTTTTTAAACGGAAAGACGCTTATTTGCAGGGTGAGGACAACACTCGCGGGCTTCCTAATGGCAAGCTTCACAACCGCGCACTATGTCAACACAAGAGGAGAAATCTTCAGACAGAGACGACACGTACGGTTTAGGGGCTGCTTTTTATACATAGATGTATATTATATATGTTTTTTTTAAAAATTGAACCGGACTTGCAATACAAGTTTTCCTCCTCCTCCGCTCTCTCATTTTGGCAGGCAAAATACTGCAAGGGCAAAAGATAATCACATTTTTTGCAAACACGAAGAGAGTCCTGGGAACACCTCTGTGACAATCTCTCGAAAGGACGAAACGAAATGAGGATCTTTCACATAAGACTCACAAGGGAAAGACGTAGTTGGAAAGGGGGGAAAGGAAGTCCTGTTCAAGACGAAGGCAAAAGGAAAAGCCCAGCACCCATGACGTGGAGAGCAATCGTTTTGGCATTGGGGATAGGGACGGGGTTGCGTGTGTCGGCGAGATACATTCAAGAGCAAACCGACGATGTTTGGTTCTCCCATGCAGAGATAGGGATACTGAGATGGCAATGATACATCACCCTGAAACCTTGGATAAAAACGATTGCAACGCCAAAGGGAAGTAGTTCTCTATCTTCGATGGCTGCTGCAAGCCATTTCCTATCCTCTTTTCAAGATAACAGACCCAAAGCTGTGGTTGTCCTCCCTGCCCTATAATACAAGTGACGGACAGAAGCCATTTAGGTATTGTAATGGGGGAAAGGCAGGTTGGGGTCCCTCTCTTGGACTGCATGGGGTCACACTGGATCGATGGACCGCCCTTCCAGCATCTCGGTTTGCTTCCCGCGCCCAAGGACTCTTCTGCTTGCCAATTCCAATCACCAACCCGCTATTTGGTTTGTTAAGACAGAAGGCACTTCTTTAAAACGAAAATACAAACCCCAAAACACTGGAGGAGGAAGACGAGGAGGAGGAGGAGGAGGAGGAGGAGGAGGAATGAAAAACTGGAGGAAAGAGAAGAAACAACACAGTGATCTGCCATTTGCTCAAGAATGCTGGAGGGGCTTTTTTGGGAGGGGAAATGGGGACAAACCCAAACAACATTTTGGTGGCAGGGAGAAAAAGAGAAAGGGGGGGAGAAGAAAGAAAGTAAGGAAGGAAGGGAAAGAGGGAGGGAGGAAGGGATGAAGTAAAGAAAGAGGCAGGAAGGAAAAGGAGAGGAAGGAAGGAAGAAGGAAGGAGGAAGGAAGGAGGAAGGAAGGAAGAAGAGGAAAAGGAAGGAGAAAAGGGGGAAGAATGGGAGGGAGAGGAGGAAGGAAGAAGAGAAGAAGGAAAGGAAAGAAGGAGAAGGAAAGGAGAGAGAAGGAGGAAGGAAAGAAGAGAAGGAAGGAGAGAAAAGAAAGAAGGAGGGGAGGGAGGGAGAAAGTAAGAAAAAGAAAAAAAAGGAATGAAGACAGAGGGAAGGGAGAAAGTAAGAAGGGAGAAGGAGAGGGAGAGAGGAAGGCAGGAAGGAGGGGGGAGGGAGGAAAGAATGAAGGAAGAAAGAAAAAGGAAGGGGGAGGAAGGAAGTAAGATGAAGGAAGGCAGGGAGAGGAAGGAAGGAAGGCAGGGAGGAAGGAAGAGGAAGGAAGGAAGAGAAGGGAAGAGGAAGGAAGAAAGGAAGGGGAAGAAGGAAGGAAGGGAGAGAGTGAGGAAGGGAGAGAGTGAAGGAGGAAGGAAGGGAGAGAGGAAGGAAGGCGAAGGGAGGAAGAAAGAAAGAAGGAAATGAGGGAGGGAGGAAGGGCACCCACTTTTCCCCATTTCACCCCACCGCCTGCAGGAGAGACCCCCCAACTGCTCCACCTCTACAGGCATCATCTGCGGCAGTGTCCTTCCTGCAAGCCTTCATGCCAAAACGAAGGGGAAAGGGTCCCGCCTTAATTGGGGGGATTCATGCAAAAGCCGTACAATGGGGCCAGGGTTCTCCTGCCTATTGCTTGGCCAGCAGGCTTCTGGGTTCCAGTGTATAGTCGTCGTTCTATCCAACCATCCCGGCGGAGGACACCAATGGACTGCGAGGGACTTGGCTCCTGAAAACAAGATTCGGACTGCAGTTGCTTGGGTTCCTATCCCTCGAAACCCGCCCCTGTACAATTTCCCAGAACGGAATGGCATGCAATCCTGCCCGAAACCGGACCAAACCATCAGACCGACCTCCGTGCACATAGAAGAGTCCTGTGGCCTGTTTTCTGGTTCAGAAAGGAACCTCCGCTAGTCAATTCCGTATCCGGCTTCCCGGAGAAAACAGGCTCATTTTGCATTGTTTTAAAATAAATTCCTTGAACAACAACAATGACGAAGTCTCCCGAGGAGAAGCTGCTGCTGCTTCTTCTTCAAGTTGCTCAAGGAGCCACACAATTTGCGGAGGCTGTGTCCCCTTCTCGGCGGGATGAGCATCCGAGTCTATGAGGGGAAAATCCGGATCCCGCGGCTACACATACACACAATGTAAACACAGGGCGAGGGTTCCGTAACGGCACCTATAAAGTCTAGCACAGTGACCACGATCCCTGGGCGCGCAGCGGCCCTCCCTGAACCCAAAACCACATTTACATACCCCAAACCAGAGTCAGTGAGCTCAAAACCTCGGGAGGAAAAACAGGGCAAGGATGGAGAGTTTGCAGCTTGGAATCCCTTTGCGGCAGAGTTACAGCTTGGCCTCGACTTCCCCGGAGTTATCAAAAGGGCCGCTGGTTCTTTGTCATCTTAACGGATCTCAAGGAAGGGGAGGGGGAAATGCATCCCGATATGAAGAAATAATAATAATTAAATTTCCTTTGAGGGTGGAAAGAAGTCACACGGATGCTGGGTCCTTCGGGCCGTCAGTCAAGAAGCTCCCCAGGGTCTCAGTCCTGCTTGGGCGGGAGCTGCCGCTTCCACGCCTCGTTCAAGTAAACTAGTCGTTTGTAGTTGACGATAAGGAGGAGGAAGTTCAGCAGGTAGGTGAGGACGCAGACGATGCA
Source organism: Anolis sagrei ordinatus (assembly GCF_025583915.1). Taxonomy (NCBI): domain Eukaryota; kingdom Metazoa; phylum Chordata; class Lepidosauria; order Squamata; family Anolidae; genus Anolis; species Anolis sagrei. The sequence continues at coordinate 7,711,241 of NW_026844589.1, read as the reverse complement.
GAACTCCCTCAGCACAAAGTACAGAATGTAGGCCAGGTACAAGGATCCTATGACGGAGACGATGGAAGACGTCATCAGGACCAGTGCCGCCACCGCACTCGCCGTCATACCTGGAAGGAAGGAGAGGAAGGCAAGGCGGTTACTGCCCCTCGTCTCTGCTGTCAGCCCAGAACGGCTGCATGATGAATGGAATGAATGGAATTGTATGACAGGGGTCCGTCTAAGGGCCTGTTAAGGTCTGGCAAGGCTGAAGACTGTTAGGGAAGCACAACGGCTGGGCCCATAACCCTTTTTGCGGGGGAAAACTACCCTAAAACAAAGCAGAGCATCCAAAAACAAACAAGATACAAAACTTAAGCATTCAAAGTACAAGATATAGGCCAGGCACAAGGATCCTATGACAGAGACGATAGAGGACGTAATCAGGACCAGTGCCGCTACCGGACTCGCCATCATACCTGGAAGGAAGGAGAGGAAGTCAAGACGGTTACTGCCCCCTGTCTCTGCTGTCGGCCCACTACGGCTGTGCGATGAATGGATTGAATGAAACTATGATTGGGACCTATTAAGCTAAGGACCTATTAAGGTCTGGCAAGGTTGAAGACTGTTAAGGAAGTGAAGCGGAAGCACGGCGGAAGTGTGCTGGGCCCATAACCCTTTTTTGCTGGTTATGGAAGCAGAGCATCCAAAAACAAACAAGATACCAAAATTGGTTTTGGAAGCAGAGCATCCAAAAACAAACAAGATACCAAAATTGGTTTTGGAAGCAGAGCATCCAAAAACTAACGATACAAAAAAATGGTTTTGGAAGCAGAGCATTTAAAAACAAACAAGATACAAAAATTGGTTATGGAAGCAGAGCATCCAAAAACAAACAAGATACAAAAATTAAGCATTCAGCATTCAAAGCATTCAAAGTACAAAATGTAGGCAGGCACAAAGATCCTATGACGGAGACAATGGAGGACATCATAAGGACAAGTGCCACCACCGCACTCGCTGTCATACATGGAAGGAAGGAGAGGAAGTCAAGGCGGTTACTGCCCCCTGTCTCTGCTGTTGGCCCCGAACGGCTGTGCGATGAATGGATTGAATGAAATTGTATGATTGGGGTCCGGCTAAGGGGTTACTAAGGCTGAAGGCTGTTAGGGAAGCGTGCTGGGCCCATAACCCGTTTTGTTAGGGAAAACTACCCTAAAATAAAGCAGAGCATCCAAAAACAAACAGGATACAAAAGTTGAGCACTCAGCTCATTAGTGAGCTGAGCGTGAAGTGCCGTGCGAGGTGGCTGCAAAGAATTTAGAGTTTAGGCAGCAAACATGTAAAGTCCAACCTTAAAAAATCACAAGGGTTATTTCCATAGATAAGAATAATAACTACATATCTTCATGGTAATTAACTGGGTCTGAACTACTCTAACACCCATCTCTTCTAAGGTTCAAAGAAAAGGAAAAGATCACCTATCACGACATCTCTCCTGACACACAAGTAGAGAGAGATCTCAAAGCACACAGCACATACTTTCCATACTAAAGTGTTAGAAGGCAGAAGGCAACCGACACTTGCCGACATGCCTGGAGGGAAGGAGAAGGCGGCCAGGTGGTTGCTGCCCCCCACCCTGACCCACAGGGACAATAACTGCCTGGCCTTCCTCTCCTTCCCTCCATCTTTCCCTTCCTCCCTTTTGTCCCTCCTACTTTCTCTTTTTCCTTCCTCCTTCCCTTCCTGCCTTCCCTTCCACCCTTTCATCCCTCCTTCCTTCCTTCCCTTTTGTCTTTTCTTCCTTCCCTTTTTCCAGGGTCAGGGGAAACCTTGAATGAGCACTCCTCATATGCTCCTCTTGAATGAGCACTCCACGTATACGAGGAGTGCTCATTCAAGATTTCCCCTGACCCTGGAAATCTTGCGGTACTTACCAAGTAACATTTGTAGTATGTAAAAGACAAGCCCGAAGACGCTGTTCGGCTGATTTATTGCACTGTCTTTTCCAAAAATGGAACCCAGCAAGCCGAAGCCGCGACCCCATCTGGAAGAGAAAGGAAAGGAAGAAGACATCTTGAGGTGAACAAGTTCCCATCAAAATTAACAGTTCTATTGATTTGCATTTATATAAATGTGTGTGTGTCATGTGTTGAACCTGTCTCAGCACATAGAAGATGGTTTTGAAAGGTAGCAGATTACAGGAGCTGTCTTCATAGACTTGTTAGAAGGTTATATTACTGCAAATCATCGCCTTCTCCTGAGAAAAACCTATAATATCACAAAGGATGACCACCTCACCCGCTGCATAGGAAATCTGATACAAAACAGGAGCTTTTTTGTTGAGTTCCTGGGCCAGAGAAGCAGATGGCGGAAACAGAAGAACGGCCTGCCTCAGGGGAGTGTGCTTGAGCCATCCATGTTTACATAAATGACCAGCCACTGCCGGAACAGACAGAGGGTTTCATCTATGCTGACGATTGTGCCATCACCGCTCAAGCAGAGAGTTTGAAAGGGTTGAACAGACGCTCTCCAAAGCTTTAGGTGTGCTTACTGCCTGTTAAAGGGAAAACCAGCTGATTCCTAATCCATCTGAAATGCAGACTTGTGCTTTCCATCTTAAGAACAGACAAGCATCTTGAGCTCTGAGGATGACCTGGGAAGGAATCCCACTGGAGCATTGCAGAACACCCAAATACTTGGAAATCACTCTGGCTGACAAGAAGCACTGCTTGACTATCAATCAGAAAGTGGGTACTAGAAATGCTGACTGGCACAACCTGGGGATCACAACCAGACACAGTGAAGACATCTGCCCTTGCGCTTTGCTCCTCTGCTGCTGAATATGCATGCCCGGTGTGGAAAACATCTCATCACGTTAAAATAGTGGATGTGGCTCTTAATGAGACATGCCACATTATCACAGGATGTCTACACCCCACATCACTGGAGAAATTATACTGTTTAACTGGTACTGCACCACCTGACATCCGCCGGAAAGTAGCAGTCGGCAATGAAAGGACCAAGGTATTGACATCTTCGGCCCATCCTCTGTTTGGATATCAGCCAGTACACCAATGCCTTAAATTAAGAAACAGCTTCCTAAGATCTACAGAGGAACACCTCAGCAAGCAAGAGTCCAGAAGTGGCAGTCTAAACCCAATCAGTGGCTGAGACCGGATGAGTAACTCCCTCCTGGGTGCACAGAAGAGTGGACAACCTGGAAGGCTCTGAACAGGCTGCGCTCTGGCACCACGAGATGCCAACCTTAAGAAATGAGGCCACAAAGTGGAGTCCATGAAATGGATGGATGGTATCCTTGAAGTGACTGGCTTGACCTTGAAGGAGCTGGGCCGACAAGGAGCTCTGGCATGGGCTAGTCCATGAGGTTACAAAGAGCTGGAAGCGACTGAACGAATAAACAAGAAAATGGTAGGTAAGCCCGCTGGGATTTGTAGTTGGGAATCACTTGGTGGGCTTCACTTCCTGAGGTTAATGGCTCAATCAACTAATTAAGGGTCTGGATCCTAAACGGAAACTTCCGCATGTTCAGAGAGCAATAAATCAATGCATTGTGTGTGCTCACAGCGCCGGGTTAACCACAACACCTCTCGAAACCAGTCTGGAAACTTGCATGGCTAGTCCCATTCCTAACTAAGCCCCACCTTGGCTTTGTTTTTCAATGAGAGGAAAGGAGAGGGTGACAAAAGAGAAGGCCTTTCTGGAGATGGGACAACTTCTGAAGAGATCTATCTTGGGCTCTTCTGCTGGAAATGGCCACCATCCATCCTTTTTTGGAAATCCTTCCACCAAAAGCCCTTCTCTACTGTGATTGGCAGCCTCTCCGCCAAGGGCTGTTTCTGAGACTCCAAACAGGGAGGGGAGAGCAGGCGTGCTCAGTGCATGGCAACGTGGTGCACATTTATTTATTTACAACGTTTCTATGCCACCCTTCTCACCCTGAAGGAGACTCAGAGCAGCTTACAAGTAATATGTAAATACAATATTATTTATTTATTTATTTACAACATTTATATCCCGCCTTTCACCCTCCGAAGGGGACTCAGAGAAGCTTACAAGATATAGATACACACAATGTATTATATTATTAGTATAGTATTAAATATTACTATATTGTACTATACCATTATATGGTAATATTATTAGTAATATTACACGTAATATAAATATATCATTATAATATCACATTATTATTAGTCTTATATTGCATTACATTAGCATAGTACAATATCAGTATTAAATATTACTATATTGTACTATTCCATTATATGGTAATATTATTAGTAATACTATATGTAATATAAATATATAATTATAATATCATATTATTATTAGTCTTATTATATTGCATTACATTATATATTGTAATATTATTAGTAATATTATAATATATTACAATATATTGTAATATAACAATATATTATATTACATGCGCGGGTGAGGAAGAGCATGCGAGGCTGGAGGGAGGCTTGTGCCAATGAGTCCCTTCAAGGCATGGTCGCTCAATGTGGGAAGATTGGGAATGTGGGAAGTTTGGCCCAATTCTATCATTGGTGGGGGTCACAAGTGCTCTCTGGATGTAGGTGAACTACAACTCCAAACCTCAAGGTCAATGCCCACCAAACCCTTCTAGTATTTTCTCTTGGTCATGGGACTTTTGTGTACCAAGTTTGGTTCAATTTCATCATTGGTGGCATTCAGAGCGCTCTTTAATTATAGGAGTACCATAAATCCCAGCAACTACATATGTCAAGGTCAATCAACCCCCATCAGTATTCAAATTTGGGCGTGTCAGGTATTTGTGCCAAATTTGGTCCAGTGAATAAAAATACATCCTGCTTATTGGATATTTCCATTACGATTCATAACAGTAGCAATATTACTTACGAAGTAGCAACAAAAATAATGTTATGGTTGGGGAACCATCATGAGGAACTGTATTAGGAAGGTTGAGAACCACTGGACTAGATGATCCCATGTGGTCTCTCCCAACTCTTCCACGCAGGGAGGTGAGAGCAGGCGTACTGCAAACGTGTGGGTGAGGGAGAGCGGACGAGGCTGGAGGGAGTCAGACAGGCAACAGGGAGAGACTCCGTATTATTCGACATTTTCGTTTATCCGATGTTCTGTCGGATCATTTATGTTGGATAAGCAAAACTATCTCAATACAGTAGAGTTTTGCTTATCCAACATAAATGGTCCGACAGAACATCGGATAAACAAAAATGTTGAATAATATGGAGTCTCTTGCGGTTGCCTGTCTGACTCCCTCCAGCCCATAATACCTACAAAAATATGTACATTTTGTGGTGCAGAAACCTTCCCCTATTCCTTTCACCTTAATTGAGAATAGAGACATTTGCCATGCCACTTTGCTAGGGTAAGCAGAACATTTCTAGGATTCCCGGGACCTTCTTTTTGGCCCCTGATCCTCCCTTTGCAGGCCCAAACTGATTAAAGACACAGATTGCACAATATCAAGACATCCAGCTAGATTTAGCTGCTTTGCTGACCTCAAATCTCCCAGTGGTTTGGGCACATTACAATCGGGGCCTTGCGGTTGAATTTCTGAATATGCCTCTGTGCGAACCAAGGGAGGCTTTGTGTGTGTGAAGGCAGCAGGCGGTGCCCTCAACAATGCCCCTTGAGAGGCCCTTCTCCAAACACGGGAAGCCACAAAAGCCCTTCATGCAAACCTCAGCAGGCCGCTTGGGGTGATCAGCAGATTCAAGGCTTGGTGGATTGGCCCATGAGGTTGCTAATTCAACTCAACTGCAGTGCATGCTGCCCTCTGACAATGGGATGGAGATATTTTAATAAATCAAACGTAGAAATAGACCAAGGTCACAACAACATCTGTTATAGAACTCCAATATGCTGATGGCAATGTCGTCTGTGCGCATTCAGAAGAAGACCAACAAGCCACTCTAAACACCTTCACAGAAGCATGCAAGAAGTTCGTTATAGAACTCCAATATGCTGATGACAATGTCGTCTGTGCACATTCAGAAGACCTACAAGCCACTCTAAACACCTTCGCAGAAGCATACGAGAAGCTCATTATAGAACTCCAATATGCTGATGACAATGTCATCTGTGCGATTCCTAGAATGATTCCATCAGCGCTACCTCTGAAAAATGTTTCCGCCACCATTGAGTCCCCATTCCAGACTTAATTCAGAAATATTATTGGGTTGAGTGCTCCCTGCAGATTTAAATCAAGAGGAAGGATGACTTTCTGGGAGAGAGAACCACTTATTGGACAGGGCAGTCTCCATCTTTGTCTCTCAGTGGTGCAGATGGGAAACCTCACCAAAGTTACGAGGGTTGAATGAAACGTAATTCCTCCACCTTCGTTACTTGGGTTTGGATGGGAATATTTTAATAAATCAAATGCAGAAATAGACCAAGGTCACAACAACATCTGTTATAGAACTCCAATATGCTGATGACAATGTCGTCTGTGCGCATTCAGAAGAAGACCTACAAGCCACTCTAAACACCTTTGCAGAAGCATACGAGAAGCTCGGCCTGTCACTGAACATAGAGAAAACCCAAGTGCTCTTCCAGCAGTCACCAGCCAATCCCTCTCCAATGCCAGAAATACAGCTTAATAGTGTAACATTAGAAAACGTTGACCCTTCTACCTTCACAGCCACCTCTCTACAAGTCAACATTGACACTGAAATACAACACCGGCCTGAGCTCTGCGAGTGCAGCACTTTTCCAAATGAAGCAGAGAGTGTTTGAGGACCGGGACATCCGTAGGGATACCAAGGTGCTTGTTTATAAAGCTATTGTCCTCCCAACCCTGTTATACGCCTGTGAGATGTGGACTGTCTACAGATGTCACATGCAACTCCTGGAACGATTCCATCAGCGCTGCCTCCGGAAAATGTTTCCACCACCATTGAGTCCCCTTTCCAGACTTAATTCAGAAATATTATTGAGTTGAGTGGTCCTTGCAGATTGAAATCAAGAGGAAGGACAACTTTCTGGGAGAGAGAACCACTCAGAGACAAAGGGCGCCGATTATTGGACAGGGCGGCCTCCATCTTTGTCTCTCAGTGGTGCAGATGGGAAACCTCCCCCAACTGGTTCAGAAAAGGGACGTTCTGTACTCGGATCTCCACTCCCTGCACTCAGATTAAGAGCCACTCAAAAAGCAGAGAGACCTCTTATTGCTTCTCAAGTGGCCTTGAAACACACACCTTTAACACACTGCTCTTCCGTACCAAATCAAAGTGTTGAATGAAAAGTAATGCCTCCACCTTCGTTACTTGGGTTTGGATGGGAATATTTTAATAAATCAAATCAGAAATAATCTTTAGAATGTGCTTTGTAACGGCCACTATTGGCTTTTCCACATCATCACCAGACAACTGGATACATTTCTGCCAACAATGAAGCCGTCACAGAAGAAGTCGACACTCTGTTTCCGCAACCAGTGTTTCACAGTTCTCTCAACGTCTTCATCAGAAGCATAATGATGTCCCCGCAGATCTTCTTTCATTATCAGGACCACTTCCACTCCCTTGGCAGCCACCTCTCCACAAAAGTCAACACTGACACTGAAATTCAACACTGCCCGAGCTCTGTGAGTGCAGCATTTTTCCGAATGAAGCAGAGAGTGTTTGAGGACCGGGACATCCGTAGGGATACCAAGGTGCTTGTTTATAAAGCTATTGTTCTCCCAACCCTGCTATACGCCTGTGAGACGTGGACTGTCTACAGTCGTCACATGCAACTCCTAGAATGATTCCATCAGTGTTGCCTCCGAAAAATCCTGCAAATCTCTTGGGAAGACAGGCGGATGGATGTCAGCATGCTGGAAGAAGCAAAGACCACCAACATTGAAGTGATGCTCCTCCGCCATCAACTCCGCTGGACTGGCCACGTTGTCCGGATGCCCGACCCCCGTGTCCCAAAGCAGTTGCTCTACTCCGAACTCAAGAATGGAAAACAGAATGTTGGTGGACAGGAAAAGAGATTGAAAGATGGGCTCAAAGCCAACCTTAAAACTCTGGCTTAGACACTGAGAACTGGGAAGCCCTGGCCCTTGAGCGCTCCACCTGGAGGTCAGCTGTGACCAGCAGTGCTGTAGAATTTGAAGAAGCATGAAAGAGAGAAACGTCCCAAGAGGAAGGCGCGACCAGGACCTCCTTCCATCTGGAAACAGATGCCCTCACTGTGGGAGAAGATGCATATCAAGAATAGGGCTCCACAGTCACCTACGTACCCACCACCAGTACACCAATCTTGGGTGATAATCCTACTCAGGCAAGGGATCGCCTAAGTAATTAAGTAAGTAAAGTAAGGTCTCCCTGCCTGAAACCTGATGTTGACAACTGTCACAGCTCTCCCTTCCGCACGTTTCATGAGGCTCAACATCGCCAGCAGAATCAGGACTGCAACTAGTTTCTGAACTCACAGAACAGTTCTATTTTGGGAACAATACATCCTAGCATGGTGGGGAAGGGGATTCTGGGAGTTGTAACTCCTCCAAGGTCCCCAAGTTTGGGATGTCCCCCACAAAGCTGGGCACAGGGTCAACAGCTGATCAGTTCTAGGCAACGCCCAGAGGAGGAAATGCAACCTCAGCCCATTCTTTTCCTTCTGGGCTTCCACCCTATACTCGCTCACAGCCACACCCAATACTCATTGATCATTCAGGTTTACACTGGGCTAAGCTCACTCCACATTCCTGGCATAATCCGTCCCGCCTCCATCGTGGTCAGCAACTTATCAAGTGACTTTGCATCAGAAACTATTCAACAAGTAGGGAAAGAGAGGCAGGGCCCAAATGCCAAGCCGCACAACAGTAAGAGTGGGAAATTATGGATGCTCAGCATTTCCTGGTTTGGGGGTGCTGGGCCTTGGAGTAAACAACATTTTAAAGTACACATGAGCCTAAGGATGCAGAATTAATCCAGTATCACACCACTTTAAATGCTACAGGTTCATGGGAGCCTGACTGTACGGAGTCTGTACTGTATGGAGTGCAATGGAGGTTCCTTTTTAAGCAAAGGCTGTATGGCCGTCAGTCAGGAGGGCTTTGACTGAGCTTTTCCTGTATGGCAGGGTGGTTGGACAAGATCAACCTGGGGAGGGGGGTCGTGAGAGGGTGTCCGAAGGGTCACCTAAGACCATCAGGTTTTTTTGTTGGTCATGGGAGTCCTGTGGGCCGAGTTTGGTTCACCTCCACTGTTGGTGGAGTTCAAAATACACTTTGATTGGAAGTGAACTATAAATCCCAGCAACTACAACTCCCAAATCTCAAGATCAATTTCCCCAAAACCTTTGAGCACATTTGAGTATTCACATTTGGCCACATGGAGTGCCAAGTTTGATCCAGATCTATCAATGGGTTCCAAATGCTTTTTGAGTGTAGGTGAACTATAAATCCCAGCAACTACAATTCCCAAATGTCAAGGTCTAGTTTTCCCCAAACTTTTGGGAACATTGAGTATTCATGCCACGTTTGGTCCAGATCCATCATTGGGATCCAAATGCTCTGATTGTAGGTGAACTATAAATCCTAGCAACTACAACTCCCAAATGTCAAGCAATATTTTTCTCAGACTCACCAGTGTTTACATTTGGGCATATTGAGTATTCATGCCAAGTCTGGTCTTTGATTATAGGTCAACTATACACCCCAGCAACTACAACTCCTAAATCTCAAGGTCTATTTCCCCAAACTTTTGGGCACATTTGAGTATTCACATATGGGCACAATGAGTATTCGTGCTAAGTTTGGTCCATCATTGGGTTCCAAATGCTCTTTGATTGTAGGTGAACTATAGATCCCAGCAACTACAACTCCCAAATCTCAGCAACTACAACTATATTTTCCTCAAATTTGGGCACATTCAGTATTCATGCCAAGTTTGGTCCAGATCCATCATTGGGATCCGAATGCTCTTTGATCGTTGGTTAACTATAAATCCCAGCTACTACAACTCCAAATGTCAAGGTCTAGTTTCCCCAAACTTTTGGGCACATCTGAGTACTCAAATTTGAGCACATTGAGTGTTCATGCCAAGTTTGGTCCAGATCCATCACTGGGATCCGAATGCTCTTTGATTGTTGGTTAACTATAAATCCCAGCAACTACAACTCCCAAATGTCAAGGTCTATTTCCCTCAAACTCCACCAGTGTTCACATTTCAGCATAGTGAGTATTCATGCCAAGTTTGGTCCAGATCCATCATTTGGTTCTGAATGCTCTTTGACTGTAGGTGAACTATAAATCCCAGCTACTACAACTCCCAAATGTCAAGGTCTATTTCCCCCAAACTCCACCAGTGTTCATTTTTGAGCACATTATTCGTGCCAAGTTTAGTCGAGGTCCATCATTGTTTGATTCCACAGTGCTCTCTGGATGCAGGTGAACTACAACTCCCAAACTCAAGGTCAATGCCCACCTAAACCTTCCAGTATTTTGCACATTGGTCATTTCCAAATCAGATCGTATTGATATCGGGAGTGACTACATACTTGATTACTAAATGTCATGTTCAGAGAAGCTAAAAGTCCTTCTGTGCCTTACTACCTGCTCAGGTGGGGAAACCTTTGGCCTCCAACGTGCAACTGGACTATCTCTCCATCAACACTTCAAATTGGGTGTGGTTAATAACAGCTGGAGTTTAAGCGATGTGGCCAAATTCTTTCCCAGCATTTTTTCACTATCCATCTCCATCACAGATATGCCACTTTAACTGTCACAGCTCAGTGCTAGGCGCTCCCAGGAGTTGTAGTATTACAAGGCATTCAAATCGCATTCAAAGCACCCCCAACAGATGGCCATCCAGCCTCTGTTTCAAAACCTCCAAAGAAGGAGCCTCCATCACACTCCAGGGCAGAGAGTTCCACTGCTGAACGGCTCTCACAGTCAGGAAGTTCTTCCTAATGTTCAGATGGAATCTCCTTTCTTGTAGTTTGAAGCCATTGTTCCACGTCCTAGTCTCCAGGGCATCAGAAAACAAGCTTGTTCCCTCCTCCCTATGACTTCCTCTCATGTATTTATACATGGCTATCATGTCTCCTCTCAGCCTTCTCTTCTTCAGGCTAAACATGACCAGCTCTTTAAGCCGCTCCTCATAGGGCTTGTTCTCCAGACCCTTGATCATTTTACATCAGCCCATTTATTAGAAAAGAGAAAAGAGGTCCTTATCTGGTTGTAAAGATAAACAGAATGTTTTCTTTTCGCTTCATGAGACAGGAAAAGCTTTATATGAGATAGGGAAAGGATTTTAGATCAGTCTGGGCAATGTTGGGAGTTTCAAGAACATCTTATTTCCAAGGGATTTCTAGTCTCCTCTCAGCCTTCTCTTCTTCAGGCTAAACATGCCCAGCTCTTCAAGCCGTTCCTCATAGCGCTTGTTCTCCAGACCCTTGATCCTTTGAGTCACCCTCTTTCTCTGGACACATTCCAGCTTGTCAATATCTCTCTTCAATTGTGGTGTCCAGAATTGGACACAATATTCCAGGTTAGTCTAACGAAAGCAGAATAGAGCATGGGGAGCATGACTTCCCTGGATCTAGACATAGACTCCTCTTGATGCAGGGCAAAAACCCATTGGCTTTTTTTGCGCCCACATCACATTGTTGGCTCATGTTTAACTTGCTGTCCACGAGGACTCCAAGATCTTTTTCACATGTACTGCTCTTGAGCCGGGCATCCCCCATTCTGTATCTTTGCATTTCATTTTTTCTGCCTAAGTGGAGTATCTTGCATTTGTCACCATTGAACTTCATTGTGTTCGTTTTGGCCAATCATCTCTCTCATCTGTTCAGATCGTTTTGAATCCTGCTCCTGTCCTCTGGAATATTGCCTCTCCCTCCCAATTTGGTCCCGTCTGCGAACTTGATGATCCTGCCTTCGAAACCTTCATCTAAGTCATCAACAAAGATCCTGAACAGGACCAGGCCCAGTTCTCATAAAGCTGAGATCTGAGTCTACTGGGAGGAGGCTGGTAGCCATGTAGTGGGTGGTTTCCACCATGTTCAACCTTTTTTCTCTCACATTTAGCAGCAACTTCCCATTGCACATGGGGGGGGGGGGGGGGGGCAATGCCAGCTAACTTGTAGAGTTTATCAACAGGTGTAGGTTTAAGACATCCTGTGATTATTCTGCATGTCTCATTCGCAGTGTTCAATCTTATTTCTCTTATTATGAATCGTAATGTAAATATCTGATATGCAGGATATGTTTTCATTCACCGGACCTAATTTAGCACAAATACCTGATACACCCAAATCTGAATACTGGTGGGGTTGGGGAGGATAGATACTATCATTTGGGAGTTGTAGTTGCTGGGATTTATAGTTCACCTACAATCAAAGAGCATTCTGAACACCAACAGTGGAATTGAACCAAACTTGGCACTCCCATGACCAACAGAAAATACCGGAAGGATTTGGTGGGCATTGACCTTGAGTTTGGGAGTTGCAGTTCACCCACATCCAGAGACCACTGTGAACTCAAACAATGATGGATCTGGAACAAACTTTGCATGAATACTCAAGATGCCCAAATGTGAACACTGGTGAAACTTAGGGAAAATAGACCTTGACATTTGGGAGTTGCAGTTGCTGGGATTTATAGTTCACCTACAATCAAAGCACATTCTGAACTCCACCAACAATGGAATTGAACCAAACTTGGCACAAAGAACTCTAATGACCAAAATAAATGTATTTACTGTATTTGTATACCGCCTTTCTCAGCCTCTCGGTGACCTACAATCAAATAGCATTCTGAACCCCACAAACAAGAGAATTGGCCCAAACTTCCCATATAGAACCCCCATGACCAATGGAAAATACTGTGTTTTCTGATAGTCTGGCGACCCCTCTGACATCCCCTTGTGACCCCCCCAGGGGTCCCGACCCCTAGGTTGAGAAACACTGTTGTAGAGTTTATCAACAGGTGTAGGTTTAAGACATCCTGTGATTATTCTGCATGTTTCCAGGATGAAGAGGAAGCATTGGGGAGAATCACCCTCGGGTTCGTCCGCTTAACCAATTACAGATCCACCTAACCATAGTTTTGCCTAGCCCACATTGCACTAGTTTCTTTGCCAGAAGGTCACGGGGGACCTTGTTGAAGGAAGTCCAGGTACGCTCCATCCACGGCATTCCCCTACTTGTAACTCTATCGAAAAAAGAAATCAGATGAGTCTGGCATGACTTGTTTTTGATAAATCCGTGTTGTGGTGCTCCCTAACCATAACATTGTATTAGTTGCTCCTTCATATCTGTTATGAATCGCAGGATGTATTTTCATTCACTGGACCAAACTTGGCACAAAAACCCGACACCCAAATTTGAATGCTGGCGGGGTTGGCCCGGGATTGAGAGGTGAGGGGAAGTCATAGGGAGGAGGGAGCAAGCTTGGAGACTAGGACGCAATGGAACAATGGCTTCAAACTACAGGAAAGTAAGGAGATTCCACCTGAACATGAGGAAGAACTTCCTCACTGTGTTCAACAGTGGAACTCTCTGCCTTGGAGTGTGGTAGAGACTCCTTTTATGGAGGCTTTGAAGCAGAAGCTGAATGGCCATCTGCTGGGGATACTTTGAATGCAATTTTCCTGCTTCTTGGCAGAATGGGGTTGGACTGGATGGCCCACAACGTCTCTTCCAACTCTAGGATTCTAGATGAGGAAGAACCTCCTAACTGTAAGGAGAGCTGTTCAACATTGGAACTCTCCACTTTGGAGTGTGGTGGAGGCTCCTGCTTTGGAGGCTTTGAAGCAGAGGCTGGGTAACCACCTGCCGGGAGGGTTTTGAATGCGATTTCCCTGCTTTTTGGCAGAATGGGGTTGGACTGAATGGCCCAGGAGGTCTGATTCTAGAAGATGAGGAGGAACCTTCTAATTGTAAGGAGAGCTGTTCAACATTGGAACTCTCCACCTCGGAGTGTGGTGGAGGGTCCTTCTATGGATGCTTTGAAGCAAAGGCTGGATGGCCATCTGTCAGGGATGCTTTGAATGCAATTTTCCTGCTTCTTTGCAGAATGGGGTTGGACTGGATGGCCCATGAGGTCTCTTTCAACTCTAGGATGAGGAGGAACCTAGAAGATGAGGAGGAACCTTCCAACTGTTCAACAGTGGAACTCTCCGCCTCGGAGTGTGGTGGAGACTCCTTCTATGGAGGCTTTAAAGCAGAAGTTGGATGGCCATCTGCCGGGAGTGCTTTGAATGCGATTTTCCTGCTTTTTGGCAGAATGGGGTTGGGGCTGGATGGCCCACGAGGTGTTTTGGACTCCAACTCCCACAATTCCTCAAATTGGGTTTGGAATTGTGGGAGCCGAAGCCCGAAAGGCCTGGAGGGAGGGCCCAAGTTGCTAGGGAGGGCTCTGAGAGGGGAACGGGGGCGCTCTGCTCATGCTCAGGGTCGCCCTTGCCCTCCCCGCGTCTCCTGACCTGGAGGCGATGGCGGCGGAGCAGCGGACGCGCTCCCCGAGGTCGCAGAGGGCCCGGTAGTGGAGGTCCCGCCCCTTCTCGCGCTCCAGGTGGCAGGCGTAGAGCGAGAGCGCGATCCCGGCCAGGCACACGGCGCACCGGGCCGCCCGCTCCCAGCGCGGCACCGACACTCGCAGCAGGACGGGCGCCGCCATCTTTGGAGCCCAGCCCTCGCCCCGAGGCTCTGCGCACGCGCGAGGGGGGGGCAGGCCGCGCCGCCCATTGGCTCGTGGGCGGGGAGGCCACGCCCACCGCTCCCTCCATAACCCTCCCCCTCCTCTCGCGCACAATGGACGTGGCGCTCCCCGGCGCCCGACACGTGACGCTACTCTAGCCAATCAGAATTAGAGGGCGGTGTTTGCGGCTTAAGCGCCTCTCGCGAGGGTTTGTGGAAAAGGCCCCGGGTTCGAATACCGCCTTGGACCATATAACCCAGGCATGGGTAAACTTCGGCACTCCAGGTGTTTTGGACTGCAGCTCCCACAATTCCTAACAGCCGGTAGGCTGTTAGGAATTGTGGGAGTTGTAGTCCAAAACACCTGGAGGGCCGAAGTTTACCCATGCCTGATATAAATGGTTTTTTAATATAATGGAACAGTACACAACTTAACCGAACGGCAGGGAAAAATCTTTAAAGTGCTCCCGAAGCGCTAAAAGGTCTCGAAATGCTAAAGGCTTCGCGGGGCTGAAAAGCGTCGTAGGCCTCGTTGCCATAGCAACCGTGAATCCGAAGGGGCGTGGCTTCCTCCCTGTGTGATGCAAAGGGCGGAGCGGCATTCGGGGGCGTGGCCAAATGAAAAAGAGCAGTCATGCGGTGGGCGTGCCTTTGTGACGTAAACCAGGGGGACGAGCTGCGAGTCAGAGCAAACAAGGGGTGTGGCTTAACGCCATGGCAATCGTGCGATGGGCGTGTCCTTGTGATGCAAATCAAGGGGAGGAGCTTGGAGCCTGAGCACRCAAGRGGCGTGGCTTATCTCTGTTAAGCGATGGGCGGGCCTTGTGATGCAAATCAAGGGGAGGGGCTTGGAGTTAGATCCAGCAAGGGGCGTGGCTTAATACCATGGCTGTCATGCAATGGAGGCGTCCTTGTGATGCAAACCAAGGGAAGGTGCTTGGAGTTAGATCAAGGGGCGTGGTTTATAGCCAGGGCATTCAAGCGATGGGCGGCCCCTTGTGACGCAAGGAAAGGGGAGGAGCTGAGAGTCAGAGCAGGCAAGGGGCGTGGCTTATCAACAGGCCGCCCTTTGTGACGCAACGAAAGGGGAGGGGGTAGGAGTTAGATCAGGCAAGGAGCGAGGCTTATTTCCATGGCAGTCAAGCGATGGGCAGGCGCTAGTGACGCAATTGAAAGGGAGGAGCGTGCCTTAACATTATAGATGTCATGCGATGGGCGTGTCCTTGTGATGMAAATCAAGGGAMGGTGCTTGGAGTTAGATCAAGGGGCGTGGCTTATCGCCAGGGCAGTCAAGCGATGGGCGGCCCCTTGTGACGCAAGGAAAGGGGAGGAGCTGGGAGTCAGAGCAGGCAAGAGGCGTGGCTTATCAAAATAGTAGCCAAGCGATGGGCGGGCTTTGTGACGCAACGAAAGGGGAGGGGCTAGGAGTTAGAGCAGGCAAGGAGCGAGGCTTTTTTCCATGGCTTTCAAGCCCTAGTGATGTAATTGAAGGGGAGGAGCTGCGAGTCAGGGGCGTGGCTTAACGCGATTGCTGACATGCGATGGGCGTGTCCTTGTGATGGGGGAGGGGCTTGGAGCTAGAGCAAGCGAGGGGCGGGGCTTACCTCCGAGCAGGCAAGCGATTGTAACTCAAAGGAAGGGGGCGTGACTTATTTCCAGGGCCGTCAAGCGATGGGTGGGCGTTTGTGACGCAGAAAATGGGAGGGGCTAAGCGTCAGAGCAGGCAAGGGGCGTGGCTTATCAGCATGGCAGTCAAGAAATAGGCGGGCCCTTGTGACGCAAGAAAAGGGGAGGGGCTGCAAGGCAGAGCAAGCAAGGGGCGTGGCTTATTAGTGACGCGTGTGGCAAAGCTTGACAGAGAGCAGTCAGGAGGAGGAGGGGCCTAACCGAGGGGCGTGGCCATGAAGCGGAAGCGGAGCCAATCCGACCTCGCCGCCGAGGTTGAGGCGGAGCCTCCAGAGGCGGAAAAGGAAACAGAAGCGAAGAGGCAAGAGGGGGCGGGGACTGAAGAGGGGGCGGGGTCAGGAGCCAGGCCAGAGGCGGAGCGAGAGGAGGAAGCGGAGGAAGTGTCGGCGGTGGGCGACTCGGAGGAGTGCGAGGAGTGTGCTTGGCGCGGCGGGCCTCGAGGGCCAGGCTCCGGAGGGAAAGGCCGCAGCCGGCGGAGCCGCGAGCAGCGCACCAACCGGAGGGTCCCCGCCGGCCACGAGCGCAAGATCGCCGACAAGATCCGCGCCTCACGCGCCAAGAGGCGCCGCCGACAGCGCCCCGGAGCCGGGCCCCGCTCCTCCGCCCAGGTGAATGACGCTCCCCGCCTCCCTTCATCCCACCATTGGGCTGATGGACTACAGCTCCCGGCATCCCCCGCTGCATGGGGCGGGCCCGGCAGCACCCCCCCCCCCGTCATCTCTCCTCTCAAGGACACTCACAACACGGGTTGGACTCCCCCCCCATCAGACACAACACAACCAGCCAAACTCCACACGAGGCCATCATCTCCAACCAAGTGATGAACCCAATCTATAATTAATTAAGATCATCATCTAACTTCTAACCATTAAATTAAATTCACAGAAAGGCACAAACAATAATAATCGTATAATTGTAATATTAACTGTACACTTGTAATAACAATTGTAATCATTTCGTTCAACAGCACAGTATAATTATAATAATTGGACAACCGTAATAATTTCTCAAGTGTCATAATTGTAATTATAATAATTATATAATTGCAGTCATAACAATTGTAATCATTGCGTTTGACAGCACAGTAGTTATAATCATTGTGCAACCGTAATAATTTAACAACTGTAACAATTGTAAGGAGGTTTAGCACAGCTGGTAAATCGTCAGCAATTCTAAGATCTATCAACCAAAAGGTTGCAAGTTCGAACCCTGGGTTTGGCGTGAGCTGCCAAATGTCACCCTAGCTCATTGTTTACCTAAGCAATTCGAAAACAGCTTTAGCTGTAATTAGAGAAATTAGGTACCGCTAAAAAGCGGGGAAGGTGTTTCATTACGCCATAAAGAGAGAAGATCAGAAAATGTATTGTTGAAGTTTTTCACGGTCGGAATCACTGGGATGTTGTAGGTTTTTTCAGGCTATATGGCCATGTTCCTCAAACTAAGGCCTGGGGCCAGATGTGGCCCTCCAAGGTCATTTACCCGGCCCTTGCTCAGGGTCAACCTAAGTCTGAAACGACTTGAAAGCACACAACAACAACAACAACAATCCTATCTCATCAGCCAAAAGCAGGCCCACACTTCCCATTGAAATACTAATAAGTTTATATTTGTTAACATTGTTCCTCATTTTAATTATTTTATTGTTTTTAAGTGTTTTTTACACTATAAATAAGATATGTGCAGCGTGCACAGGAATTCATGTTTTATTTTTCAAATTATAATCCGGCCCTCCAACAGTTTGAGGGACTGTGACCTGGCCCTCTGCCTAAAAAGTTTGTGGACCCCTGTTCTAGAGGCATTCTCTCCTGACATTTCACCTGCATCTATGGCAAGCATCTAATTACCTAATTACCTCACTACTTTTGAGGATGCTTGCCATAGATGCAGGCGAAATGTCAGGAGAGAATGCCTCTTAAACATGGCCATATAGCCCAAAAAAACCTACAACAATGCAGATCAGAAAATGGTGGGCGACCAAAAGGAAGGAGGAAGTCCTGACAGCTCTTCATCATAGAGGAAAGAGCAACAGCACCCCAACCTTCCATGGCATCAAAAACAGCTGGACACTGAATTGAAACAAACCACCTCCTTCTGTTGTCTGTCTGTCTGTGTATTGTCTATACAAAACGGCATTGAATGTTTGCCAAGTATATGTACAGTGATCCGCCCTGAGTCCCCTTCGGAGTGAAAGGGGAGGAATATAAATAAATTGTTGTTGTTGTTGTTGTTAATAATAATTGTAGTAATAACAATTGTAAACATTGCATTCAACAACACAGTAATTATAATAATTGTACAACTGTAATAATAATAATTGTATAATTGTAGTAATAATATATGTAAAATTGTGTTCAACAGCACAGTAATTGTAATAATTGTACAACCGTAATAATTTAACAACTGTAACAATTGTAATAATAATAATTGTATAATTGCTGTAATAACAATTGTAGTAACTGCGTTCGACAGCACAGTAATTATAATTGTACAATTGTACTAGTAATAACTGCATTCAACAACACAATAATTACATTAATAATTGTACAACCATAATAAAAATTGAAAAATTGTAATAATTCTAATAATAATTGGACAATTGTAATAATTATTATAATAATTGCGTTTGACAACATAATAGTTATACAACCATGATAATTGTACAACTGTAATAATAATTGTACAGTTGTAGTACTAAATATAATCATTTAACAATTGTGGTAACAATAAATGTACAATTTTATCTGAGCTTCTTTGCTGCAACTGTCCTGCTGTGAGTTTAGTATTCACTGGAAAGAATACGCCAAGACAAACAGCGTTTAACAACTCAGTTTTCCATTGTTTCATTGCATTTTCAGTGAATTTTCTAATATTTTCACAAACCCCGATGACATCTAGACATTTGATATTCCAACAATGTGGCAGTGAGTCAAATGCTTTTTTTGTAATCAATCCATGTTGTATAGAGGTTTGTTTTGCTCCTTTATGGTTCAGAATACAAGAACCTAACAAATCAGCCATAGAAGCCAGGTCACACACTTGGCCTCAGTGGACAACCAACGCAAACCCGCCTCTGTTTTCACATTGGAACCCAAACAATTTGGAAGCAAAGGCACAGGGAGACAGCACAGTGTGCCAGGACGCTTTCATATTATTAAGCTAACATTTCTGCTTTCTTGTAGGCAAGCGAAACCCCCAACTTCTGAGTTACTTGACTGCCTGTTTCCTCGACTGCCACTTGAAGAAGCTTCGTCTCGTCGCTGCTGCGTTCCAAAATCTCCGTTTCATTCTTTGCGCCTTTGCTTCTCCGGCCGTTCAATAACACAAGATCCTCCGCCACTTCTGTCTGCCTTCTGCGCTTGTGTCCATTCTGTCGCATTCCCCTTCTCTATCAGTCAATCCTGATGGCAGTTAAACCTGGAAAGCAATATACATTTGGTGCTGAAAGCTTTCATGGCCGGAATCATTGGGTTGCTATGAGTTTTCTGGGTTGTCTGGCCATGTTCCAGCAATATTATTTCCTGATGTTTCACCCACATCTGTGGCTTATGGCATCTTCAGAGGTTCTGTTGGCAGTGAGGCTAGTGAAGAGTATATATATATATATATAGAGAGAGAGAGAGAGAGCTTGTATAGAGTGTATATATAAGCTTCAGTTAGCATTGAATAGCCATGAAGCTACAAAGTCAATCAGTGCAGGTATCTGCATAGAGGAGTGAAGCAAGTGGAGCATATATATACATCCCTGTGGAATGTCCAGGGTGGGAGAAAGATCCGTCCTTCTCTGTGTGAAGCAAGTGTGAATGTTGCAGCTGGCAAGCTTGAATAGCATTTAGTAGCTATGAAGTCAGTCAGGGTGTCTGCATAGAGGTTGCCTTGCTGTTGTTGCCTAGAAGCACCCTCTGCGTGAGAGGTATTCACTGGCCCTTTATTGTTTGCTGTCCGGAGTTCCTCTCTTTATTTACTGTCTTGATTATGGTGGTTTTTAGGTTAGCAACCCTGTGATTCCGACCATGATATAATAATAATAATATAGTCCAATAAATTATTATTATTATTATTATTATTATTGAGGGTGATATAATAATAATGTATTCTGACAATATATTATTATTATCTATTATATAATTATATTACGACAGTATATTATTATTATTGATGATCATATAATAATATAGTCTGACAATATATTATTATATCATCATCAATAATATAATAATAATAATATATTGTTGAACTATATCATTATTAAATCATCATTATAATAAAATAATAATATATCCCTACAATATGTTATTATTATTGATGGTGATGATACAATAGTAATATACTCCGAAAATACATTATTATTAATAATAATATTATTTTTTTGTCGGGTCAGGAGCAACCCGAGAAACTGCAAATCGCTCCTGTTATGAGAGAATTGGCCGTCTGCAAGGACGTTGCCCAGGGGACACCCGGATGATTTGATGGAGCTGATAGAGGGAGCTCATCCGCCTCTCCCGGATTCAAACCTGCGACCTGTTGGTCTTCGGTCCTGCCGGCACAGGGGTTTAACCCACTGCACCACCGGGAGCTCCATTATTGATGATGATATAATAATGCATACCTGTTAAGCTAGGTTTTCTGAGCATACACACTAGGTGAAACCCTGAAAATCCCTGGATTGAAAAGCGAAGGAAGATAGAAGAGGCAGTGCTTCTTACACATGCAAGGAGCGTCCTCTTGTTCCTCCTCCTTTCAGCAAAACTAGGAGGGTGGGGCTGTGGGTAGAAGCCAATCACTGAAGGGGAAAAGAGGTGGGGCTTAATTTGAAATTCTGCAAAGGAAGGAAGCTTTGCAATGACATCATATTATTATTCTATTATATAATAATAATATAATCATGTATATAAATATAAAGTTTTATTATTAATAATACTTTATTTATATTCCACCCTATCTTCCCGAGGGGATTATTAATTACGAGTATGATGCCCTGCTTTTCTATATAGATAGAGACCAAAAGTGGTTTCTGTCATTATTGTTAACATGCCTTCCTTCCCTTTCCCAAAATATAATGAAAGACTGCAATGTGTCTATATGGCCATTGAGTGGCGGCAAAGAGGCGCCTTCCCATTCATTATTGCTTATGGTGGCGCTATTGAGGTGCAGTGCTCGCTGTGTCCACAGGAGGGCGGCAAAGGGCCAAACGTGAGGCGCAGCATACAAAGTGTCCTAATAATATAATGAATGTCTGCAATGTCTCGATTTGGCCACTGGATGGCGGCAAAGACGCGCTTCTCAATGCATAGCCTATGGCTCGGCTGCCTGCATAGAAGCCTATGGTGGCCCTCTAAAGGTGCAGTGCTCGCTGTGTCCACAGGAGGACGGCAAAGGGCCAGACATGAGGCGCAGCATACAAAATGTCATAATAATAAAATGAATGTCTGCAATGTCTCGATTTGGCCACTTGATGGCGGCAAATAGGCTCTCAATGCATTGCCTACATAGAAGCCTATGCTGGCTCTCTAAAGGTGCAATGCTCGCTGTGTCCACAGGGGGGCGGCAAAGGGCCATACATGAGGCGCAGCATACAAAGTGCCCTAATAATATAATGAATGTCTGCAATGTCTCGATTTGGCCACTGGATGGCGGCAAAGAGGCGTCCCTCAATGCATTGCCTATGGCTCAGCTGCCTGCATGGAAGCCTATGCTGGCCCTGTAAAGGTGCAATGCTCGCTGTGTCCACAGGGGGGCGGCAAAGGGCCATACATGAGGCGCAGCATACAAAGTATCCTAATCATATAATGAATGGCTGCCATGTCTCGATTTGTCCACTTGATGGCGGCAAAGAGACGCCTTCCCATTCATCACTGCCTATGTCTCAGCTGCCTGCATGGAAGCCTATGGTGGCGCTCTTGATGTGCAATGGCCGCTGTGTCCACACGAGGGCGGCAAAGGGCCATACATGAGGCGCAGCATACATAGTGTCCTAATAATATAATGAATGTCTGCAATGTCTCGATTTGGCCACTTGGTGGCGGCAAAGAGACGCCTTCCCATTCATTATTGCCTATGGCTCAACTGTGCATAAAAGCCTATGGTGACCCTCGTAAGATGCAATGCTAGCTGTGTCCACAGGAAGGCGGCAAAGAGCCATACACGAGGCGCAGCATACAAAATGCCTTAATAATAAAATTAATGTCTGCAATGTCTCGATTGGATTGGGCCACTGGGTGGCCGCAAAGAGGCGCCTCGCTATGCATTATTACATATGGCTCAGCCGCTGGCATAGAAGCTTATCGTGACGCTCGTAAGATGCAATGCTAGCTGTGTCCACAGGAGGGCGGCAAAGGGATATACATGAGGCGCAGCATACAAAGTGTCATAATAATAATAAATGGCTGCAATGTCTCAATTTGGCCACTTGATGGCGGCAAAGAGCCGCCTCTCAATGTTTTGCCTATGGCTCAGCTGCCTGCATAGAAGCCTATGGTGGCCCTCTAAAAGTGCAGTGCTCGCTGTGTCCACAGGAGGGCGGTAAAGGGGCATACATGAGACGCAGCATACAAAATGTCATAATAGTAAAATGAATGTCTGCAATGTCTCGATTTGGCCACTTGATGGCGGCAAAGAGGCGTCCCTCAATGCATTGCCTATGGCTCAGCTGCCTGCATGGAAGCCTATGGTGGCCCTCTAAAGGTACAATGCTCGCTGTGTCCACAGGAGGGCGGTAAAGGGCCATACATGAGGCGCAGCATACAAAATGTCATAATAATAAAATGAATGGCTGCAATGTCTCGATTTGGCCACTTGATGGCGGCAAAGAGGCACATCTCAATGCTTTGCCTATGACTCAGCTGCCTATGATGGCCCTCTAAAACTGCAGTGCTCGCTTTGTCCACAGGAGGGCGGCAAAGGGCCGTACATGAGGCGCAGCATACAAAATGTCATAATAATAAAATGAATGTCTGCAATGTCTCGATTTGGCCACTTGATGGCGGCAAAGAGGCGTACCTCAATGCGCCTCATGTATGGTCCTTTGCCTCTAAAGGTGCAGTGCTCGCTGTGTCCACAGGAGGGCGGCAAAGGGTCACACATGAGGCGCAGCATACAAACCGCCTCGCCCTTTACCAAGGGGATAGCTCCGCCCATTCCGACAAAGCCAAGGTAGAGTTCTGCGCGTGCGCACTGACAAAGCATTCGCGAGGGGAGCCGTCAAAGTAACTGTGCATGCGCAGTCGGCTTTTCGACCTTCGCGCGAGGAGACCGGAAGTTGCGCGCAACCACACCGCCGGAAGCGGAAGGAAAGATCGAGAAAAGGGACGACGGAGGCGTAAGGAGGTCGCTGTGGTGAAAGGCGAGGACGAAGAGTTACGAAGGAAGGCCGCGGTTCTTGATTCATTCACGATGCCGAGGGGAAGCAGGAGCCGGACCTCCCGCATGGCGCCCCCTGCCAGGTGAAGCAGCGCGGGGGCTGATGGGATTTGTAGTTCCCCACTCCACACACTGCACTGATTCCACTCTCTTGAGGAGAACAATCCCTAGAGTTAATAATAATAATAATATCTTATATTACAATATATTATATTATCTTATATATTATTAATATATTATATATACTATTAACATATGATATTATTTATTAATAATAATATATTATATTATCTTAATATTATATCTTACAGTATAATATATATATTATAATATTGATATTAAAGTAATGTTATTTAGGTTGCTGTAGGTTTTCAGGGCTTTCTGGCCATGCTCCAGAAGCATTCTCTCCTGACGTTTCGCCTCCATCAATGGCAGGCATCCTCAGAGGTTGTGAGGTCTGTTGGAAACGAGGCAAGTGAGCTTTCTATATCTCTGGAATGATGTCCAGGGTGGGAGAAAGAGCTCTTGTCTGCTTGAAGCAAGTGGGAAGGTTGCCATTGGCCAGCTTGATTAGCATTGAATGTTCTCGCAGCTTCAAAGCCTGGCTGGTTACTGCTTGGGGGGAATCCAAAATTTGCACAGCTTAGGCTCGTGTGCCAGCTGCGCCCGTACCTCGGGAAGTCTGACTTGGCCACGGTGGTACACGCTCTGGTCACATCCCGCCTTGACTACTGCAACGCTCTCTACGTGGGGCTGCCCTTGAAGACGGCCCGGAAGCTGCAGCTAGTCCAGCGCGCGGCAGCCATGTTACTAACAGGAGCGGGACGCAGGGAGCACACAACGCCCTTGTTGTTCCAGCTCCACTGGCTGCCGATCTGCTACCGGGCCCAATTCAAGGTGCTGGTGTTGGCCTACAAAGCCCTAAACGGTTCTGGCCCAAAATACCTGTCTGACCGCATCTCGGCCTATGAGCCCACGAGGACTTTGAGATCGTCTGGGGAGGCCCTTCTCTCGATCCCGCCTGCCTCACAGGCACGCCTGGCGGGGACGAGGGATAGGGCCTTCTCGGTGGTGGCCCCCCGGCTGTGGAACACTCTCCCTGTAGACATCAGACAGGCGCCCTCCCTTATGACATTCCGCAAGAGACTAAAGACGTGGTTGTTTGAGAAGGCGTTTGACTAAGTGCTACAACAATTGGCAATGATGATTGGAACGGAATATGGATAACGAGATTGGATTGTGATTCTATGATGAGACGTCGCGAATGATTTAGTGTAACTGTATTATTGATAGTGATGTTGTTATTGTTGTTGTGATATTGCCTTTATTGTAAATTGTGTTTTTTATATGTTGTACACCGCCGTGAGTCGCCCTAGGGCTGAGAACGGCGGTCTACAAATGCAGTAAATAAATAAATAAATAAATAAATAATAATCCTTTGTTGGGAGGTGTAAGCTAATAATTTTATTTATTTATTTACAATCTTTATAGCCTGCCTTTCTCAGCCATATGGCGACTCAAGGCGGGTTACAGATTGGGACAATTCGATGTCAGGCATTCATAAAAGTGCCATTAAAAACAATCAACAATATAAAACATAAATAAAACATGTTAAAGCATATAATCATTGGTGTCATCTTGTTAAAAACGTTATCCAGTAACATCGTCTCGCCATTCCATGTTCATCATTCATAGTTCCGTGTTATCTATTGCACTGTATTCTCAACAGCTTGCTCAAAGAGCCAGGTTTTTACTTTTTTTTGGAAAGTCAGGAGGGAGGGCACCTATCTAATATCCCTGGGGAGGGAGTTCCATAGCCGGGGACCACCACTGAGAAGGTTCCATCCTTCGTCTCCGCCAATCGCGCTTGCGAGGCAGGCGGGATCAAGAGCAGGGCCTCCCCAGACGATCTTAAGCTCCTAGATGGTTCAGAGGAGGAAATACTTTTGGACAGGTAAGCTGGGCCGGAATCGTTTAGGGCTTTATAGGCTAAAGCCACCACTTTGAATTGTGCTCAGTAGGAAATTGGCAGCCAGTAGAGCTGACGCAACAGAGGAGTAGTGTGTTCCCTAAGCACCTCTCCTGTTAGTAACCTGGCTGTCGCCCTTTGGACCCTTTGAAGCTTCCGAACAATCTTCAAAGCAAACCCCATGTAGAGCGTGTTGCAGTAATCTATTTGGGATGTAACAAGAGCGTGGACCACTAATATTACTAGGTAAAGGTAAAGGTTTTTCCCTGACATTAGGTCCAGTCTGGGGGTTGGTGCTCATCTCCATTTCTAAGCCGAGGAGCCGGCGTTGTCCATAGACACCCCCCAAGGTATGTGGCCGACATGACTGCATGTAGCAGTTAGCCCCACTGTTACCTTCCCGCCGGAGCAGTACCTATTGATCTACTCACATTTGCATGTTTTCGAACTGGTAGGTAGGCAGAAGCTGGAGCTAATAGCGGGAGCTCACACCGCTCCCTGGATTCGAACCTGCGACCTTTCGATCAGCAATTTTAGCAGCTCAGCGGTTTAACCCACTGTGCCACTGAGGGCTCCAATAATATTACTACTAATAATAATAGAGTTGGAAGAGACCCCAAGTTCACCCAGTGCAAACCCCTTCTGATAGGCAAGACGACACAATCAAAGCATTCCCGACAGTTGACCATCTAGCCTCTGTAATAATATGTTACTACTACTGCTGCTATTTATAATAATAGATTGCTGTGAGTTTTCTGGCCTGTGTTTATGTGTTTTATATTGGTGCTTGTTGTAAACCATCTGAATCCCTTTGGGGAGATGAGGTGGGCTATTTATATGGGCCCCCTGGAAACACCGTGGGTTAAAGCACTGAGCTGCTGAACTTGCTGATCAAAAGGTCAGCAGTTCGAATCCAGGAAGGGGGGTGAGCTCCCGCTGTTAGCCCCAGTTTCTGCCAACTTAGCAGTTCAAAAACATGCAAATGTGAGTACATCAATAGTACCTTCTGAGGGAAGGTAATGATGCTCCATGCAGTCATGCTGGCCACATGACCTACAAGGTGTCTATGGACAATGCCGGCTCTTTGGCTTAGAAATGGAAATGAGCACCATACCCCAGTGTCAGACACGACTAGACTTAATGATCTGCGACCTGATGGCTTTCTCTCTTTTGCCTTTGTAGCCGTGCTGCACCCCCCCTGCGCTCGGCTCCTCCGCCAGCCGCTCGCTCTTCCGTCCCTGCAGCCGCCCCCCCTTCAGCCATGGCCTCACCGGCCCCCCGCCAGCCAGGCCTCATGGCCCAGATGGCCACCACCGCAGCTGGTGTCGCGGTGGGTTCAGCCGTGGGGCACACCTTAGGCCATGCCATGACTGGGGGTTTCGGAGGAGGAGGAGGTAGCGCTGAAGTCGCCAGGCCCGACATCACATACCAGGTGAGAGCTGCTCCCTTGACCAGAGGAGGTTCATACTTATGACCATTTCTGCATGTCCTTTCCAGATGCTGTTTGTATTGTTTCCTGGATCTCAAGGTGTTTGGGAGAGGAATGAAGGGACTAGAATGAGGGAAAATAATAATAAAAATTAACAGCCAAAATAAAGTTCAGACAAAAGTCTCGCATGCACAGTGGAGCAAAAGAGAACAAGGACCCAAAAGGAGGAGAGAGTTCAAGCCAAGATTGAAGTTCAACCTAAAGTTCAATCTAACATCAATAGGTACCGCAAAAAGGACAACACTGATAAGAGAGGCACCAAAGAGAAAGAATGAGGCAAAATTCAGAGAAAAAGCTGTTGTGTGCATACTCAAAATGTTGGCTATAAAAACTAGACTGCCCCTCACTTCAGTGTGGCACTTTCCACCCAGCAAGGTGTCATGATCAAATAAATGTGTTGCAACAATCTCTTGCCATCAGTGTTCGATTGGCTCAAAGTACTCTGAAGGCTTTTGGGCTAATTAGCGATAGAGGGAGTCTGCTAATGAGAGTGATGGTCTTCTCTGTTCCCCAGGAGCCCCAACCCGCGGCCCAGTCCTCCCAGTTCAGCCCTTGCCAGTATGAGATGAAGCAGTTCCTGGAATGCGCCCAGAACCAGGCTGACCTCAAGCTCTGTGAGGGGTTCAGCGAGGTCCTCAAGCAGTGCCGCTTCGCCAATGGTGAGTCATGCTTTCACGTCATTCAAACACAAAATGGGGAGAGAGCAGAGGGGAAGGCCAAAGAGCTAGAATCAACCACAGAGGCCATCTAGTCCCACCTATGACTCCAGGAGAGCTGTAGCATTTTTATCTCAGGCAAGGAATGCCATTGCCTCCCTCTGAAATAATACTTCCATCCTCTAGTCTTCCCATCCTATTATTACTATCATTGTTGTCTTCCTTGGTGGCCTTGTATTATTATTATTATTATTATTATTATTATTATTATTATTATTATTATTATAATTATATTACTGTACTATTATTATTTTCCTTGGTAGCCTCCCATCCTATAATTAGCACCATCATATTCCTTGGCAGCCTCCTATCTTCTTCTTCTTCTTCTTCTTCTTCTTATTATTATTATTATTATAAACACAACAAGATTAGTACACAGCTGGCTGTTGTATTGGATCACATGTAAGACCTTTCCCAAGTGTCTAGGACTGTGTAATGTATCGGCAAATAATGTGTGCAGATCCAAGTAGGGAGGCCTTTGGCAGCTGACAGATGGTAATTTTGTCAGCGCCTATTGTTTTTAAGTGCAGGCCAAGGCCTATTGATCCAGACTTTTTTTCTCTCTTTCTTCCATTTCTAGGTTTAGCTTAATGAAGCTCCACCAGCTGATGATATTCCAATTCTGTGAATGAAAGACATATCCTTAGTCGAATCTTTAATATATATTAAAGCCGTCTTGCGTTTCCATTTCCCCGCCGCAAGGAGGGATGCTTTTCGTGGTGGAAAAGATTATGACAGCGATGGGAATTTGCACTCGGCGCAGTCCATAGTTGCAAAAAGCCTCAAAATAAAAGCTGTTGCTTCTCTGGAAATGTCTCCCTGCCTCTTTCTTCAAACAAGACTCAGACAATAAAGACAATACAGTTGAACATCTAAATATCATGGCCAAATTATCATCACATCATCATCCTTGGGCCCAGGGCCAAGTCATAGAAGTAATAGTAATAATAGTAGTAACAATAAAGTGTTGAGCTACTATATGAGGCTCAGGGCCAACTCATAATCATAATAGAAAGAACAAGACGGGTTGGGCTGCTGTTTGAAGCTAGGGCCAAATCCTAATAATAATAATAATAATAATGGTAATAATGCTGTGGTTTGTAGTGCAGCTTTCTTGTACTGGTTCTTTGTCTGTACAAGAAAACTGCACTACAAACCAGATATTATTACTATTATTATTATTATTATTATTATTATTATTATTATTATTATTATTATTTCCTTGGCCTCCCATCCTATCATCACCATCATCTTCACAAAATTAGTACACAGCAAACAAGATCACGCATCAGACACTTCCTAAGTATTATACAATTAATAATTATAATATTAGTAATTATAATAGTACTAGCTGTACCCGCCACGCGTTGCTGTGGCCAAACTTCCCTCCCTCTTTCCTTCCTTTCCTCTATTTCTTTCCCTTCCTATTTCTCTTCCTGCTTCCATCTCTACCTGTTTCTTTCCCCCCCTTCTTTGCTCTTTGCTTGCATCCTTCCTTCTCTCCTTCCTTCCTTCCCTGTCTTTCGTTCCTTCTCTCCTTCTTTCCCTCTCTCTTTTCCTTTCACTTTTTTATTTCCTTCTCTCCTTCCTTACTTCTCTACCTTTCTTTCTTTCCTTTCTTCTTTCCCTTCCTCCTTGTCTCCTTCCTTCTTTCCTTCCCCTTTCCCTCCTTCATTCCTTCCCTCTTTCCCTCGTTACTTCTTGACTGTCCCTTCTGTTTAATTTGTATTATATAGTAATATATATGTATGTATGTAACATACTATATAGTAATCTATATAACAATATGTAAAATTGTTAAGACCACTAAGATCATCTGGAGGGGCCCTGCTCTCGGTCCCTCCGCCTGCACAAGCACGGCTGGTGGGGACGAGGGACAGAGCCTTCTCGATGGTGGCCCCTCGACTTTGGAACTCCCTGCCATTAGAGATCAGAACTGCCTCCTCCCTCATGACGTTCAGGAAACTAACAAAGACCTGGTTGTGGAACGCGGCATTTGACAACTGATTTAATTCTTTGCCCACATGAATGGAGGATGATGAATGGGATTGTGATGGTGTCAGACGATTTGGCTCTTTTAACTGGGTTGATAATGTTTTAATGTGTATGGTGCTGATATTTTAATCGTGTAATTAAGTGGCATTGTGTTGTTATTGTATATTTTTTGTATGTTAACACATGTTGTGAACCGGTCCGAATCCCTCTTTGAAGGTGAGAGGGTCAGTATATAAAACCTCGAAATAAATAAATAAATAAATATATCTTACATAGAAAGAAGGAAAGGAAGGAGGGAAAGAAGGGAAGGAAAAGAAAGGAGGGTCAGGAAGGAGAAGGAAGGAGGGAAAGAAGGAAAGTGTGGCAGAGGCAGCTACCTCCTGTGTGTGTGTGTGTGTTAAATGTGTGCTCGTGTTGCCGGAGACAGGCAAGCAGGTCAGACAGAAAGGAAAGAGTTAAAAAAGAAAGAAGGGTCTACAGAAAGTCCGTCCCCCACCCGCCGGCCTCTTCCAACAGGGAAAGGCGGAGGAGGAGGAGACCGCCCTCCTGGCATAGCAGGGAAAGAGAAGGGGCTCCCTGTGGCAAGCCTCCCCTTCCACTCCCATGGTGCCCGCTCTCGCTTGTGTGTGGGAGGGGGGGGGGCACGCACACGCGCCTGGCTCCTCAAGCTTTAACGGCCTGCGGTTTTCCCTGCGAGGAGGAGGGGGCGTGGCCATGGGTCTCTTTGTAGACATGCAGTTTCTCCTTTGTGGACATGTAGTTCAGAAGTCCTTTCTGCTTTTTGTTTTTGTGGTTTTTTTGAGTGGAGAACATACATTGGGTTGTTAGGTGTATCGTGTCCAAATTTGTTGCCAATTCATCCAGGGGTTTTTGAGTTCTGTGAATAGCACAAACGAACATTACATTTTTATTTATATAGATAATGTTATTATACTCTATTATTATCATTGCTATTATTATTATTACTACTAGTTTGGTACTCAGCGTTATTAAGTCATATTTTTTGATTGTACAAAATGCATAAGGTTGTGGGTGAACTACAACTCCCATCATGTCAGATTAACCCACGAAACTCCAACAATACTTGAAAGTTTATTATGTTGGGCAAGTTTGCTCCAGATGCATCACTGGTGGGGTTCAGTGTGCTCTCTGGCTATAGGATAAACTACAACTCCCACCATGGTGAGTCAGTCCTATGAAACCACTCCAGTATGTTCAGTTGGTCATGAGGGTTCTGTGTGCTAAGTGTGGTCCAGGTCCACCATCGGTGGGGTTCGGAGTGCTCTTTGATTGCAGGTGAACTATAAATCCCAGTACCTACAACTAACAAATGTCAAGGCCAAGTATTTACATTTTAACATATAGGGTATGCATGCCAAATTTGGTGCAGACAGGGTGACCTAGTGGAATAATAACAATATAAATAACAATAATATAAATGATAATATTAAAAATTAAATATAAATATTATAAATAGCAGTACAACAATATAAATAGCAATATAAATGTAACGAGGCGCATATAAGATCAAGGAGGGAATTAAACTCAGGCCTCACTTATTGGAAAGAATATACTGTAAACTAGGGTAGCTGCCACCAATCGTGAGGTAAGTTATAATATTGTGAGAAATGGCCCACTGGACGCAGAATTGATGGAGAAGAGGCAGTCTTCAAACAAAAGAGAACAAGTTTATTTTGKACAAAGCRTGTGGTTACGAGTTGTTGAATGACTTCTGGAACTTTAAGTAACACTCTTTCAAATGATACAGCTTADAGCAACTGTTAGTRAAATGTAGCACTTTGCTGAGCAATGTTTCCTGAGGTGAATAGCTTTCTAATTTGATCTGTCCTTGATCAAACTASTGATCTCTAGTCTTCTCYCGACTAGCRATYTTAACTAGCTTTCTTTAGCCTTCCCTGACTAAAGAAACTATCTAGGTTTCTCCCTCCCGCCTTCCTAGGCTGGAAAACCTACTGCTATTCCCTCTCACTGCTCTTCCACTAAACAACTATCTCTGACGGCTGACTGAATCGACCTCCTAACTGGAACTGCTCACTCCGAGCTCCAAACCCTAACTGAACATGAACTGTCGTTTTTCAAACTCTTCCCTCTAAGCTCCTCCCACTTCTCTCTCTACTGCATCGTCTCCATGGCAACGCACTCCTCTGACTTAGGCCGCTCCAGCATGACTGCAGCCAATCTAAACACCAATACAGTTAAAATCATACAATTTATAATCAACTTCTGTACAATAAATATAATAAATAACAATATAATACTATAAATAATAATATGAATAATATAAATAATTACATAAATAATATGTTATAATCAATATAGATATTAAAAATATAAATAATATAAATAGCAATAATATAAATATAATAATATAAATAGCAATATAAATATAATAAATAATATAATACTATAAATAATAACATAAATAATATAAATAATGACATAAATAATATGCTATAATCAATATAAATATTAAAAATAAAAATAATATAAATAGCAATTATAATATAAATATAATATAAATAATAATAATATACATGATAATATTAAAAATACAAATAAATAATATGAATAGCTATAATATAAAAATTAATATATAAATAAATAGTA